>OZ010663.1:40210428-40810428 GCA_963932335.1 Andrena marginata | reverse complement strand
GAACGCGCTCGCGGGCACTCAATCACAGCCTGTGACTCACACGGGGCCCGCGCCCGCCAAGAGGACAGTTTGAGCAATGTGCATGTCTGCCGTATAGGGAGGGCCTCTTCTTGAACGCCTTTCTAATCGACAAAGGATTTCGAGGAAATGCGACGTTGCCGTTTATGAAAATTTGAAAACGCGATATGAGAGCCAATACTTATCGACGTGCAATAGTGGTAACTTGATTATAGAACACTAGCTTTACTACTTGGCTTCGGCCGATTCTGATTTTATAAAAGAAAGAAGTATTTTTTGTGAAAATAGTCACATTCATCTGGATTAGCTAGGCATAATGAGCTGGGTCACATTTCGTCACCCCCAGAGTTTACCGTTCGAAAATTTTTAAGCGACAGACAAACACACAAACGTATAGAAACTTTCTGCTTTATATATTAAGATTTATTATAAATAAGAATTTGCAGAATTTGCAAATATATATCGTATATAGTCTACTTCGGATTATTGAAATGCTTTTGTCTCGAATTATCGGGAAAGACCTACCCACCCCACAGTTTTGCTTCCTGGCTGCGAGTGACCTGTCAGGACCTGCGGTCCCGGGTAGGCCGCTCGTTGACTGCCGAGAGCAATAAAACCGTTGGACCAGGTAAAATAACCAGTACAGAAAACTAAAATATTCATACTTTTGATAAATGCCTGTGAAAGTATTATCAATGGATTTTTTAGGATTTCCTGATGAAAATGAGTTCGAACATGGAGAAATTCGGTCCATTTTTTAGTGAACATAGTGTGTCGCAGGCCAGTCACCAGAAGCGTGTTTGCGGGAAACACCGGAATTCTAATCATGTTTTCATAATAAAAAATAGACCGAATTGTTTCGTGTTTGGAGTTATTGTCGTCGACATAAACGCGCCAATCCATCGGCACTACTCTCACTAAGCTGTAATGAAAAATATGAGAATTTTCATATTCAATACTGAATGACTCAGCCGCCGTCGACCGAGGGTCACCCGCTGGTGCGCTATTTAACTCACTCTCGGTTTACGTCGTTCAGTCTCCTTGTCAGACTGTTCAACCGAGGGCCCTGCCAAGCGTGAATTTATTTAGTGCTAACTACAGGCCCTGCCTCGGATCATGGAGAATTTCACAGTCCCGAATCTTTCTCCATAAAACGCTGTACTTACGCATAGATACATTTAATAACGGTTAGAACCTTCGATACTTCTCCAAAGAATACGGCAATCTTGACCATACTACATTTGTACATTACAGTGTCCTCTACTTACTCATACGACATTGATTCCGGAGTTTCAGGGCAACTGTTTAATTGTAAGTAGCCATAAAAAGAGATTAAATTGTAAAATGGAATAAAATAAAAATAACAGAAGGTAAAATATACGTTTAGTATCAGATGTTTTATATGTATGATTAAGTTCATCAGTTTTCAACGAAAATAAATTAACGTTGCAGAAATTTCGTTATCATTCTTTTAGTTGCTACAGATAGAAATTATTTCGTCTTTAAGTGAAACGATCAGGGTGTTTCGTAACCTGAGGTATAAACGGAATGGCAGTGAGTCTACATGAGGAAAGAAGTCAAAAATATCAAATGAAATTTTCTTATAACTTGTTAAGTTTTCGAGAAAATGGACTATGAATTTCAGCTGATTACGCGTGTACGAAGTATAGTTTTTGACGCTCGAGGGATAAGTACGCTGGGGCAAAGGAAATGCTGCTCGCCACACTAACAAAACGGAGAATCCTTCGAAAACTGAACGGGTTACGACAAAATTTTATTTTATATTTTTTACTTATTTGCTCATGTAGAATTACCGTCCTTCTCCTTGTATCACTGTTTATTAAACACCTTGTATACTTCTTTCTTCTTACGTTTGTACCACCGGTTAGGAAACATTCTGTACATACACGTACTTACTTCTCTTCTGTATGGAATTTTGGAACATTGAAAACTTGAAATTTAGAATTGTGAAGTATAAAATGTATGTGTACATATATCATACATTTGATAAATTATAGAATGTAAAAGAGGTATTAACCTTTTCAGAAATAAAAAATCCTTTGTAAAGTTATTAAAAATTTCATTTTAGTGTATAAGATACACGTTCGTTTAAAGTTTAAACGATCAATTACTGTTAGCAATTAGACTTCGAAACCAGACACCTAGCGTCAACACTGACCACAAACACTGCTACACTCAGGTATACGTGTGCCCTTTGGGAAAAACATATTGAATCATACCTATACATCACCGATCACCGTTTATACATACGATGATCGTCAAAAGACTTATTCTGCAAGGGAAACCGTCTGCTGCCGGCAGGTGTGCAACGTTCGCATTAACGGTCTTCCGAACGCCGTTAAGGTGCACTTTCATGCATGCTCGTGTGCACGTACTGCGAAACATGTTTCGTGAATTCGTCAATCACACAATGTATAATAGAATTATTCAAAGTAATGAAGCTTACCGATTATGAATTAATTTTACCTTAACAATTGCTTTTATAATTAAATTTGCGTTACATACTGTCCGGTGCTAAGGGCGGCTCTGAACCTTCATATAACGTTAATATATAATAAAACGCGCATTTAGAAGAAAAATTCCAAGCGTAACATATATGTACACAAACACTTTTTAATAAAGTGAAAAAGATTTTGAAATTACACGTAAATAAACGAGACAAAACAACATTTTCCTACAAACTGATATTTATTCTTTTACGTGTATATATTTAGTAAAAAGCATTAAATTAAATTAGTAAAATGATTTGAAAATATAATACACCCAAAAGATTCTAATTTAACTCACTAGTAGTTCGAAAAATATTGAAACAGTATACAAGTATTTCTCAGCTGTTAAAAATCTAATAAAAAATTACACTCGCAAAACGCTAATCTTGTTTTCGATTAAAATGTAGCAGGTGCTTATCTCGCGTTATAAAAGCAGTTTCATATGTCCAGTGGTCACCTAACCTAGCAATCCGATGACCCACGTAATTCTAACGTGGCTGTTGTCACATATGTTTAGAAGCGCGTGAGTGGTGGCTCAAGGGTGATGATATTTGTTGACAAAATAAAGCAATGTGTAATGTCTTGAATTCGATCGAGCGATATTAGAAATCCGTTTAATCGAGTAACATGCGGATATTCTCGCGCGTAGCATCGACGTGTCGCTGGCCTTAAATGTTTCTCCACATTTCAAGTGTAACCTCACTCGCCGGGAAAGACGAACTCACGAGCAGCAAGTTATGATTATATTGTCGCGTCGGGAAAGTTGAACATCTACTTTACTGTATAATGAGAAAAATGATGTCAAGATGGGAAGTACATTCGCTAACAATATTAACATTGTTGTTCGCTCTCCGGGTACAAAGCTTCCAAAGTCTGGAAGTGATATACGCGATAAACACTGGCGGAGAGGCGCACACCGATAGCTATGGGATTCGCTACCTTAAAGACCCTTTGTTGGGCAAAGTCGGAACGGCGTCCGACTACGGCAAACAATTAATTATTGGACGAGTAAACGCCATCGATCAAATATTGTATCAAACAGAGCGTTATCACCATAGTACCTTTGGATATGATGTGCCGATCAGCGAAGACGGAGATTATGTTATGATATTAAAGTTTTGCGAAGTTTATTTTAATTCTCCGAATATGAAGGTAACAGTTTAATCACGCTTCCAGATAAGGCTTCAAACTGTTGTAGAAATGGCTGTTAAAAGTTATCCTACAAAGAACCAAGATAATATTATAATTTTATTGAAATTAAATTGAGAAAAAGGTATTATTGTCAGAAAGTTTTTTATGTTTGAGTATTAGACGCATTAAAATTGTAGCCATAATTGATGCGTTCGATAATTTTTGGTTCTTTACAACAGTTAATTATTATAAGAATTATTATAACTTGAAACGATTGAAAGATGAGTTCTTAAAAATGGGAACGATGGAAGACTGCTTTGGACTCTAAGAATTCAATTTTATTTTAATATAAGGAACAGAAGTATGGAGGAAACTTTAGTTTTTTAATATGCTTGCCTTGCGCCGTTCTCGTTCTTAGGATTTTCAATGATATTTGTGATACACGATACTGTCGAATAATTATTTTGTTTTAAAAATCATTTCAGGTGTTCGATGTAGTTTTAAACGGAGATCATACTGTTGTTACTGACTTAGATATCTTTGAGAGGGTTGGACGAGGTATAGCGCATGACGAATATATTCCATTCAAAGTCCAAGGAGGAAAATTAATATACAATGACGAAGAGTCTGACATCTTAGCTGGAAAAATTCGAGTTGAATTTATTAAAGTACTGCGACTATTTTTGTTATTTATTTCACGGAATTTGCTTTCACTAAAATTTCCTTAATTTCAATCGATCGCTTGCAGGGTTACAGAGATAATCCGAAGATAAATGCTATCGCCGTTGTGAAAGGAAACATAGAAGGTAGTATTTAAAATTCTCGGACATCTGTTTGCAAGATAAATTATATTTTTCTATTAATTTCGATGGTTTTCAGATATACCGCAGTTAGGCCCGATTCCTCAGGAGCCAGAGGAGTATCACAATATACAGGAAGACGAGGAGGAGTCTACGGTTCGTAGTCGACACACAAGTGGACCCAGAACTCCGGATCCCTACTCGATCGACGACTCCTCGGTAATGTTACCGGTCTTTGTAGCTATCGGAACGTTTATTCCTTTACTGTTTTGCCTATGCAAACTGTAGGCGGTGAAATGTTTTGCACAGGAATGCCTTGTACTTAAAGAATAATAGGGTTCTGAACAGCTTAGGTGAATTTAGCGCATCCTGAAGAGATGCCTGCATCGATCGTGTATATAGAAAGAACATTTTCGTATTTAAGCTATGTCGTCGCACTTCATCGAAGCTATTTATTATTAATTTAATCGAATGAACATATCTAGAGGATGTTTTTGTATGAGAAACGATTGAAATTTTTCGACGAGATACAAGAGTTAGGGATGCGTGAAGATTTGTGCAATTACAACTTTCTTTGCCATTTTTATGTGTTCATTCGTTGTATTATTTAGTGTTCAACGTTTCGCTGCCAATTAGCACAAAGTTTTGCACAAGTCTCGTTCGCCTAGTCTTGAAGCATTTGGTCCTAAGTACTTTAAACACGCTGCTGGCACACAATTATTAATTTTAAGAAATGCTTTGTAACTTAAAAAGTGTCCGAAGGGAGAATCGTAATGAATTTCGTGCGGTGTGAGACGCCTCCGTCCTTCGGAGATATGAAGAACAGTATGAAAGGTCTCACACAATGTAACGAGGCGAAGTATTTTCTTCCGTTACACGCACACGTATTGTTTCGATTACAGTGTATGAATTATGTACTATAGAAAATTTGCGAAATCACTACTTTCACCTGTTTCCGTTATCTTTAGTGCGAAACGTGTTGCTTATAATTACACTCCGTATATTATATATGTTTAGAAACGAAAATGAACCCAATAGTCCGTTAAATACCAAAGTAATTTCGAACTTTCGTGAATCAGAGCAAATAAAGCTGTTATTATTATTGTCATACCAACGTCGTTTACTTCGTTTTTCACGCAAACTTTTTCCAATCCGTCGATTTACGTTACTGTAATAATCTATGTTAATGAGAATTAGTAGAAGTTCTTTGGTATTCTCATCAGTTCTTTCTTAAATCGAGTTCCTGCTAATTATGAAACTATTCCAGACAATAAAACTATAGTCCTAATTTTTTTCCCCCTCCTTTCTCTCCTTCGGGTCCCAGCAGCGAGCGGTGTACCGAGAGAAAAAGGTGGTGGGTGTCCACCCATCTTTCCCCAGTACCCGCCCTGTGTAGCTTAACTTCGGTGATCTAACGAGAACCGGTGTTTCAATCATGGCCACCGCCGCTAGTTTCGTGAACAGTTCGCGAACGCTGGTGGAGACGCACCTTTATGAGACTTTGTTTCTTTAGCGAAACTGTGTTACCGACCCACAATTTGAGGACTGATGGATGTTAGTCATGAATAATTCTGAAGCGTTATTCGTTATTCGTTAATTCGAAGAAACTCCGAATAAGTTTTGTTTTTAAGGGGGCAGAACACTGTAAAAAATACATTGATTTACCTGCGTTGTTTGGTTGAAATAAGTTTCTGAAAACACCCTTACACTTCGGACCGTTACAGTGGTCTGCCCCTTTAAAGAATTTTCTTCATCGCAACGCGAATAAACGGGACACTCGAACCACTTGCGCCATTTGGAATTACCGCGTTATTTTTATATAAAAAAATGTTTGTGCACTTCTTGAAATACCTCCATAATCATATTTCTTGAAAGTTTTAAATTGAATTCGTTTTGTATCCCCCACAATATTATCATCGACGAAGTATAGGATAGATCTGTCACAGACCAGGTATGGAACCTATTCTCTACTTGGTCTATGCTGTCACCATCCAGACTGTGTTACCGACTCATAATTTGAAGACTGAATTTAGCGGCCTCTCCCCATGAACAGTGTCCAACTTAGGAACTACTCTGAAATGTGTGGAAATGCTGAAAGGTGCATGCGTGCTTGATACGTGAAACTTGTTTAAGCTGGGATTTCCGACGAGCGATGCGGCGCGACTATAGATAGTTGAATATATTTATTGAAGTGTCAATTTTAAAGTGTCCATAGTTTTTAAAACGTGTCCATAAAGAGGACAAACAGGGCTATATCCTCAATTTTTCGTATTTTTAAAATGATACGTATTTTGAGAAAATTGCATTTGTTTAGAATGGGGAAGATGGCGCAAAGCTCGGCGCAGAGGGCGCCACTAGCGCATGTGTGAATCTTGCGCAGGAATTTTTCATTTGTGGAATGTATGAAGTGGGTAGTTACGTAATGTTTTACCCGTGTACTGGTGGCATCACGGATGGGAAAAAGCTGCAGTCCATCGTCCCCATTCGAGAAGAACGGCTTTGAAGTTTTCATTGCAATTTAAAATAAAATTGCGGGAAAGTACAATAAATAATGATTATGATTAAAAGATAAAAAATAGAATATTAGATATAAAGTCAAAAATATAAAATTATTTTTTATGCCTACTTTAATTTTAGTGAATTCTTTTTTAAAGGCAGGTCTTGTAGATACCATAGTAACAAAAAATAAATAAGTCTTTATAATACCAATCTTGGGTTAAATACATAATAATGTTTAAATTAACGCTTCCAATTTCATTGCAATGAGTCAACAATTTCCAGACTGAGACAATTAAGAAATCAATTTTTATCGTAATGATCTATGGTCGAAGAAAACTTGTTACTATCTTATCAATCACGAACAGATAACGCGGTCTACTAATGTGCATTTATACATTGGACCATGTTGATATTTTTGATCGATAATTTGATGGATAATTTACCGAATTCAGGAATCGTGCTATATGGATTTAAATAAATGAAACTTTTAAGATATTTAATAGACATTTAGTATACCATATTTTAGTAATTGCAGTTTATTAAGTTCTTTCGTTAAGAGAAGTAAAGTATCAGCTATAAAAGTGATAAGGTGATAAAGGCAGAAGCCTTAATCCGTAATCGATTTATTCGGATAATCGTTATTTATTAGGTAATATTACACTTATAATTAAAGAAACAATACATTTTTTTTAAACAAGCTTTACACGAAGGAAACATGAAAATTTTGTATTGTCATCGGAACTACGTATGTGTGCAAATTTTCAAGTCGATCGTGTCGCGTACACATTTGTCTGGGATTTAAACTGCGCGCCACGGAAGTCGCACCCATAAATTTCAACTGCTTACTGTATCTCTAAAACGAAGCCCCATTTTTATTCGCATGACGAATTTCTACATATCGGTTCGCTTCAGAATTATTCAACACGCTTTACAGAAGTATTATTTTCAAAAGTATAATCATTTTTTCGCCAATATTACAGTTCTTTTATTTTACTTACGCGCTTCACTATCCATTTTTTTGCAATGTTAATAACTACCATTTTCCGTCGAATTATTATTCACGTTTGACTTCTAATATTAAAGATAAAGTATCTTTCAAGACAGTCACTAAGACAATTTTTTTTATTTTATTAAATGCTGTTCGGATAACAGTTGAAACAAGCGGGACTAAATTGTTTAAAAATTATGAAATAATTTGAAAGTAACGTCAGGGTGAAAAATTGGTGGAAGGAGAAAATTAAAATCAAAAAAATTGTATACGTTGTTCATTTATTGATTTTTCAAAATATTTTATAAGACTTTTTTGTAAGATTTAAAAAGTAGGTAGGTACGTACCTCCTAGCTATATATTCGATTTCATGCCGTTATAGTTTTTTTTATGAATATTAAATTTCGCTTAAAACAAAAGTCTTTTGCTATTCAACGAGTACCTACAAAAAATTTCACGCACTGTCAAAAATGATATTTTAAAATAAAAATAAACGGTGGGCAAAAATGATTTTTGCCCAGGGCGCCGGGGGAGCTAGACCGGGCCCTGAGCTACGTAGCCCCAAAATGTTACACGGGGTACATGAGCGAAGGGTCGAGATCTCGAATGTAAGAGACGCCTATTGCGCGGGCATTGGCTTTGTAAAACAGATTTGGAAGGCCTCCTGTACCACGAACCCGCCTCAGGATGCGGTTGATGATCGATCGTGTGATTCGCGCCGATGGACAGAAGAAAGCACTTACCAACAAGTTCAATTGGCCGTGGAGCACTGCGAAAGCTGGTACGTGCGCGCGCGCGCGCGCGTGTACGTCGACCGGCGTGTTCTTAATGGGAATAAGCTCATTCATCCCATATGAAACGGAAGATCATGCGACCTCCGATCGCCTAGGCCTCTGATGTATGCCCATCACCGGCAATTAACTGTCAATTCGAGGCCGTACTTGTGTGCCTACGAAACCCTCAGCCCTAAGTCTCGAGTGCCAATCATCCCCTGAAGAAGAAAACCAAATCTCTGCAGTACCGTTCGAAGCAGTTAGAAAACAATAATCTTTTATAGTCTCGGCGACTACTTTGCCGGGGTTTCCCGTATTTCTTTTCAATTAAAGGCAAAGTCTCTAATAGCGAAGAATTTGATTCTGTTGCGTAAGATGCACTTGCAAATATGTCAAGGAATCAATGAATAATTCAGAAATTCTACAATCAGAGAGTGTTGAAGTCCATCCAGTGATTATTACGATCGTTAAATCGATCGTAATTAAACCGATTGTAATTGCAATAGGTCATCGGTAATATCTCGTAAAGAGGAACCAGCTGATACCGTTTTTATCCTGGCAATCGGATGAAAACACCTGCAAACTTGGCCTTATAAATCGTGATTTCAAATATGATAAAAGAAATTTTTTTATCCATTCGTATCTGGACGGAATGACTTCGGGTTAATATTTTGTAAGTCATGGATCGCTGTGACAGTTTAAAAGAGCCTATAGATCCGTTCTCCGAATATAATGTCTTTATATGTGTGAAATGAAAGATACGGATTTACAAAGGGAATGAATTATATTGAAATGTAGTTGTCAAAAGTAAAGAAAAAAAAGAAACAAATGTATGATGCAGCACTGCATGTGCTTCTTTATTCATAAATTAAATACCAAGGCAATATATTTCGAATATTGACTATTTTTTTTTCGAATATATACTACCCTAGTAGCACAAAATATTGAATGCTCATACATCCAATATTAAAAAGAGGTTCAATCTCTTTTTCATATTTAAACATACATACAATATTTATTCTAGATGAAGAAGAAAATATATTTTCCAAATATGCTAGAAATATTCAGTTTATATTATGAAAAAAATATTCTTTTTTCAAATATAAAGTAAATATTTATTTACCATTTGAAACAAAACATTTTTTCCGAATGTTCGGGAAATATTCATTTTATATTATGAAAAAAACATTCCTTTTCAAATATAAAGTAAATATTTATTGAATGGTAGAAAGAAAACATTTTTTCCGAATGTTTCATATTTTCTAAACCTTTATTTCACATTTTCAGTATGTGTATATAATATTTGGAATCAACATTTTTTTCATATTAAAAAGTGTGGCTAAAAAAATATTTTTTTAATATTTCGAAAAAATATTTAACCAATATTTTGTGCTACTAGGGCTAATGATTGAAGGAGCGTTAGGGGGAAGGGGCTGCAGCCCCGGACCCAGTTTCCAGAGGGCCCCGTTCTAAGCCTTCAGTTCTAAGCGATTAGCTCACTCTCTCTTTATTGGAAATATTGTATCAAATAAATTGTTTATGAGTTCCAGAACTTCCAATTTAACGTTTTTATTGTAACATTTCATATGTATTTAAATTTGTACGATTTTTGAGAACATATTTTTAGACATATGTATACATGGCATTTCATTTGAAACTTCCCACGCAATTACAGTGAATTCTCGTCATACATGAATTTAAATTCGTTATTGTTTAAATTTTTTTACGCCTCCTGCTTTTCAACGAGAGGGGCCCTCGAAGGTTTGATAGCCCAGGGCCCCAAAAATCTTAATCCGGGCCTGTCTAGGTTGTTGTTTAACGCGAAGAAAAACACTAAACTGTAGGATGGCCTTTCAACAAATTTCGAATTTTTATTCTGATAGTTACAAGCGTTGAGAATAGATGTGCAAAGACATCAATGGATCTGAGTTATTGGCTACACTCGTAATTGAAGGAAATGCTAAGTTTCAGTTAAAGCAGTGCTTCCCAACTTTTTTGAGTCGCGATCCTCTTTTATAACATTCAAATAACAGATTCAAATTCAATCCCTCCCTCCCCCATGTAAGGTAAAGTACCTTTAATAAGGTACATAAAACCAGAGATGGGCAAAACGTCTATTTAAGTAAATTTGAGTAAAAGCAAAATTTAGAATAACGAATAAAATATCATGTGCCGAATAAAATTAACTCGGATTAACGAACTAAAAGCGAATAATTCTTTTAACTTTCATTAATTATTCGAAATTTTATTTAAATAAAAATTTTGCCCACCTCTGCAGAAAACGCATTAAAAACAGGTATTTCACAATATAATTCTAACTTAATAATATTAAGAAAAATCCAGAAAACCGCGGCGACCCCCCCCCCCCATAAATTCCTTCGCCACCCGCTTAGGAATCACCGACCCAAAGGATATTGAAATTAAAAATTTTGGTATTTTTCCCCATCTAATTGTCAGTTCTCGGACCCCTTGAAACATATTCATGGAACTCTTGAAAGTACGTGGACCCCAGATTAAGAACCCCTGTGATGCTGTAAGCATATTAAAGTGGTATGAAAAATATTAACATGCCCAGAAAGTTCGTGCCGATTTTTAAAAGAACATAGTCACTACATTTTTCATAGATATAGGTGCAGATCTTCAGTTACTTATGCTTGCGAAATTTTGTCTGACGATCTTCCGCAATTTTTAATATTATAACGGAATTTCTCCGTTTTCTCACAAAAATGTGCACAAGATGTTCTTTTTTTCGAGGGAAAAAAATTTACCGTCGCGAGAATTCAGAATGAATGATAATCTGGAATTGCAATATTTCATGAGATAATATATCCCAGTGAAGCTCGAATAATTTTTATCCGCCAGTGAAAGAGACACGAGGGTCGGGCATTGACACCCTTCCTATTGGCTAATGCTGTACGTTTTTCCTGTCTCGTTGCCTTTAATCCGACCAGTTGTTAGCAGTACTTGTTCGAATTCATCGTCTGATCGTGTGGCAAGAACTCATACCACTCGATTTCTTTCCAATCCTATCGTACCCGGAGCATGACTCTCCTCGGGCAAAAGCTGTTTTGGGAAAGGTTACCGATAATTTACCGCCTTTAATCCTTAGTATCATAGTTTTTTTATTTTATACCTCATCGTGAAAATGAGCAAAAAATTAGTAGTGTAACAATTTTTTATATAAATGAAAAAATACGAATATAACAGCAGTGTTACACCATTTATTCAAATTATTTTTAAGAATCTGCATTTCTTTCTAAGCGAGTGATACGTATTAACTAGTTTCGAATTCTCCGCTGCTGGACAATTTAGATTATGTCTACGTCAGAGGTGGGCAAACAATTATTTTAAATAAAAATTTCGTACACAAATTTTTATTTAAAATAATTATTTTGTCCATCTCTAGCGTACATGCGTGTAGGTAGTGTTCCATTCTGGTTCCTAGAGAATAATGGTGTGTATTAATTACATACTGCTTTCTTTCTAACGAAGACTACAGTGGTTAATTCGAAATTTTCATAAAAAAAATTCCATAAACAACTAAGGAAGAGTCAATCAAGTTTTTGCAGCGTTTTGATGTTATAGATAAGAAAGATAATGCGGCGTGTAACAAAGGTCGTCAAAACAATTCAAGAGAATCGCGACTTAAATGGCGACGAACATTGTGATATCAATGTTTTATGAAGTTTTCACATTGTTTATTATTCATAATAAAATTGCAATACATGCACGCAAAATTTGTTCTTCCCAGCCTTCTGGTGTTGTAAGAACCTTATTCTACACTTCAAGTTTCAGTGCGATGAAATGGAACAATTTATTTACCATGTACAAAAATGTACCCGAGATAATTGATTCCAAGTATTTTTTTAAATTAAACATTTGCACGGAAATGCAAGAATATTCCAATTCTTAATTTTCCTTAAACCACCACTATTTTTTTTATATACAAGGTCACTTGAAGGTCAATGTATGATACATGGTTGAATTCGTGTTACTGTCCACGTACAACAATATGATAATAAAAATATGTTACCAATGTTAAAAGCGTACGATGTTGTGGACCTTAAAAACTCAAAATCATTTCTTCTAAAAGAAATGTTCTCTTTAATATGCATCTCTCTCAAACAGTCGTATTCTTTTCGACACATTCTTCTGTATCACTAAAAGTAGCAAAATTATTTCGATAAACAAAATAATTGAAACACCCTGCATATTATGTTATTCTATTTACGAATATACATGTACTGCCTTAAATGAGCGAGTCTTGTTGACAGAGACTTTCCAACTCTCAAGTATGTTAAATGTATTTATTATAACTGAAGTTCCTATTTGATTAGTGATATGCGTAAAATATAAACACGTTACAGCTTTTCTTCTTAAACTAATTTTACCTTAAATATTCGTACGTAAATGTATTTTCAGCGTCGTGCTATACGGCTTTTAAGCGACGTTAACTGTAGCTGGCGCATCTCGTCGAATGTGACGCATTCAACGTTCCAGGATTAAGTGCGCGCGCAGACTCGAGTTCATGCACGTACCAACACTTGCGTGGCATCTCCGCTTCATTGAAAGCGCAGACGGCGGGCACGATGGGGAACGAGCCAGTCGGATTAAAATATAGAGTGGCGGACATATACATACTCGCAAATATACGAATATATCAGTTTTTACTGGCTATAATGTCATACAGGAAGGAAATGAATTAATTTGCACGATGATCTTTCTTAACGTGTATTTATTCGTTTTGAAAACACAAGGTAATGTTAAATTAACTTAAAGATTAAAAAGGGTAACACAAATAATTGTAGCCGCAGTCCCTATTGTTACGGACACAAACTTATGAACAACGTCTTTGCAATGTATTTTTAGTAGGTGCACCTACTACTTTTGGGTACAGATATAAACATCTTTTGAAGTTATTGTAAGGTTAATATTTTGTCACCTTGCCATTTTGTTTAATGACTGAAGCTAACGTCTTTGCACAGATTTTATCGAACGAACACATCGGGGCGACGGGAATAGACCACCTTGCATGTTCAATTACTTTATATAATTTAATTCATTGGCATTTTTTGTTCTTTTATAGTCTTATTTCCTTATACACATCAATCCACAGCAACCCGATGGGATTTAAGTCCCGACTTTGTGCCGGCTATTTTAATACATCAATTTTTCATTCGTCTAAAAACTGTTTGACAATTTCTGCTGTGTACTTCGAATTGTTATTGGCTTGATACATCCATTCTTCGGGTAATATTTATTCTGCAGACGGCAAAAGATCGTTGCTAATAACATTTAAATAGACCAAAAGAAAGAAAAAAAATTATGCAAAGACGTTTTATTGCAGTCAATAATCAACATGGCGAAGCGACAAAATGTTAACCTTATAATAACTTAAAAAAATGTTTCATCTAATATTCGTTCTCAAACGTAGTACTAATAATATAGATATTGTAAAGACGTTGTTCGTAAGTTTGTGTCGGTAACAAAAAGCACTGGTGTTACTATTATTTTTATTATCTTTTTTAATTATTCAAATTAATTTAAAATTACTTTGTGGTTTTAAAGGACATATATAAATACACGTTAAAAAAATTAACCATGAAAATTAATTAATTTCCTTCCAGTATAAGATATTATTAAGTAGTTTTACTATTTGGCTTTGCAAGAAATTTAGATTCTGATTTTATAAACAAAAATTTATTTTTTGTGACAATAGTCGCGTCCATCTCCATTCGTTAGGCATAATTAGCTGGGACACATTCTGTGACCCCAGAATTTACCGCGCGAAAGTTTTTAGGCGACAGTAAAAACACACAAACACTTTCTGTTTTATATATTAAGATATTCAGTAAAAACTGATACATATGTACCTACGTCCTGCATACAAACATACGTATGTCCGGAAGTACATATACGTCCGCCACTATACATATATGTCGATTCAGCATTGTTTCCAGGGGCGGATTTGGGTATATGCCAAGTAGGCTGCCTACTTCTTTTTGGGGAGTGGCCAAATTTTGGGAAGCGGCAAATTTTGGGAAGATGCAAATTTTGGGGCGACAAATTTTTCGAAGCGACAAATTTTGGGATGCGGAAAATTTTGGGGAGCATCGTTTTTTTTTGGGGGGGGGGGCGACATATTTTGGGGAGCGGCAAATTTTGGGAAACGGCAATTTTTGGAAAGCGGCAAATTCTGGGAAGGGGAAAATTTTGAGGAGCGATCAATTTTGAGAAGCTGCAAATTTTGGGAAGCGATCAATTTTGAGAAGCGGCAAATTTTGGGGAGCGGCAAATATTGGGAAGCGACATTTTTTGGGGAGCGGCAATTTTTACGGCAAATTTTGGGAAGCGATCAATTTTGGGGATGCGGCATATTTTGGGAAGCAGCAAATTTTGAAGAGCGACAAATTTTGAGCGAAAATAATTGGGAAAGGTTTAAACACGGAGGCTTCAGACAACTTTAAAACAATTCCCTTTTTTTTTTGTAGCGAATTAGCAATAACTCAGATATGAGTTGACATATGGAATTAATTTTGAAATTGTTCTCGACTCTTTTAAATTAAAATATTTGATGATATTTCACGTAAAGGCCGGCAGACGCTTATTAGCCTATGGGCGCCCAATCTTCAAATCCGTCCTTGATCGTTTCCCAGCGATTGTTAGCCGAAAAATTAATCTTGTTTGCTCGGAACCCATTATCTGATGTGCAGTTGGTGAAATTCGAGCTTATGTAGCGATGGGAGCGATTCAACTCTTGATTATCCACCGATATGAGGTTTAGAGAAAATAGTTGTCACGATGATTAATCACGAAGTCACTACGATTAGCCGTCACCATTAATTCTAGCCGATTTTTTTCAGGATTCAAGTGGAAAAAAGAAACGTGAGAAATAAAGCACAGTGAATTCATTTTCATCATCTTCCTCTTTCGCTTTCTCTATCCATGGTCCCTCGGCCGTCAATCACAACTCGTTGGTCCAATTTGCTAATGTGCAACGTTAATTGTCCAGTTAAAGTAGTTAGTTGAATTAGCGGATCGACGAACCCTGTCGATCGGCAGATCACGTTGCGACTCGGTGGCAAATGCGATTTTCTAAGAGAGTCTCTGATAGACTTGTGAATGAAAGTCTCTCGCGTCTCGGTTGACGAATCAATGGAGCGGTCGCAATTTCACACTACTCTTCAGCCGTGGAAATAAGGGGCTAATTGATTGATGAAATTTCTTTCAACAGGGCAATACACTGTGGAAATTCGAAAACCACAATTTATTCTTCTGGACTGTCTGATAGGGTTCCATTAAAATTCGTAGAAACAATGGAGCTGCAAGCGTTTCACCAGACGTGGGAATACGAGAGGTCTGTTATGTCCGAGTATTATTATTTCGCCATTATTTTATAAAGTTATTCTCGAACGTTTCGTTGCATCGGGTCTGGACCTGGCTCATGCTCCAGTTACGTCGCGTCGGCAGCACGTGTAAGCGGCACTAAACTGTATCAAATTATTGGCTACTTATAGTTTCAAGTAATATAGATTTAATAATATTTAATTTAATTTAATAATATAAATTTATAACGTTCAATTATAATTACAGCATATCCTATGTGACATTCATCAATTGAATATATGTATATATGTTTTCTTATAGGTTAGGTATCACGGTAATGTAAATAGTCCGTAGTGAATAAGAAGGAAGCACAAAATAATCAACATGTTCACATCCAAATGTCTGGGGTTAGGATTTTAAATTATATTTCCGCTACATAGTTTACGGCGGGATGCAGGAGTCACTTTGCAAATTCTGCAAAAGCAAGCAACACGTTACACATTCCAGCTTCCCCACTTCTGCAAAATCTTCGTCAAACTTATCCACGTACATTTTCGCGATTTTGCCTGTTCAAACTCTCGTGCAGTGTTTCATCTCACACACGAAACCGAGTTAAATGAATTGTATAAATCTTTAAAAGAATTTTAATACCTGAAAAAATGCAATGAAAAATATTACTTAAGGAAGGGAGGGGTGGGGTTGGATTATAAAATTTTACGAATTCTTATACTGGAGGAGGGAGGGAGTTAAGAAATCGCCAAAATTACCTTTACGTAATTTAAGGATGGCCCCCTACGGAAACGCTCACCGTACTGGCCACAGTGCACAAACATTTCTTTTCGTCTTCGATCTATGCACTCTAAAAACATCGACCACCGACCTTCAAATTTTTCGCACGTTAACCGCCGTTTCGTAGTCCAGGGCACATATTTTGAAATGAAGTAATTTTATTTTAACCGTTAAAGTTGAATATTTCTAGGAAAGAATCGATATGTCTTCCTTAATATGCCGCCAGTTTACTAAGTAGTTCTTTTTATATTTTTCTTTAATTACAGTTCAGCCGATAGCCGTAGCTACATTGTAGATTAATAATACCGTTGCATTTTTCATTCCGGGTCAGCGGGTAATAATGGAAAACTGGAATAGGTATTGGTAAGACAAAGTGGGAAGACGTTGTGACTTATGTAGGGATGAATTTGGGAACACAGAGCATTTATGTAACTAGGAAATGTAGGGAAATAGGAAGTCAACGCAAATTAGAAGACGTGCTAAGCAGAAAAAGAGACAGAAAAATTAGCTAGAAAAATTACAAAAGAAAAAAATAGAAAAAAAGAGGGGCATGATAACCAAAGATAACCAAAGAAACTGCAATTAGTTAACCTAACTGAGCTAAGATAGCCTAAGTAGTCAGAAGTAGAGTCATATAGAAATTATTTAAATGAAAAGGATGAATCAGTAAGATAGCTTATCAACTGTAGGAAACTACACTCATATAGTGTATAAAAAAAAAAAGAAATTTGATTTCGGACCTGCTGTTCCATATGTTTTTCTATTTATGTTTTTTTTTGTATAGTCAATTAAGACGGCGTACTAAAGGTAGGTAATAAAAATTTTCGATGAAAACTGTAAATTATGTCTGCAAAAAATTCTTAAAAATGGCTTACTTTTCCGGCCGTCACAGTGGTGTTCCCCCTTAAATGTCCCCCGAAAAGATCACTGAGCGTTAGCAAATTCATTAATAATTATAGTCTATTATTAAAAGTGTACTATTTAACAACTCAATATTAACGTTAACGAACAAGCTAATACATTATCTTCGTTGCAATTTTATCCGAGTAATTATTGAAAATATGAAAAACTGTGTAAAATAAATTATTTATCTGAAGTGGTGCGAATAATGGCCGAGCTTGTAAGCGACAATAGCAACGCGACATCACAGCTACTGATAATCCCATTGGACGCTTTGCTTTGGCGATCGTGTATTACATTGTGCGGGTAGTGTGATCTGACACACGTACACACCGCTCCTCGTTGAGTACCCCCCAGTGATCTTATAAAAGCGTCGGGTTGCCCCCGGTACCGTCATATTTGCGCTGTCAGCAACATCTATACGTGTCGAATTTTTCGCGTGTACCCCGAGACACCGGCTTCAAGATGGTGCAGATCGTAGGAAAGTACCAATACCTGTCGAACGAGAACTTCGACGAATTCGTGAAGGGCATGGGCTTGGCGGAGATGGCAACCCCGTTCGCGGCCTCGAAGCCCACCGTCGAGATCTCAAAAGACGGCGACCAATGGACCATCGTTGTCACCGCCGAAGACAGGACTAGCTCTACAACCTTCAAACTGAGCGAGCCATACGAGGAGAAACTGCCCTCCTACGACCGCAAATTCCAGGTCAGTCGCGATACCGCGAAACAGAGATTTTAAATACGTACCCCCTTGTGCTTGGAGACAAGGTGCTTGAAACGACTTCAGCATAATTCAAGAGCCCTTGTAGAAAATCCTGTAAGAGCGAAAATTAAAAAAAACATTTATCGGAAAATATTCTGCGTGCCAATGGTAACGTTATATAGTATAGAATTTGATTTTTGGCCCCTACAGTGTTTGCCACAAGGACTCTTTGATTAGTAACATTTAGGATAGGCGTGGATATAGTTTGGAGTTCTCAAGTGAACATTTTTTTATCTAGTATGTTAATAGTAGTGAGTCTTATCGGTTAACTACGATAAGGGCATCGAACTCGAGGAGACTGACTGCCACGATACCCTAAGCGGCAATTGACATCACTTTGCTTGCGATGTATTATAATTTAGATGGTACACGATGGCAATGTCGATATAGTACGAGGCGATGAACTTTGTACAATATTAAGTCTGATAAGGGGGAGTTTGATAATATTCGGTATCTAGATTTTGTGGGATAACAAGAAGCGGGGCCGCATTTATTCGTTTAGAGGCCCTAGTGGCAACGTCACTGTGGGGACTCAGAAGAAAAAGTCTATTTCTACGATTGTGTGAAATATGTAGATATAGGGAACAAAATAGATAATACCCCAAAAGTTTTCTGCCTCGTTGGTGGTACGCTCAAGTAATGAACATTAGTTTTTATATTATGAATTTAATATTTAGAAAAAAGTATTTTATTTTGCTATTATGTGTAAATAGGTCGTTTTTTATTTTGTTGTTTGCGAGAAGTTAGATTTTAAAATGTGACATTCCCTGCGTGAAATGTTACTTCGAAATGCACGTTCTCGTTTCGAATTTTTAAGTTCAGAAAATATTTTCTAAGCAGGAAGAGAAATGTACTTTTATGAATAACCATTCGAACAGTGGCGGATTTAACAGGGCGGCTAATGAGCAGTTGCCGCCTGGGCCCCTGTACAGAAGGCCCTGTAGGGGCCCCATGACTAAAAAAAATATATTTTTTTCGTACTACTACATTTAGCCCGTTTTTAGCAAACTACCTCTTCATTTTCCCGAAAAATGGGCCCCACAGAACATTTGCCACCTGGGCCTTGTTTTTTAAATCCGCCATTGCATTCGAGCAAAAGTTTCAGTTGGTAACTTATAAGGGATGTTTGACAACCCGAAAATTAAAAAAAAAAATTGAAACTTCGCAGAAATGTATTTTATGTTAGGATACTAATGGAACCACCTTTTGTCCCGGCAATGAAACGCTCCTTGAGGTGAAAACACCCCTTCAAAGAAATTATAAAAGATATCGAGAAAAAGTTTAATTTAAAACTTTATTGTTTTTGGTATTCTAGAATATGATGAAGAATTTTTTTTTTTTAAAATTTACCCCACCACCCTTTTTCGAAAATTCTTTATCACCATATTGTAGGATATCAAAAACCGGAAAACTTTGAATTAGACTTTTTCGAATATACAAATTCACCATTTATTTGAGGAGGTGTTCTCGCGTCTTATTTTCGAAATAAAAAATGGTTACGTTATTAGCATCGCTTGAACTACATTTCTACAAAGTTCCTAATATTTTAGTTTAAGTTCCTCGCTAAGGGTCTGGTTACGAATAATAAATATTAGGCAAACCTATCCCGTCTAGTCAGAATAGCTATAGATAATTGATATTTCAGTTTTTTTTTTTTTAAAAACTTAAGAGATGTATAAATTATTGCATTTTCATTTAAATATAATCGAATTTAGTGTATTATGTAGTTAATTTTAGTCATTCGACTTTAGAACTCAACTATTATCATGAAATATTATTACATGTTGTATTTCGAAATAATTTTAGAGAACCTTAATATTTAGAGAGTTGTTTAAAATGCCTAAAGTGGAGTTGCTGAAGTTATTTAGGTAAAATTCAGTTTTTAGACCCGGTTCATCCAGTGACTTGCTCCACTCGCGCAGATAACGTCCGCCACCTGTCATATCGATGGAAATATTCAGGATATCGCTAAATGAAATTTTCATTTGATCGTTTTGCAGAGCTTAACGGTACAGGAAGGTGATAATTTCAGAACGGAAACGACGGTGAAGGATGCTATCAAGATTATTCGCGTCTACGAATTTACAGATGCCGGCATGCATGTGGTAAGTGATTTTTTTCATACCCCCTTTTCGCCGTTTATGAATAAAATATTAACGAGCATCGTTGAGAAAATTTAAATGAAACGATAGAATCGTTACAAACAGTAACTGAAATGAAATATTTCCCCAAACAATTTCACAATTACCCTACAAATCACGGTTTACATCAACCAAGGAAGAAATAATGAAAATTATGAGGTGCTCGAGTGAAACTCGTATTAGGTTAATAAATAATATTATTAAATAGAATGATTCAAAACAACATTAACTAAGTCACCTTAAATTTTCAACATTCAGGTAAATTTCTATGAAGGATTGAATATTTGAAAAATTTCAGCACTTTTCTAAAAAACTATTTCAAAAAATTGAAAAGGAACATTATTGCTTGATCGTGAATTGCATATCTGTTGCATAATATTTTGGTGGTTATGTTTTAATTACTTGTAAACTTCTTTTTCAGCATCTGTCCTCGAATGTCAGCGATGCCAAGGCAGTACGTACATACAAAAGGCTCTAAAGTACACGAATAATTAGATAAATAACATCGCCTTTTTATATTAACTAAAAATAAAAGCTTTTTACGATTTAACTTCGATTTTTTCTTCTTCGATCCAACCTTTCTTTGCTTTCCTGGAAACAGTGAAATCGAATCTTGTGGAAACTCAAAATAGATCAAAGTTTGGTCCAATAAATGACACAACATATTTACTTAATTATCATTAATTCTAAAAGTTATTCTGTATATCGCTCATTTGCTGCAATTTTTTGCTCTTCATTTTTGAGTTATTAGTATAGAAAAAGCAGTTGTTGCCTGACAAAACTTTTGAACCCGTTTTCCCCAAAATCGGGAATTTTTAGTTATGTCGTTGTTGCAGCAAATGAGCGATATGATGTCTCCAAAATTATGGGACATGACGAAACATGCATCGACGTTACTCTTTGTAGACCTCAGGAATTTAAATAATACTAAATAATTTAATTTTAGTAACTAAATAATTATTAAAATGTAACCTATATTCGAGGTTACGATTCAGTTGCTCTTGTAATTAAACCTTTCTACTCGTGTGATTCTATGTGGAGTCATTAACTTAGTTAACATTTATTACTTATACTATCAGCTAGCCCAAAGATTAAGTACTTTTTCACTCGCTAGAAAAAGTGAAGAGCAGAAAAGGTTGTTATATATCTCTGTTACCTAAGCTAAACCGGTCATGGTAACAGGTTGCGGTAACTGAACGAGGTGCGGTAACAAATGTGGACCCGGCTTTAGACTCCTCCAGCATAAAATGTCAAAAATGCTGACTCAGTAATATAATAGATGTCAGATAATGATCGGAAGATCCTTACGTAGATTAGTATTCATTACAAGTGGATAAATGAAGCTCGTGTAGACTTATATCATTATCCAATTGGATTACAAAGGAAAGAAATGCATTAGTTGTAGGTTATGGGGTGTCATAATACTTATCTTTGAAAAACTATTTTGGATACTGCACTACTGGCTTGAGATTATTTTTTTTTAAATCATAATAAATACCTTTCCTTTATCCACAAAAAATGTATAGCTATAACGAATGATACCGAATGATACTGCACATATCCAAACAGAAAATAAAAAATAAGTGATGTCACATGCCATCAGAATCTTCTCCATTTTGTAGCATCAATTTTGTGCGAATAGCGATTAAGGGGACATTGCCATTCGGTGGTTCGATTTTAAGACGATTTTTGGCAATTGTTTTTTTAAAAAACCATAATAATGCATAGCATTGTAAAACTTTTCACTAATGCCCCCTTAGACGTGGTTTTGATCTGGAAGTCTCAGTTCATCGCATGGTTAATTTTAAGTCATCTTTCTCCGATCCTATTTTCTTTCTACTATAATTCTCTTTCCTTGGAAATTCGTCATTTCCGTTCTATCCCCGTTTTTAAGCGTGCAGCCCGCTCATTTATTTTTCTCCACTTTCCTTGACTTCTTGTCTTCTGGTCCTGCATTTGTATTTCCTTGTAATAGGGTTAGATTTCAAAACAGCAAGAATGCTGAACCTCGTCCACTCGTCGCTTCATTAACGCAATGTGAATTTTGTGATGTAATAAAGACGAAATATTATTATTGTTATATACATAAATATAAAATGTACACCTTAGTAGTAGATGATAATGGTAATTACAACAAAAAGAGGAATAACTATAATACATGTTTGCTCCGAAATGTATAAAATGCTTTACTTTGCACAAATTTCGTAAAATGTTGTAATGCTTCAAGTGTTCGAAAAGTCATTTTTTTCTCTGACCAAAGAATAGATTTAAAATTTAGCAGTAATAGACGATTAACGTTCGTTGGACAATATAGGGACTTAACGCCCCTGAAGCGCCTTCTTTGGCGCGACAGCGATGTCTTTGTAGGCCGTGCGTTCTCCCTCCATGCGGACTGTGCAGGAGTGGGGAGTCGGACGGTCGGCGGTTCGGCACGAACGCTATGGCGACAGAGAGCCTGGTAAGACCGTCCACAAGTTAGGACTTCACAAAATAGTTTTAGCGTTATCGCCTTTATAAATAAACTAAACTCAACTGGGACTCGGGATTTATTCGTTACCGCCTAGTACCACGTATCAGCGGAAGTAGGTCCGCAGTGTATACATATAAACACTTAAAATCCCTACATCTTAACACCGTCTAGCGACCTCTATCGAGAGAAAAAAGGAACGAAGAAGAAAATTTAGCAGTCCTTTAAGGACTTAACGTCCTTGAAGCGCCGTCTCCGGCACGAAAGTGATGCCGAGGCACCGCCTAGCGATCTCCAAGGGAAAAAAGATTTATTGATTAATTAAAATTTAGCAGATGTAGTATCGGGACATTACTGTTAGGTGGCTAACCAGCCAAAATCTCACATGCGTTTTTTCTCCTTGTCTCTGATCCCGTCGTCTTAAGGGGTCATGCCTAGTTGGCAGGCGTGATTTTTGGGAAGTTTTTGTAGAAAATCGATTTTTGATAACTATTTGCTTATTTTAAAAGTATATATATTCAGCAACTCTCAGTAATTTTTTTGTAGGAAAATAGTAAAAAATGAACGAATAACAGCTATTCTCCCGGAAGACATTTTTTTGCGGTGAGCACGATTTCTCAGAGTCGGTCATCTGAAATCAAAGGTGAAGAAGATTCTGTTAGTAAATGAGTTTATCTAGTTCGTGACCGAAGGATTTTTGTTTAGGATGAAAATTCTATTTTTAATTCACGAAAAACGAACAATTCAGACATCGAAAAATCATGATTTTGCGTTAAACGGCTGCCATTTTGTCTGAATCGCTTTTTTTTTAAATCCTTCGTTCGCGAAATAGATAAACTCATGTACTAACAGAATATTCTTCACTTTTCGATTTCAGATGATCCGACTCTGAGAAATCGTGCTCACCGCAAAAAAAAATAGCTTCCGAGAGAGTAGCTGTTATTCGTTCATTTTTTAATATATTTCTATAACAAAATTATTAAGAGTTGCTGAATATATGCACTTTTAAAATAAGCAAATAGGTGTAGAAAATATACACTAGATTTTCCACAAAAAATTCTTCCTATAAACCTCCTCACTATTGGTCAGTTTCTGGATATCACACTTTTATCTTTGAATCGTACCATTTTTTGGTTCAAGCTGTTTTTGTAACTTTAAAAGTAATGAAGATATTTTAAGGGTTCGTGATAAATGACACACTTAGCACATAAAATAACGTTTACTTCTTATCTTTTCCCATTTTAAAAAGTTAAAAACGCTAACACGATAAATGCATAAGAAAGTTTCTTGGTTAACAAATTTGGAAGTTTTCAATGTAAGCTATTAGAATTTTTAAAAATATAATATTCAATAATATTGAGAGGAAGAATTCACGAAAAAGAAAATACGTTTTTACTTCATCAGTGCGTTGCCAATCATTCACGGCTGTCTACTTAGTAGACAACATTTGCGAATGAACATTTTTTGTACATAATGTGACACAACAATAAATGAATAATATTAATAGTTTAATAATAATGTTTATATGAATTCTTTTAAAAACATTTTTATGCATACTTATTGACAAAAGAAAAAGGATTGGAGTTGTGTATCACAAGAAATGACATTAAAGTTGGGAGTAAAATCGGAAAATTGGATATTCTTGCGCGGTGAAATTCTTTAGCAGTTAAAAACACTCTGTGGTTCTGTTACAAATTGTTTAAAACATTCTTTGCATCTTTATTCGTATCGATTAGTGGCAGTAAAGACCGAATACCTGTTTCGCAGAGTGTATAATCAGTCGCATCCTTAAAATTCACAACGAAATGGTCCTACGAGGGGGTTAAAAACAATTCCTTCTACAGGATACAATTTCTTCCTTCGAAACGTCGATCACTGAATGATGAACGATTCCTTGCTGTTAATCTCGTTTACTCTCCCTCTCCATCTCTTGAAGACATTGGTTATCCGATCGGACGATTTTCGCGTGTGTGCACAAATCGTCTCTCTCGTTTCGTATTTGTTCGAATTTTTATTTTAATATAATATGTATCACATTGACTCATAAAAGTGCTGTACACATAAATGGATAGAGAATACATAAGAAATGGTGTTAATGAATGACGAGTGTATAATATTCTCTCGCATGTATACTCAACTTCGGAATAGGAACAAACAAATAAAAGAAAAAATAAATATATGGTACTTGTAGTTCGTTCGTGTATGTAATGTTTGTGTTCTGTGTGTGAGCGCGCGCGCGCGCGTAAACGCATGCCCTGTGTCCTCTGTGTGTGTGTGTGTGTGTATAGTAAGTTCTTCTCCATAAAAAGTACGAGGATTAATCCATTATCAAGTATAATGCACATATAAAATTAAGAAGTATAAAAAGACCGTCCAACTTCGTGTTTTACGTTAAGAATATGTTAAGAAACCGATTTCGTACGGTCAAGCGAGACGCGTCACGCTCCCATCGGATCTCGAATTTTCATCTCGGCGACTACGTTGGGCCTGTTCGTGTTTTCGTTTCGGTCGCTGTGTCTGTGTGTGTCGTTTTACAGGCCGATTACAGCACCACGCGGACATCCTTCCCCCGGTAATCTCAGAGACCGCTTGGAAACGCGTTCGATGTATTTACAATCAACCGATAGCTCCTTGTCCGCAATTTCTCCTCTCATAATCACCTGCTTTCAGCACGACATTTGTTCTATCCCAGCACGATCGAAACAATCCAGAAAGCCAAATCGTAACATATATTTGTTTCCGTGTTCCTCTCTCAGGGCATGGTCTCTATCTCTCCCATCCCTCCCTCTTTTCTCTCTCTCTCTCTCTCTCTTTCTCTCGCTACCTTTTACACTCTCGCTCTTTCTCTCCTCACCAGATACAGATAAACAGAGTCATTATTTCATCGGTACATATACACATTAATATATATAATATATTATCTTTTATACTTTACGCTAGTTAATAGGTAAAAACGCCTCCCGTGTGTTCACGTTACATGTTCCCTAAGTAAACTACTTTTAGCGGATGTCTCCAGAGGCTCGTTCCTCGCAAAGAAAGGGCAACGTTTTGAAATTGGTGCACGACGTACGGTACGGATCAACATAAAATTAAGGGATAGAACCCGGCCATTCTATTCGCCCTGGATTCAATCGGAGCTCATGATCAGCTGATTATCGTTCGGGGTGACCACAGGCGAGAGGTCTTTCTTCGGCACGTCGTCAATTATCGTGTTCAACTCCACGTTCTCGGATACTCCGTTCTGCAGGACCTTTCTCTTTTCGACGGCCGTCGTAGTTTTTCCGCTTACCGCGGTTCTGCTGGAAACCTTGGTCGTGGCGGTGAGCTTTTTGGTGGGCGAGGCTGCCGTAGTGCTCTTGCTGGTCGCAGAGAGGCGTTTCACCGTGCTGGTAGTAGTGGAGGTCTTTGAAGCGGACAAGCGACTCGTCGCCTTGGACGCGGAGCTGGTCCTTGCCATAGAGATCTGTTTGTTGGCGGTCTCTTTCACCTGCTTGTCGATGATGGGTGACTTCGCAGTTAACAAGCTGCGAGGTTTCGTTGCGTTTCCAGCGACGGGAGCCGTCTTGGGTCTGGCTGCGGGCGTTGTGCTCGTGGTGGTGCCTGTCTTTGTGGTCGAGCTGGGTTTGCTAGCCGTCGTGACCGATGCCGGTCTTGCTTTTGTCGTTGTCGTCGTCGTTCCTGCGGAGACTCGAGTGGAAGAAGCAGCGGTTTTGACTAGCGAGGTCTTCGTCGTCGTTGAAACCTTACTGGTGGGAGGTTTAGCCGCGGCTGGTTTGCTCAAGGATTTCACCTCGCCGTTTGTCGTGGGTTTTTTATCACTGGCCGCTGGTTTAGCAGCGGTCGTAGTGACTGGTTTCGGCTTCGAAGTGGCGCTACTGGAAGTCTTGGTCGTGGATTTCGTCGTGGAAGAGCTTATAGCGGTCGTTTTTGCAGCGGGTTTTGCCGAAGGTGTCTTGCTGGCCGTTGTGCTCGATACTGTGGCCTTCTTCGGTGCGTCCAAATCCTTCGGACGAGCTGTCGCAGTTGTAGTCGACTTCTTTGTTGTCGTGGTCGACGTTTTCGTTGTGGAAGTTACGGCTTTCGAGGGAGACGTCGGTGTTGACTTCTGCGCAGTCTTTGTGGTCGGGGTTTTCGTTGATTTCGTAGCGACTTTAGTTTTCGTTTTGCTCTGCGCCGCGGCTACGACTGCGACTGCACCTGCTGTAGCTGCGGCTGTCACTACAGCAATTTCTGCGACTTTGCTCTCTGTAGCCTCGGTTGCTATTTCTGTTGTGGGTTCTTTGACTTCTGTTGTGGGTTCTTTGACTTCTGAAAGAGCTTCTTTGACTTCCGAAAGAGCTTCTTTGACTTCCGATAGAGCTTCTTCGACTTTTAATGGAGCTTCTTCGACTTTTAGGGAAACTTCTTCGACTTTTAGGGAAACTTCTTCGACTTTTAGGGGAGCTTCTTCGATTTTTAGGGGAGGTTCTTCAACCTTTGATAGAGCTTCTTCGACTGTTAAAGGAGTTTCTTCCATTTTGGAAAGAGCTGCTTCAAATTCTGAAGGAACTTCATCGACCTTACAAGGAGCTTCTTCGATTATTGAAAGAGCTATTTCGACTTCCGCAGGAACTTCATCGACTTTGCGAGTAGCTTCTTCTATTTTTAAAACAGCTGTGTCGAGTTCTGAAGGAACTTCATCGACTTTACTGGGAGCTTCTTCCGTTTCTAAAAGAGCTGCTTCAAGTTCTGCAGAAACATCGTCGACTTTACAAGGAGCTTCTTCCGTTTCTAACAGAGCTGCTTCAAGTTCTGCAGAAACTGCATCGACTTTACGAGGAGCTTCTTCCATTTTTGAAAGAGCAGCTTCGAGTTCTGAAGGAACTTCGTCGACTTTTGAAGAAACGCTCGTAACCTGTTCCTCCTGAATGTTATATTCCATATCGATTAGCGGTTCGACGAGTGTCTCCGACTCTACAGCCTCCTTTAGCTCTTCTGTCTTCAGAATTTCCTCCTGAAGCTCTGGAATAATTTTGGATACCGGTGTTTCCACTGACGTCTCCTCCAAATTCGGTTGCAACTGGCTCTCCAATCCCGTGAACTCCTGCATGGATTCAGACAAATTCAAAGCAGACTTCTGCACCGTTTCCTCCACTTCCTGTGCCTCCGCTTCGGAGACTTCTGTCTCCACTTCTTTCAACTCAACAATCTCCTGGTCGGCTTTCTCCTCGGTTGTGGATTGAATAGGACAAATCATGTCATCGACACTCTCCGCGACTTCGTCAGGTATGCGCGGACTAGAAGGAGGCGTTGTAATTTCGAACTGGCTTTTCATGCAAACTTTCTCTTCTTCCAGTTCACTAAAGTTCAGCAAGTTCTCCTGTGCCGGTTCTGTGGATACCATTTCAATGAGCTTCTCTTCAGTTGCCTCGATGTCCTTATCCAAATTTTCCGCAACCGGCGCCATCGCGTCGTCAGCTTCCAGAAGAGGCGAGTGACAAACCTCACCCATTTCTATGGTAGGTGAGTGACAAACATCGCCTGCTTCAGTAACAGATAACTGACAAACGTCGTCAGCTTTCATGATAAGCGACTGACGAACCTCGTCCGCTTGAGTGGTAGACGACTGACAAACATCGTCAGTTTCTACGGTAGGTTGCTGACAAATATCGCTCGTTTTAATGGTAGATAACTTACAAACATCATCCATTTCCGAAGTAGGTGCCTTGCAAGCCTCGTCAGACTCCTCAGCGACCGAGTGGAAGCTGTAATGTCCAGGCATGAATTCCGGCGCGTCAGCGTGCAACGAGGACAGAACCGAGGTAGAAGAAACCTCCGACTCTTTGTCCTTCACTGAAGCCACAACGTCATCTTCGTCGTTTACCGCCACTTCCTTTTCCATTGTATCAGGGATAGGCGACAAAGACGACGGCGTGTCTGCCTCCTTTGGAAGCGCTTCTTTTTCCAAAGTAGCTTCTGGAATAGCCGCGTCCACGCTGCTTTCATCTATAGGCTTCGTCTCGTCGATGTCAATGCTAGAGGGCGACAAGGGTTGTTCGTTGTCCACAGAGAGGGCCTCCTTCTCCGACTCACCCTCTGCCGAATAGTTGTCCGTCAAAGGAGAGTGGTCTGATCTCGTGACTTCCTGTTCAAGCTGGAAGGATTCCGATTGCACGTTCAGCAGCTCGACGGCGGCTTTCGGCTTCTCCGCGTGCTCGGCGAAAGTGGTTTCGCTGTCTTCTTGTTGCGCGGACAGGTTCACCAGCTCGGCGGGCTCTCCTGGGAACGCGGGCGTGTATGTCGGTTGTTCAGTTTCAGGAGAAGCCAGAGTGGTTAGTTCGGGATGAGGCTCTGGAAACGGTGCATTCAGTCCCTCCTCCTCTTCCTCTATACTCCCGTTCTTGTCGTCTAAGTCTGTGTTGCTGAGACTGTGAACGGCGTTCAAGTCGACGCCCTTGTCGAACGCCGCTTCGAAATCACTGGGCGTGAAAGACATGGCCATGGGATCCTTGGCGATATCGTAATCCCGTTCGGAGCTAGAAAACGATTCGTCTATCGCGGAGATACCCGTTCTGTGGAATTCGGAGGCTGTTAGGAAGCTCGCCGCTGATTCGTCGCCGAACTCAGCTTTCGTTGACGATATTTCGGAATCGTCCAGGTTCGCAGGGAAGCCGATAACTTTCTGCCGATCGGCCATGAAGTCAGTCTCGTCTGTACGCTGCGAATGGTCACCGCCATTTTGGTATTCTTTATCTTCGGCTTCGACCTCTCTTGGCCGTCGACATACTTCCTCGTCGAATTCGCTCTGGGTGGGAACTTGAATGTCGTCCATCTCGGAGAGTTGCTTTAAGGGTGAGCCAGAGATGGCGAAATCATCGGCGAGGTTCATTCTGTTGTTCATAAATTGAGGCGAGACCGGAACGAACTCAGCCGCGTTTGGGTTCAGTTGAAAACTCATGTCTTTTTGCTCCTCTTCCTCCTCTTCGATAGACTTCTTCTTTTGTTCTGGTACCAATGCTCTGTCCTCTGCGCTAATCTGTGTGTGAAAAAGGCGTTTCTGTTAGTAGTACGAGAAATAATGCAAGCTAAACTTGCGCGAAGGGTTTAAGACATCCCTGGGGAAGCAAATTAATTCAAAAGGTAACGGTGCAAACAAGCAGAGATTCATGAAAAGATGTTTAATCTATATTTTTAAATTCCTTCCCATAGGTATAAAGGGTTGATCCATTAGAAAAAGGTCACCTTAATATTCTCCGTTAGGCTAATGTTACAAACAAATAGGATACTGAAACAAGCTGGATGGTTTCAAGAGACAAATAGAATCAGGGTCACTAGTAATTTTTTCTATAGGACCATGTGTTTCTATTATCGTATTCTTATAATTAAGGAAAAGACGAAATTAGTCATGTAGAATGTCGATCTGGGGGAGAGACAGAGAGAGCAGGAACAGTGGAGACATGCGTCTCTCCTCTCTCCATTATATTCGCGAAGTGTGGAATTTTCTTCTGCAAGGTCATCCAAGGGCCAAAATACCATACATGAATAAATTCGTTTTCTCGTTAACTATAAAAGTATGGTAATAGAAAAACAATACTAATCACATTGATACCTTTGAGAAAAAATTACACTTGAACAGAACATTCTGCCACATCCTATTTACCGCTCGAAACCATCTAGTGCTTATTAATATACTCCTTTGTAACAGTCACCTGATCGAGGATCATATTAAGATGGCCTGTTTGCACTGGACCACCCTGTACGAAAAAGAAAGTCTTGATTGTCAGTTGGAAATTTACCACAACCTCAGTCGCATAAAATTAATGCAAGATGGTTATTCAAACTACCTGATACGAAGGTACTTTGCAAAGAATTGTACTTCAGTTTAGTTGAAGTTATCTAATGACTGATCAAATCGATTATTTTACCTAGCATTTGAATTTTGTATTCTGATAAATTTTCGAAGGAACACTGAAGCACTTATCACTGAAAAATTAATTCCTACAATAGAGAAGTATTGCGTCAGTGTGTGATAAATAATCTAAGAAAATTAATTCACTAATTTATGTATGCAGTTTCTGCATTCGCAAACGAATTTATATGTTTCATAATAAATGTTATATTTCTATGCGGAGCAAGACAGAAGCTGTGTATTTTTGTACAGTCTCGTTATACGTGGCACCTTAAAGTTAGATCTGGGTTAAGTACTTCATTGCTTACGATTAGGTGCGATTGCTTTTTTCTGGAATTCAAATTTAAGATTTTTCTCAGTCGACAAGGCTGAAGTGCAATGTTGGCGAAAAGAGGTTTAACCAGGATTTTCTTTATATTATATAAAATAGCTTCAATACCGAGTAATTCCTAGTGTATTCTAATAAAATTCTTTACACTACGAAGTGTACTTATTTTCTCTTCAACGGTAGTATCTTTGTTATCAATCATCTCTTGCACTTTCTTCTGATAATCACTATAATAAATTTTAGTTTTCCAAATGTAATTCTTTAGCCCCGACCTAATTCAGACTTAATATCCTTCTTAATGTTACAACAATTTGTGGAGTATTACACGGGAAAAGACCTGTCGGAAGAAAGAAGCAACTTGATGTTACAAAACGCACCTCTGTGTCAATAAGCTCAGGAAATTCTTCCTTCGGACTTTCGCATTTAATATCCTTCTCCTCTACGTCCTGTGACTGTGTTTTCGAGTCGATATCATCGACAAGAAGCTTCGCAGTTTTAAGAAGGCAGGCCCACTCGTCTTTTTGAGTTTCAACTTCCTCCACGTTTTTGATCTCCTGGAGCTCTCCGACCGGCGTCGTCGAATCCTTCTGCTTATTGGTGTCAACGCCAAAGCAGTTCCACGCGTCTTCCGGTGTATCAAATTTCACTTCGTTCTTCAGCTCCTGCAGCTCGTTGCCAGGCGCCGCCGAGTTTTTCTCCTTGCTCCTATCAACACCAAAGTTGTTCCATGCGTCTTCCGGACTTTCAACTTCTCCCTCGTTCTTTGGCTCCCGCAGCTCGTCAGCAGGCGTTGCGGCGTCCTTCTCCTTATTCGGATCAACGCGAAAGTAGTTCCACTCGTCCTCCGAATCCTCGCTGTCCGCTACATTATCCGCCTCGGGAGTCAGTGCACGCTGAAGAGGTTCTGCAATAAATAAACAGAGACAAATTAATCTCAGTTCAGTCGTTCCCCAGTCTGAAGAGTAAAATGTGCGATAAAACCAGTCGAAACGAAAAACATCCTGTTCTTAAGTGTAAACTGGAAACCTCGAGTAGATACTCGCAGTACTGCCGATAAATTTACCGCGTTTATAAATTAAAGAAAAATATAAACGTGGAAGAGCAATATGCTTAACGGAGCAAAGCAAGTAGAAAACTTGGTTCTATTTCAGTTTATATTTCATCGAAAAGAAGTCAAGCAAGATCGCTGATACGGTTCCTAGACATTCTTTTCATTAGTTTATGATAAATAACCTAATAGCCTATTAGTTTATGAAATAAACAATCTGATCATTTGTAAGAATTTATAACAGAAAATTGTAATCTAATTAATGGTGCAATCTAAATGGTTGTTGGGAGCTTTTTGTTCGGAATTCTGAATTCAATTTGAAATTTTTCTTTCGTATCTTAAATGTATTAAAAAGTGGTTACTCTGGATTCGTCCTTTTATTTTTAATTATGGAAGGATAATTAAATTAAAATTAATAGCTGTCATCCTGAACTTTATTTTTCTGCTTAAACTATAGTAATATTATTATTATTCCCAAGTTGAATTTACGACACAATCAATGTACAGTTGGTTGATACGAGGCCCACTAAAAATCTTATAAAAAATTGAGTAATAAATCTACTGCCATAAAAAATTTAATAAATGGCAATTAGATTCCTCAACGATAAACCAGAATTCAATAAGAAAAACATACGAATGGAATTTAGGCGAGAAGAAACTGAAGAATTATACATTATCACATGTCTATAACACAGAAATACTTCCAGAGCATAATACTTTATCCAGTATATCCTTTAAAAATCGACAAACTATCCGCATTCTTTCCACTCTCGACTGTGAAAGCTCCTGAATTTTTATGAGAATAATGTTTCAACTCGACAGCTATTCCCTTAATTCTGCTCCCTCGGACTTCAGTCCGCCGCATTACGTACTGCGCTATTTCATTCTCGGAGCGAGCGCCGAGGTATTTGAAATTGACGGCCGACCGCATTCGTTTCAATCCGGGCTGCAGAGAACTCTCCCATATTTGCAAGGATAATAATCTGTCAGCACACTCCGACAGATGACACTTCATCTGCGTCGTTCAGTCTTTCGAAGAACACCGGAACTTCCTTGCAGGCAGTTCTATTAAAGTTGTATTAAATCCACTTTCCGAGAACCATTCCTGTAGCAAACACTTCTCACAGGGCTCTGAAGCTTAAGACGATAGAAAGAGGCAGAAGAAGCTTCCCACTATTTGTCACCAAGCGCAAAACAATTAACCGACTCCCGGCCACGGAGAACGATCGACATTGGTCGGGCCAACAAGGAACATCAAGCGAAACCAGCAAAAAAGAAAAGGAGAGCTCGAGGCACTAATCGTAACGAAAACCTGCTCGTAGATTCCAAGGGGGAAGGGACCGTAGCAGCGATCGATTCTACTTCAGCGTTCGATCCTAACACCTTCTCCTCCGCATAGGGGGGAAAACGAAGCACGCATGAAAGAAAAGGAAACAGATAATATAACAGGGGCCCGAGAAACTTGTTCCTGGCGGACGGTTCCGGTAGTGGCCGCGGTGGATGCCGGTACTCACGGGTTCCAGGAGGAAACGAGCAGGATACCTGGCCGCAGGAGCAATCGCCGCTGACTAAGAGGCACTACGCCCGCCAAGAGATGCATTATCGATCTAGTCTAGAGCCCCCGGAGCACCCCGCCCTGCTGTCGACCACGCCACCACCCACCTGTCCTCCTCCTCCACCACCACCACCAACCACCACCTCCACCACCATGAACGGTGTAGCGCAACAGTCGCACCTCATCTCCGGCAGGAACGCCGCAGCTCCTGCGATTGGTCCTGGCTTCGGTGCGCAATGTGACTCACCCCTGATGCAGGCCAGGGTTCAAAGATAAATCTTTCGACTTTAAAGACGAGCAACCGATGCCTCGTCAATTTCGACGCGCTGATTCCGGATGGCGGCGTACAGAGGGCTCTGGGATTTCGGTGAGTGAAGGGTGGGTCCTTGAGCTGGTCAGGGTGGTTATGCGCCCCCGTTGGACGGTTTCGGTGGTGCACCAGGTCAAACGTCCGCAAAATATTTAAACCCCTCGGGGCCACTAAAGGGTAGTAAACCCCATGCTCCGCGTTTCGTGTGTGTTCGACTTGCCCGAGTGGTTGTTTTAAAGGAAGAACCCGCGATCTGTGGGGGAAGGGTAGTGGTGGTGAGACAGCGCGATGAATATCTGTGGGAGAACAGTGAGGAAGTGAATATAGGAGTGATACAGAGGCAATTAGGTTCCATTAGAGGAATGGCAGCACTGATGATGAGAATTGTTCTTTGAGACGAAGTTTATTAACATCATAAGCTTTAAAAAAATTGTTTGTTAGAGTCGAAAATGTGCATTACACGTGACGCTGCAGATGGATCATTAAAGAGGTTTTGCTTTTAAAAAAGTTTCTTTAGCTTTGCAGTGATAATTCAACAACGGAGGTTTTTCAATGGATTCCAATTAAATTCGAGCATGTTCACACAATGTGTAGTGTCGGCCTGAACCTAAATTGAGGTGTATAAAAACTCTTGTTCTTTGTGAAAAGAAACTAAAAACCTTTATCTAACGAAAACTCAGTTTTTTTTTTTTGGTGAAAAATCGTCATTTTGTAGCTGTCATTTTTTTTTAATTTTGCTTATTTTGTGGGTTCACTGCAGAACCAAAAGGTATTCTCAAGTAGAATTTACAAGCAGGTCATTGAATTTCGTTTCGATTCGTTAAAATTTTTAAAAAGCTTCTTTATTGATCCATCTGTAGCGTCATCTATAATGCATATTTTTGGCGAAACAAACATGCTTTTTTAAAGATTATGATGTTCATAAATATTGTGTCAAATAACAAGTCTCAGCTTCAATTTATTTCTTTGTAAAAAGAAATTCTTCATTTTTAACAAAAAACGACTGCCAACATAGTTACCCTCAAGGGTATTTCGAGGCAAAAAATCGATTGCTTTTCGATTGTTCATGCCTGCCAGAAGTCTCAGAAGTATTTTAAAGAAGATTTCATTGAAAAATTCGAAAAATTGCAGAGTCACAGCGTAAAAAGTAATGGACGGGCCAATGCAGGTAAACGCACTGCGGCAGGCTTTAAAGATTGTTTTCTCAAGAGTGTGTTTCTGGAGACGGTGAACATCGTAACTCGAGAACGGATCAATATTTATTGTTGAAATTTTAACTGAACCTACAAAACACTTTTCACCACGATGTGGAACTCGCTCATTAAGATCGTGTACGTTTAACAACATTTATCACAGAATTGCTTCAGTAAAATCCTTCCAAGTTGATATTTGTTGTATAACTCCGTGAATTTTTATTAAAATTTTTCGACCGAGTTCCACATTGTAGATTTTGAGTTAAATGATACTTCATATACAGCGGTTTTGCTTTCAGATGAGTCGATCAATCGGAATCGTGTTCACCACGTGGAGGCGCGCATTAAGCAAGCAGTCACTTTGACGCCTTGTATATTAATTAATTTTTAATATTTTGCAAACATTCTTATTTGAAAATACGTCTTATAACATTGCCCAACTGTTACATGCCGATTTTGATGAAACTCGGCATTCAGGTAGAGTACTTAAAACTATTAGGCACATATTTTTTTAAGCAGCGAAAATCCATGTTTGGAGAGTGAAATTTCCTTTCAATGTTGGGAGTTAGAAAACTATTTACAATTAGTCGAATAATTCGAAAATGACCAGGGATAGAGAGATGTACCCGCAATAAAGATGTTACCCGCAGTACCGGTGCCATCTGAGTGGTAATTAAACATTGGGTAAAGCCGAATATGTATGTACAGCGCATTACTTTACAAACTCATTTCTTAAACTCTAGAAGCGATCGTACAACGCTACACTCGCGCTCAACAAAAATCTACCTTTTTTGATACTCCGGTCATTTTCTAAAAACTGGATAAATATATCTACAAAAATAAAATTATGGTGTAGATATAAGACGTATTGATAAAAAAAAACTTTTTTTCATTACAGTGGTGCCATCTGCGATTTGGCAGAAGTTTTGCTTATGCCTTGTTATTCCTCATAAAAAAACTTCGCAACTTTCTTCTTTATCATTTTTAATTGATCCTATTTTCGTGTCATTCGACTAGTGTTTCCAAAATTTAACCCAACTTGGAAGGGTAATTACACCCCCCCCCCCCCCAACCAACACGAATTTCCGCCACTAAAAAAAATATTTATCTCACACTTTTACGTACTTTACCTGTATGCCAGGTTTCGCCGATTTGGCGTATAACATTAGGGCAATGTTCCTTGTAAGTGATATAAAAAAAATGGCCTAATTAACGTGGGTCGAGAAGATAACCTTGTAAGAGTTAAAGAATATTCGATTTTGGTAACTCGAGTGATTTGCCTGCTTTTATTTATCCCAAAGAAGGTGAAAACAAAGAACTTTCCCACCATACTCTTTCTCGAATGTTTACAAAAGGCGATAAGTGTCTGCTTCCATTTTTATACACGCTTCAATATGTACCCTTTTCCATAACCCTGGACTGCTCTTAACACGCTTGCTCTACTTACTTAAGCAAACATTTACAATATTGTGTCTCATAATAATGCAGAATTGGAACTCGACGATAATTATTACTGTATTGAAACGATCTCCTATTTTCTCTACGCGCACGATAAATAAAAGTAAGCCACTCACTTCAATTACGAACACTGAAAATTGGTTCTAACTCTAATAGACTTGATTTGTTTTTACCTATATTCAATAATAAAAATTTTGTACGCGATATATAGAGTGTTATCTATCTTATATATTCCTACTCCTTTTGTAACACTTCGTATGTGAAACAGCTGAACCAGAAAGCGTCACTGCAAAGTGGGGGGGAGGGGCTCGCTCACTTTTGGTACGATTAACTGTCGGGGAAGTAATCCCGAGAAGCCTAGACATTTCGTGTCAATTATACTAATGTACCTTCAGCCGTTTCCAGCCGTAGAAATTCATATACATAGTTTGGAATACTATACTCATTCAATCTACTTAGGACATGTTTGCAGTGGAGAAGTAAGGGATTAACAATGGCAAACTCGACACTGCCAGAACCCATCGAGACTTTTGAAATTGTTGAAGGTTGAATAATATTCTCGAAGCCGTCTTTAAATCACGTAAGGGTAATTTTGGCGATTTTTTACCACCTCCCTCCCACAGAATAAGAATTCATTATATTTTAGATTCTCCACCCCCTTCTTTATGGAATATTTTTTACACTGCATTTTTTCAGTTATTAAAATTCTATTAAATGTTTATATGTACGATTCATTTAATTGGTTTTTGGGGAAATGTAAACTAAAATTACTTTTCTGAAACATTAATGACAGAATTTGTGTTTATTTTTTTAGGAACGTCTCTGAATACTCGAATTTACTTACATAGCAATTATATTAATAGAATTTAAATTGTAATAACGATTAGATGGACTTAAAGTTCGTCGCTTGTCCATGTATTTTGGATCCAATACCCAACTGGTTCTATAATAGGGAGTGAATTTGTTCCGAAGGAATTGTTTTCTGTTCTTTCTTCAGCATCCACCTCGGTCTCAGGAATCCACTCTGCATCTTCAGGCTTTACTTCTTTCGAAAGGCTACTCATATTGAAAATTGGGTTACAAAAATATTACGTAAGAACTACCTGACTCCCTCTCCCCCCCCCTTATAAGAAAACGTAAAAAAACTTGTGACCCCTTCCCCCACAAAAGCCTTACGTAATTTAAGGACTAGCCCAAGAGAATCGAAACACAGTGACTGAATCGACTGAAAACTTGCAACGAAGCCAATTATCGCCTATCACCAATTCAGACTGTACTAGTTGAAGTTTAAGGGAAGCACATTGTCCTTGTTTCGTAAATGCTGTAGCACTGTGTGAAATTCTCACGTTGCTTTTATCCTTTTTCTCAATTATAATACTGTTTGTGTAACCGTTGCAGTTTCAGTAAAATATTTTTTCTTTCCTTTTCTTTTTGTTACCAAACGGATACCCCATTAGTGAATGAATGGAATTAAGTGAATGAAGAAAATGCAGAACAATGGCAGATAAAACTATAAAGTAATTAGTGGACGCCTTATTATTTACAAATTTGGCACACAGTTCGCTTAAATCACTTATTTAGAATATGTGTGGGCAAAGTTAACGTAACTACTTTGCAATAAATTGGAGGCACTTGTCAAAATGTTTGACGCGAATATTAAAACTGAATTGTTAAAAAAAATTCTGGAGTATCGCGGTCACTGATGATTTATTCTTTATGGTCAATATTGTTTATTTCACCTGTTGATATGATCGACTTAACAGGTTAAAAAAAAATTATAGAAGTTTCGATTCTGATTCCCCCTATCTTGGTCACAAATTTCAAGACAACCATATGAGAATAAAAAATATTTCGATTTTTCGGTCTCATTTTCTTCTAAAAATTGTAAGGTTTTCCTTTTTAAAATATTCAACATTCTCCGTACGTAATTGATTTCCGGTGGAAATGTTTCGAGTGAAACATACAATACAAGAAATATTTATTGCAACGCTAAAATTTACGTAATACGCACAAACTTTATAGCAATATGAATGATAAAATGATTCGTATCCAACTTACTTTAAGATAGTGAGCTACACATTTTTGCAATAAATAAGACTTGCAATAATATTTTCCTAGTACTAATAATAAGAGAGGTATAAGTGATAACAAGTGATGCGATAAATATTTCCAGTACTGTATTACGAAGAAAAAAGTTTTCAAGAGAAAGATACTCGAATTAATACATAGTAGCTTTAATAATATCTATGAATTTGTCTATCCGTCCATTTGGAACATTGCACCTGCCCCACCGTTATAACGAAGTAAAAGATTTCCTACATAATACGAGAAATGTGTTTTATGCGATGTGGTTTAGAAAAAAAAAAGTACATGCATTCGAATCTTGGATAACTTCTTAAAAGATTTCATATAACGGGGAGTTAGTGAAACATATATTTTTTATATCTATTCTAAAGATTTTTAAATAAGAAATCTATTCACCCCAGAAAATGAACTTCAAGTTCCTTCACCGATAAGAAGGTGATGAAATTTTCCTTATGTTACAACTACGAAATGAACGATAAATAACGAACAAACAAAGGAATTAAAGCTAACGAATGAGCGGCGAATCAACTGTGTTTCAATGAAGCGGGGTAATAAATGGTTCGAATGACGATTGTTTGTATCGTGTCAGAGAATTTAATGACAATCAGAATGCATGGAGGAGTTAAGGATAATCAGAAAGAAACGCAGTTCTCGATACACAGGTTCCATATTAAAGAACGGATACTCCGGTATATAGTAATTCCTTTTATTTGCAAATATTTTCTTAATCGTTTATTTCAGAAAGTATTATAAGCTACAATGTATTACGTATCTACTAGACCGTTAATATTAAGTAAGATTACTCTCCACACCTTCAAGAGACTTACGTTTATAGCATTCGTTACACCAGTGACGGTATAATACGTTTTGTTTATTAACGGCGATCACTTATCACCTAAAAGTTCTAAAACCTGATAAACCTTTGTACTTATAGTAAGCTTAAAGTAACATTACACATGTCATCTATTCGTTTACATACATCTACATTGAAAAAGTGCTGAAATAGTATAAACAGATGAATGTAGTACGTGAATTATTTGTCGGACGAATTGTTACTTGAGAAAACAATTTTACCCAAATAATAATCATTATTAATATAACTGTTAATAATATTTATATTAATAATAACAATAATAATCGAATACTGTAATATACTGTACTTAAATATCTCATGCTTATAACTGACCAATAATAATAATATGCTACTTTAATTACTAAGTCGGAACTTGGAAATTATCGAGATGCTAGCAGCGGCTATGACGTCGTCGTGCAACAGAAGGTTCTAGAACTTGCAGCACATAGAGAAACAGGCTAAAGGGACGCCAAAAAAAGGGCAACCCACGCGGAGAGAACGTTGTCTTAACCCGTTCCTAATTCTAACCTTCCTTTACCACCAACGCGAATTCATTCAAACGATCTCTGTGCGCGACTTTCAACATTATCTGTTCCCACGAAGTTTCCCCTCAAGGAAGCGAGTGTTAAAACCCAATGGCCTTTTCAAGATTTTGTTCGTCGAGATTAGTAGTTCGCAGTATCGCTACGCTATTTAACTAGCAAAGCAAGCACCGCAGGCTTAAATCGTCGAAAAATATTGTGTTGCAGCTCTACTATTAATATAGGGTGGGCAGAAATATGTGATAGAATTGAAGAGCTGAGCCTGTGCCTTGATATAGATTGGAACGGTAGGATAAGTGTACTAAAAAAAAAGCCTTTGAAAATCAAACGGTTACACGTGTATTTGACTGAAATTTAACGTAACAGATTTCACCTTTTGTTAGAACACTTTGATTATTTTATTTGTACAAAATACGATTGCTATTAGTTGCGACCCAATTCGATTACCTGTTAATGTTGAAAGTAAAGCAGGCGAATAAATTTACTCTACCAAGCATTTATTCTACAGTTCAGGCAATGGTAGAAATTCTGTCTATTTTGTTGTAGAGAAAGTCACGTTCTGCGAATTAAATTACAATCAATTGTTGCCAGCGTATATTGCTCCTTTAATTTACACTGGATATAGGGATAAATTCTGACAGTAAACAAAGCAATAATGTCGTACTATATACAAGAGAAAATAATCGTTTGTCAACCATTAACAATTCATTAAGTCGAGCTTGTATCACGTGAGCCAAAAAGATTTGTTTTGACTTTTTTATCTATTCTGATGCCTAAAATCACCTTGTTCTTACTTGCACTAAACAACAAAAGGTGGATACATACAATCCACGAGAGTCTGGTCGAAGTTAACCCTCCGTTGACACGCCTCTTTTTTCGATAAACTTCGACATACCCGAGGTTTGATTGCTCTGAAAGTCCAAATTAAGATATATAAGCAGCCCATTTTTTTCGGAGAAAATGACTAGCTCTGTTTTCTTCTTCCGGTCACTTTATATTCAATACAGAAAAAATCCTCTTCGTTAAAGTGTAAATTGGCAAATTAAAGTTCTGATGTAGCCACGGAATGAAAAAATAAGTAAAATTGTAGAATCGTATCGATGTATCGGAAATATAGTATTTTTACGTACTATATCTTTTTCTAACAGTATTTACTAGACAAAAATATAGTACCATACTGTAGTACAGTTGGCAACCCTAGCTCCATCCTGTACAGGGAAATAGCAATCGTGGTTTGAGTATTATCTTGCCTTCATCTGTTGTGGTTCATCTGTGACACACGACTCTTCTCAAATGACTTTTGTAAGCGCCTTGTTATTATAATTGTACCACATTACGATGAGTATGCCAGTACATTATATCTATCCGCGGTTTGGTACGGCAAACAGTATTATATACTGTCCATTTTGTGTCAAGAACAAGTCTTCCGCTCAGAATACTTCATTTCACGTGCAAGTAAAGCATGCAATGCGCTATAAAATCCCGTAATATTATTACAATATTTCACAGTTTTTAATCTGTACAAAATAAGCTAGGAAAAATTGTATTCATTGAGAATATTTCAAACTGGAATATCATACCAATTATTCTATGAATAAAATCAATTTTTCCTCAGTAAAACTACGTAGAATTTTGCCATATTTCTACAAAAACTCTCGATTAGGAAAATAGTATTAAAATGGTTGGGCAACCTAAATTGAAGTCAACAGTCAGTGCACCCAATTTATACGGATTGAAACGAGAACTACGCGATTCATGGAAATGAAACACGAAACGCAAATACCCAGCGAAAAAAGGAGCAAGCTGGAAGAGATTTCGTCCCGAAAAAGGATCCCCGTCGTGTCCCTACGCGTGCCTTCTTTTCGTTTTCGCCTGTCCTTTCTCTTTTTATTCCGATGGCACGGTGCGCAACGCGTATCGGTTGGCGTGTGTGTATATAAGGAGCAACGGGGAAGCTAATTTTAACCTGGCGACAGCGGCGAGCAGAGAAAATAAAAAAAACAAAAAGGAACACAGACACTCCTCTCAGTCCCCCCTTTGCCTTGCTATTCAAGGCTCGAGGAGTTTCTCTCCACTGCACCTGACAGAAGCGCGATTCGGTTCGCAGTATGGGATTTGGTGGGCAAAAAATACGGTTACGAAAATACAGTCGAGTCGTAATTATCCGAATTCTGGTTAACCGTCTGCCTACGGACGAGTGCGAGCATTCTCCTTTAATAATTAAATGCTACTAGGTACGTTAATAGTTACTAGGTAATTTTAGTGTTACTTTTAGAACAGAATATTCAATTACAGATATACGCACAAATTCCTAATAATGCATTTAGTGCATTACAAATATTATTCTGCGGCAATTTCAGCGCCATTCAACTAAACCCGACTGCAATCAAAATACATATTTTTTCTAATAAACCTTCCTTTTAAAATTGTAGCCATTGGATTATCATGTATTAAGATAAATTCTGATTCCAACTTCTCTACAGTACGGACTTGTTTTTATCATTTTAGTTTTTTTCTTTAAAATTAATTATTTTAAAATGTACTCGCAGTCGGGTTTTTTTAATTGAATATTTTTTTTTACGTAGTGGCTTATGGGCAATCTTATCTGATCCGCGGCGGATCCGCTACGCGTCGCGATATTCGCGTTGGTTAGGGGAGCCCATAAGCCGCCACGCATAGTAAACTGCCACGGATCCATCGCGGCAAAATATCTGCTGCCGCCGCGAATATTCGCGTTGGTTTGGGTCAGCCTTAATATCGTCCAGTAACGAAAATTTCAATGTTCACGATTTTCATCCCATCTTGTTTTCCCGACGAAAAGAAACTACATAGAAAGTTAATTTGCAAAATTTAAAGCCGACTTCGTTAAAAATAGTCTCAGGAGATTTTCCAGGAAACCACTGTTGTCATTTTCTCATCTATACGATGAAAAATAAAGAATTTGACGTTCTCTAAAATTTACGACACGAGCGACAGGTGCGACTTGATGAAACAAATCTTATTTCTATTTTGCAACTATTTGAAATATTTAAAAAAAAAATCATAAGGATGGAAATAAGGCAAGGTAATACAAATAAGATAATATATATAAAAAGGAATTCTGTGGTAATCAAGATTAAGTAACGAAGAAGTTCCGGTGTAATGAAGTTAAAGAATTCGTATATATTCGTTTCTAAGAATGATCGAAATAGAGGAGAAAATTTCACTTTGGTACATTTAATAGCTGGTGCTAATTTCATGCTTCCATAATTATCTGCTTCTCTATTACATGTTACATTTCCTCGTACTGTGATATACCTTTTGATACCGCAGATAAAAGAAATCATTTCTGCCAATCAATTCCCAGGAATGCGCATGTTAAAAATATACAACGCATATCTTCATTTCTGATACCATTGATATAACGGTGCAATAACTCGATGCATTTGCAGTTACTGAAATCGTTTTACCTTCAACTATAATTATAAAAATCACTGTGCCTCTGTTAATTGTCATTTGCTTAATGCGTTAAGTACCGCCGTGATCATACCGTTTGTTTATTGTAAACATCCATGGTAGATGAAACTTGTCCTGCTCAAAAGCAAAGTGGACCGAGGTTTTCATAATTGCTTTCTGATGCAATTACAGTGTGGCCTAAAAGTCACTTTAAAGAGGAAAGGACCCTTCCAAAAAATCAACTTTCTCGTACTTTCCTGAAAAGTGAACTATTCTACGATCACCTTCAGAAAACAGTACCGTTTTTGTTCCATGAACATTTAAAGCTAGAAAAAAAATGGAATGTTGGCTTCATGTTCGTACTACCGCAAAGCCTGTAATTTCCTCTATCTTACTACGTTTAAGGGATCTCCCTGGTTTGACGGGTTGCAAGAATCTTTTTTTGTGCATTTTCTTACAGTTTACAAAGCATTACAGCTGAATTCGAAAATTTGGCAACGCTGGAAAACATTTTAAGGTATTATAGATGTTAATCCATACGTCGTGGAAATTAAAAAACTAAAATGCGTTTTGCACGTAAAGAAAGGAATGGTATCTAGATTGAGAAGGGAAGAGAAAAAAAACAAAAAGGTATAGGAGAAAAGAGGGACCTGGAAAGTTAACCGATAAGCTGATAATGATCTGACTGCTTATTATGGATTAGCGATTACGCGACGTACAGATTCGCTTGATAAAATGAGAAATGCGAGTTGGGCGACTTATCGTCACAACTGTTCTACAGATAAAAAGGCTCGACACGACTATTGTCCTGTCGGAGCCGACACAGCTGGTGTTAATGGCGTTGCGTCGAAGCCGACGGGGAACACTCAAAGATTATACCTATGTACATATACACGATACACTATTCAGTGATTTCGCTCGACCAACGCCTCATAAAACCGATTTATACTGGTTTATCTGTAAATGAATTACTAGAGCGATGTTTGGACGGAAATACCCAGAATGACAATGAAAGTTTCAATGTACTGGAATACATATTCTGGGGAGAAAACTGTTGAGATAACAGCTGGTTATTTAGCAACAGGAATATGTATATAATGAAGGCTATTACTCAATTTTGGAAACATTTGAAACAATGGGTATAGTAATTGGCCCAGGAGCTAAAAGTTTTGCTGATACGTACTCGGGACGCAAATCGAATTCTAGTTTCTGAGAGAAGACACTACCAACAAATCTACGAAGGAAGTTCGGACAGCTCGTCGAGAGGCAAATACGTTCTTTACGACGCTGAAATAATAGCTTATTAATTCTAAGTATGATTTGTTACTTGTTAAACACTGTAAAACAGTACTTGAAACTTTAAATGCGGTTTTTCTCGAAATAGTTTTTTCCCGATGTGACGAACATATCTCAAAAACCAGTCAATCAAATTACTTGACACTTGACAGATATATTGAGTACTTGTCCTGTTTTCGTGCATACTAGAATTAAGCCATTATTTGCATCGTTTGAATTTTGCTACTCAAGAAGCTAACGCATTCTTTACCGAAAAAATGAAAACTTTTTTGAAATGCTGCTGTTCTGTTTGCTTCAAGCTTTTTTATTTGCCGTAGTTCGAACGATATTCATGCTCATGTAGATTAAGAAATCTTTAGTGTTTTTTTATTTCAAATGACTACGATAGCTGGAATCATGTTCGCCAGCAACAAACTTTCTTCAAACCTTCTCACTGCTACCACTGTAACTTGGAATAAAATTATCATTATTGTTTAAAAAAAACTTGAGTAAATTCTTTGAATGATAATAAACGTGCGAACGTGCTTGTTTTAAACAATTTTACAAAATAGCCTTCTTTTCAGACCATCTACTGCGGATACCCGTTAACTTTTTCTTATCTGCTTTTTCATTTTCTTCCCCTAAATCCATGAAACTTGAAACTATAGTGTCAAGTTGATAAGTACGAACATTTCCCACACCTTCTGTTATTCGAGTTTAATCGAAGTAGTGCCGCGTCCCAAGCTGCTCGAAAATATATGTACAGTTTATGAACATTGCCGAGAGAATAGCTCGAAAATGGGTTGCAGGCTTCAAAACCGGCAATTTTGATATCTCTGACCGTCCGCCTTCATTGGAGATCGATTGAAGGTCTTGCACTGCTCGCCATAGGCAATACTTAATCGTCTCAAGGCAACGGCAGAGGTTCAAAAAAATGTTTAACATTACAAAATGACACGAACTTATTGGACAACTTGACATTAAAGCGAAATTCCAAGACATAATGCAGATATAACGTCCTTCGTGGAGTGACTAAACGCTCAGATAAGTGGCTGGGTCGTAAAGCAACCATTTAAGATAGAATATATTTTGTTTCTTTTATAATTTATACGTTCATAGAAACATTCTTTATCTTTACATATGTGTATCTTTTCTTTAAATGCCTATGCCCAATAGTAGCTACAATTATGTAATTTCTAAATATTCTAACTTTTCTTATTTCACTCTATTTAGATCAAAGATATTCCTGTTGGATTATTATTATGGAATGGCAAAAGTGATCCAGGATTTAGGGAAAGCTGAATATATAAACGGGCGTAGCAGAAGGTAACAATGCGTCCGTAGATCGTCATTTGTTACAAGACGCTCTACAGACCCGGCAACGGAGAAAACAGTCCGTTGTTAGAGAAGAGTTTAGTGGTATTGCGTTTCGGGCAGACATTCTTTCCAAGCCGTAAAAATAAAAGTTAAATTAAGATATAAATTCCAATAATTCCAAGGGCATTGTGACGAGCCAAAGTCAACAGCGTCAGAGTAAACGACTCACATTTGCTTTGTTTATTAAAGCCTTTTTGATAAATTATTAGAAATATTCTTGACGATAACAATAGAATACTTTTTACGGAAACATTGCGTTGTTGAAAAAGGTTCGAAACAACGGACTTTTCTTACCCCGTAGCGTAGTGTTCCCTCCTAAACCACTTTTTTGAGAAAAAAACTTGCGAATCAGTCGAGTATTGCAAAGCACGCCTTGAACACGAAGAGGTATAGTGTGAAAATTATCGTGAGTGATCTGCGTATAATTTCATCTAATTAACAGCAGTAACCATTTCTTTGCATGGGCGTAGCCAAGGTGGGGCAGGTGTGGGCGCTTGCCCCCCCCCCCCCTTGGCATGGGAAAAAATAATAAATTAGTCACTGGTCTTAAATGTAATTAATTTATTATAAAACAAAAATAAATTGTGATGTAATTCCCTATTGTACAACCCCAGTTATATTGATTCCTAACTTCGTACATAAATTCAAAATTCGGTTCCACTATTTATTGCCCCTCCCTGAACAAAATCCTGACTACGCTACACCCCGGTTTTTTGTAGAGTTTTTACAGTTTGCAAATTAATAAATTAATTTTTGGGCCACCTTGTATCTTTACCAGTGTATTTCGAAAGGAGTACTTATTAATTACTATAAAGTATTTTATTTTACACAATAAGGCTCCCACACAGAAGAAGTTTTGGAGAGAGAGAGAGAGAGAGAGAGAGAGAGAGAGAGAGAGATATGTTTTACAGGCCAGTTCTGTACTTTGTTTCGGGGCTTTGGGTCTGTAGAATTGTCAGAGCTATTGATATTGGAGGTATTTTTTTTTAGTTTTCTAGAAGTTTGAAAATTTCTTTTACAAGTAATTTCCCCGCAGCCAAACGTCTATTAGCGTTAAATTTGTGTCTTGATTTTCTAAGTTATTCAAGGAAAACTTTCTATTTTTTGAATCGATGGTGGACGAGATTAGGATTTTGCACAAAGTTTGTGCATATTGTATTCAATCACGTATTAAACAGGTACACCGCGCAGCTCACAATTTTACAAGAAAATCAAGTTCAAAGTCTTGCCTTTTACAGATGGGACAGGACACTTGAATGATTCCACGAGTTTCCTTAAAGTGGCATGGTATCGTGTTTTGTAAAAAAAAAAAAGGTAAATATGGAATTTTTGAAAAATGATTTTGAATAAAATCTCATTATATTGATCCCAAATAAATAAAAAAACATAAAATAACCAAAATACACTGCATAAAAAACCAAGTGAAAAAACTGAAATAACTCAAATTCGTGTAAAATATAAATTATACATTTTTATTTTATTTTGTATTTAAATTGTTTTATAATATAAAAACCGGTTTTCGAATTTTATAAATTTATAAAAACAGTTTTTGAACACGGTTTTTAAAAACCGACAAACTCTAGAACAGACATTTGCACCGCCTAGTATTTGCTGGAAACGCAACATACATGATTAGTAAGAATTTAGCCATTCAACTTGCGTGGATATATTTTTTTAAACTTCCGCTGTGACGTCAAAAATCGATGAATCGTTGTCAGCAATCGGCGTTCTACGTATTCTGCTTCCAACATGGTTCTACTACCTTTCTTAGACACTACAAAAATATATAGTAACTGAATTTACAATGAGAGATGAAATGGCAATACGTCTTATACAAAGCGTGTCATTTGTTCTGATCACTTTCAAGAAGAAGTTAGTTGTTTCGAAAGGACAAATATTATATGAAAAACAAAAAATTATTTCTTTCGTTTGTTTCGAGATATCAAGGTGATGAATTATTTTTTGAGTTGTAGTCGTGTAATTAAAAATTGGATTTAATTTATAAGTATGATATGTTTATGAATAAATGAAAGATTATAAAATGATGAAATTGCGATCATTATGATGCTAATTATTTAACCCTAAAAATGAGTTGTAAAAATATAACGTAATAATATTGTTGTTGCAGAACCGAGTCACTTTACTTTTTTCATAACGCAAAAATTGTTTTTATCTTCAATTTATATAAATTTGTCGTATACTGAATATACTACCGTAATGGTGGTAAATAGTTATTCACTTCACTTCGGTAATCAGTTATTGTCGATTTGTTCCCTCATGAATTGAAGTTTATCGCAATGTTTAAACTTCACTCACAGACTTTTTCAAAAAAACATCAATGATAGATTACTGTAGGAAGTTGAGCGCCATGTTGAATTTAACAATCGTCCACTGATATGAAATATATACTCTTACTTTATCGGGAGGAACCGCGCGAGAGAGTATCATTTGCTAAAAATAGAACTTACCCTTGAAAAGTGTGCTTGTGTGCAACATCGAAGGTCTGTCAGTAATATATCACTGATACAATTTACGTGCATTTAAAAAGGAGCTAAACTCTCTTGGCGACTCGCAAAATAACAATTAATTACTATGCAAAATACTAAAATAATAAAAATATATGCGTGTTGATAGTCTTGCTGGAAAGTTCGAGAATCTGGGAGACATATGCATAACAAAGGTAATTGCCGAATTTGTAATTCTCACTTTTTTAAATTATATCCTATAACACGACTTTGTCTTTTAACCATTGCTTTTACTCTCCACTCAATTATAATCGTCATTAGCTATAGATCTTGTAGATAAATCGATAAGGAATCAAGATAATCTAGGCTGATATTCCTCCGCTATACAGTTTTGTTTAAGAGGACATTATTTTCCACTGGCCTTAAATAAAGAAAATAAATGTCTGACGTTTGTAATGAAATCTTAAGAAATGTCTAATATAAAGAATTAACAAGAAAAAAGGCATTCATTTTTTTTTTTATGAAATATATATATATCTACAGCCTAAGTCAAGGGGAACTTAAAAAAGAAGAATAAAAAAAACAAAACATTTGTACCGATCTAATAATTTTCCACATTATTAACAGCAAGAAATGCTTCCTACAAAGCTAATTGTTATACAAACTACTAATGGTCATCCTTTTAGGGGGTCTTTCTACACGCCAAGATGTAAGGCAAAACTAACCTCTATACAATAATAATTGTCAGTTGGGGTCCTCTGTCCGGTCAAAAATATCTCGAAAATCGTGAGGCCTGAAATTTGATATTAGTTTTTACCCTAAAAAACCAGTTACCCCTCATTCTGAAATTTCGATCGCAATAAAGAACTTGCAACAACACAAACACGTGCACCGACTGCTCGGCACGTGCAGATCTGGTTATTAGTAACGGCATCAAGTTCAATATGTACTAGCAAATCTGAATCGATGTAATGCTTGAGCTTGTGTGACCTGCGAGGAAAGTGTGTATATTAATGCCGGTATAAAGTTCACTGGATGAAAGTGTCAAAATATTTGCGATCAACATGCCAGCTAGAATAATTACGAACAGAATGTGTAAGTAGATGGCCCTATTACGGCCAAGTGTACTTACAAGTGTTCGTACTTTCCTATTAAAAATGACACGTAAATAAATTCAGTGAGAAAAAATAACAGAGAAAAAAGGTGCTGTCAAATGTTATTTCAAACAAGCGCCATTTTGTTATTTTTCGAGAAAAATTGTTAATTACACTACGGGCGATGGCGACACTCATACAGATTAAGAATCATTTCGAATTTATTGTTTGAGATAAGCTTGTGTGGGGAAATCACCCTCCCCGCGGACAATATCTCTTTTTCGAGGTTCCATATTGACAGTATAGAAAAAAGCATTCGAAACAAATTTTTAAAACAATTTTGTATAGTCTCAGAGTAGCTTAATAAATTCCAGAAAGATTTATTTTTATTATATGTTGTATTTACGGAGGAAAAAGATCTGTAAAATAATCTCCTTAAAATAATCTTGCTACTGTGAGCTCTTAAATCTCTAAAAGTTTATTGCTTGTCTCATAAATCTTAGTAAGTTATGCATAAATTTATTATTAAATACATAAATTTATCAATTATATTTAATATCCGTTTTTCATTTACACAAGTTTTGTTTAACTGAGACAGGAATAAACGTTTAGTTAAAGTTTTCTTGTGTTTTTGATGAATATTATCAATATAAATTGTGCAATATTTTTTTCAATTTCTCGAGAATTCTGAAGAAATATCATCTGATTGCTGGTTTCTCGAGAAATTCGAAACAACGCTAGATCTTGATCGTGATCGTTAACATTCGACTTTTGCAATTGAATTTCTCATGGAGAATGAAGACACAATGCTACGTACTTTCTACAAATATTCGCTGTACATATACGAACTGGAGGTCTCCAAAACCGGATATTCGGTTAATAACCAATGAAGCGATTAATATCCGGGTATACGGTAATACAGTTACCATTATCTCTAACTACATACAGCGAGCTAACCCATACCCGCAGTTCAAGATTATCGAGTAAATGTGCATGAAAATTATTATTCTAATGTAATTTCATTCTTTGCTATTCCTACAAATTTCAGTAATTGGACACAAGACAAATCTTATTTGAATAGATAAAACGAAAAATAACTTCTACATCATGGACAATATTACAAAGCGATAAAGTCAGAATTATACTTTGTTCAGATGCTAGTTACCCTGTATAAAATGTTTCTAAATAACGCTCGGCTGTAAATATTCAAAGCAACTATACAGAAGCTGGTAATATGTTTGGTCGAGTGGTCGGCTCTATTTAGAAGCAATGATATGATTTTTCAATGTTCGCCTGTGGTATCGGGTTTCGATACAACCTGCGATACTTTTAATCCCACTAGGTGCTTATTATTAGCGCGGCGAAGATCGCGACCACGAAGACGTAAACGCATTATACGTAGGCCAGCATAATTTGCTTAAGTTTCGAGGTAAGCCAATCCAACCTACCTACCACCAATGCCACACCACACGCAGGCAGACGTACGCGCGTATACAGGGTGTCTGACAGGTTTTTGCATCAACCATTGCCAGCACGTTGTACAGGTAAAAATAATACGAAAATGTTACATAAATGTGGGCCCATTAATGCCTTATTAAAAAGTTACAACAAGAATATTAAATGTAAACGAAATTATAACGAGCTTGTGAGTGTCTGATACAGAGTCAGAATAGGTTCGCAATGTTTGCGCTTGTTCATTCAAATTGTATTCACCATTTTACAATAGATCACTACGGTCGTATAATTTAAAAAAAATGAATGTAAAAAATGGCTGGATACGATCAGATGACTGTGTAGCACATAATGCACGAAAAGTAAAAAAAAAATCTTGAACGTAACCAGTTTTTTTTAGTCCTTGGATCACTGGAGATTACACCTTCAGATTTGTATCTGTAGGAAAATGTAAAACGAGATCATTCAGGGAGAAATAATTCATTTGAACGAAATGAATTAGTTGAGAGAATTAATATTGCATTTGTTGACATAGGGAGATATCGCAACGGAATTCGATCCATAACAAATTCAATATCATATCGATATCAGATTCGTACTTGGAAGACGGGAGACACTTCGAAATACAAGATTAACTAGTTACAGAGTTGACTTAATTTTTTATTCGTCAAATTTAGTTACTTCAAGTTGCGCCAATTTAAATAATTTGCGTTATTTTATATTTTTGTTATAATTTGGGGACAAAGTATTCACGGATTTATGTTTATACAATATTTTCGTCTTACTTTTAGTCACAGGCCATGCTGATAAAGGATGTTACGGAAACCTTTTAGACATCCTGTATATGCACATCCAATTACCGACAAGTAGATGACGCGAAATACCTCGTCGTTAATGTCGTGACACGGAAAACTGGCCAGTAATGTATCGTAGAGTTCTCGAAACATTAAATACGGTCAGTAGCACGCGATTCAGGGGGCGCCCTGGAGTCTCGGGGATTAATTACATAATAAAAAACACCCACTGGGACGCACCGCACAGCGCGTGAACTTGTTAATTACACTGAGCATTGCGTTCTAATCTTTGCGGTGGCGCGCGATACAATCCGCAATGTCTATTTTGTAGTATAGAAGATGATCGGTGTGTGTATCATGACCGCTCGAAATAGAAAGTGTTCCAAGTCACTACCCATTTCACGAAATACGGTGATTATCAGAAAAATCACTTACTGGCCTGCTTTCACGCGTCTTTCTGTTCCAAATAGGGTTTCCAACTTTTTTTTTCGGGAAAAAGTAGTAGTTTACAGGGTAAAGTGATACAAAATAAAACTACATTAAAGCAACATCTTATTTCTCAATTGTATATTTTTATGCATTTTGCATTATTAATTAATTCATTGTCTTTAGCAAATATGTCAAAGGTTCGATTGCAATGAAAGTCCAAGTTAACATACGTATACGAGGGGCTCATTTTTTAGGAGAGATAGGGCCCTTTTTCGCTCTTCCAGCCATTTCATATTAATGAATGTAATAATAGAAAAAAAACCTCCCCGTTAAGATTTAAATTCGCAAATTAAAGTTTTGATGTTGCCATAGAATAAAAAAATAAGGAAAAATTATCAAATTCTGTCGATATATCGGAAATATAGTATTTTTACAAGCTATATCTTTTTCTGACAGTATATAGTATACTAGATAAATAAATAGTACAATACTATACATCTTAATATATACAGCAGAAAGCTTCTAAATGTTTGTGTGTTTGTATGTGGCCTAAAAACTTTGGAACGATAAACTCTGGAATCACGAAATGTGCCTCGACTCATCATACCTAACTAATCCAGATGAATGTGAACATTTTCACACAAAAAGAAAAAAGGACTAAAAAGAATTTTTTTATAAAAATCAAAATCTAAATTTCGGTCGAAGCAAAAAGTTTCTAGTTCCTAGTTCCAAATAAGTATTTACAGCGAGCTGTTATAATTGCATTTTAAATTTCTATGATTCCTTGAATCCCACTTTTTTCCAAGATGATATTCTTCATATTGTGATCTGTCAATATAATGCAAGAGTTTTTCAGTGCACGGCAAACAATCATCTTCCGAATTGATGGGTTAGGGCTATGAAGCACACTGGACCTAGGCGACACGACTTCCAGACCTAATCCCACTAGATTTATTTTCCTGATATTTCGTTAAATTAGTGGTATGTATACCACAGAAGAATGCAGGATTAACAAGACTTTCGAAAGCTCATTATGCAGGCACTTTCAAAAATACCTCCTAAAATGCTAATAAATGTGTTTCTCAATGCAGTCGACCGGTTTGGGATGTGCAGAAACGCTAATGGCGTGCACGTGGAAAGTAATAAGCACTGGTTTTGGCAGTGTATGTATTCTTTCCTTTGCGGTTGATGTACATACGTCGTATAAAAATATACGGTTATTCACAACACGCTATATTATTTTCAACAATCACTTTTGGGAGAAGTGAATTCTAAAAAAAATTTTGTTTCGAGAAGTTGATAAGAGGTACATATCAACTTTTTCCTTCGTTTTTTTAAAAGTAGATTTCGGCATTATCCTCAGTTTGAAAATAAAATTCTGTTTTTTATGGAGCATATTTTTAACAGAACTTTATACACTGTTGCGTACGGTGCCGTATACACACGCACAATATTTTGAAAAATAATGAGAAGCGCGCAAAATCTTCATACCAAAAGAAAACGAAGTCCGCTACGATTTTGCAATTCAAGGTGTCGTTAAATATAAATAATTAAAATATGCAGGAGTATAGTTTTCCGTGCAGATAGTTTTGAATACCGGGTGAATGCACCGAGAATGCGCGACGCGTGTACTTTTTTGCATGCATTGTATCGGTTATTATATAAATCCCTGACCTTTCCAAAGTTTTTAAGAATGTTTCAAATTCCTTTTTTTAATACAAAATCAACTAAAACATTTGCAAGAAGCGCATATTAATTCATGCTGCAGATCTATAATTTTACATTTTCATACTAAAAATTGTCAAAATTCTATATAAACTTGTCCTCTCTTGTGTAGTAAACACTGTAATTTTATTAACCAGGTAAACACAAGTAATTAAAATTTGCCACCTCATCCAACGCACATCGACCCCACTTAAGTTTTTAAAAGACTTTTCAGTTACCTGCGGATTGTAACAATTACTTTTTATTAATTAACAAATGCATTCAATGTTAATAGGGGCATTTCCGAATATTCGATAATAACTTGTTTCAGTATATTACATATGAAGAAGATAGGTTCAGCTTCAATTATCGCGAAAAACATACTTCACTTATAACATTATTTAATTTTTTATCGATGTACAATTTCGGTGCCGAACAGTCACTTTCTTTTGAAACAGGGAGTCTTTCCAGCCTGCCTTTATTCCCTTATCGTATAGAATGAGAAAGACTACGAATGAGTGAGAGAAACTGACAAAGGAAATTCGGTAATCTGAAAATTCTGATTTTTTGAAACTGCAGGTTTATAGGGGAACTCTATAGAAGTATCAGAAAATTTTCCTTTTCTGCTAGTTTTTGGTTCATCAGGGTGAAAACGCCCCTTAAAGTTTGAGGTGCGTTTTCCTGTTTAGATCTTGAAATTATTCCTCACAATGACTTGTATTATTAATTGGAGCCAATAAAAAAGTGCGCCCGTAGATGGTATTACAGAGAACAGATAACAAATGCCGGAAACCCGTATTCAAATCCTCACGAATGCAAGCGCTAATCGTTCGAAGACGAATACGGGTGAAATGATAAAAAGAATCTTCGACAGACTGGCGCACCCGTTACAAACCAACTGTCACATTCTGCGACATTAATACCGTTGCCATATGTAAATAATATTCCAGATAAATCGAATACGGATGTAATATGAGAGATCGAAAACACCAGTCGAATTTCATGAATACAGACTGGTTCATAATTTCAAAGGTGAATTCAGCACGCAGCAAGGAGTCCCTATAAACGTTGGTCCTACGCGATTTTGGTTCCAAGGTACAAAAATTTCTGTATTTCAATCATTTTCAACACAAAATGGATAAAATGTGCGGGTCCATTTTTGCTTACAATGATAACTATGAGTTTTGACAGAGTCCAAGGTAAAAACGAGATTTCCTCCGACTTTTAAATACATTGTAAACATAAAGGAATACTTGTTTGAATTCTTTACATTCCGATGCGAGTTGGAAAATTATTTTTACACTACATATGTCTACTTTACGTCCAACTTAATCAAAGTAATTACGGTGAAGTTCGAAATACAGTTTGATTATATGCGGAATTACTCATTTCATTTTCTAATCAATCCATTACCAACTGGAATTAGCGGACCGAACAAAAATTCTTCGCACCGTATTTCGTAATAATACGTAACACAATCATCTTCCTTTACTTAAATGATATGAACATTCTATGATGTTTATTTGTCATTTTGCATTGCAAAATACTTCGAATTACTTTTAGCATAACAATTTGTCGATACATATAAATTAAAATGAACTAATTATATACATAACTGAAATATATACATATACATTTTTTAAACTAAAATACTTCAAATGAAATATGTACATAGTAAGCATCGAATTATTTTCATTCCTTTCCAATATATTGCACATTACCGGAATAATTGTTAACGGAAGGGGCCAATTAAAAAGCTGGTAATGAACTAAAATTGAAATACATATATTACGTATATATGTAAGTTTTAATGAAATTGTGCATGTAAAATTTTTGTTTTTAATAACTCCTATTTTAAAGTAAAAGAGAACGTAGTGCAAAAAAGGCACCGAAAAATGAATGTCTTAAAACTGCTGCACTGGTCGATAACGAAATGTATACACAAATATAATTAATGCTAGGTACGATAAAGTTAAAAAATATCAAAAGAAACACATTTAACGCGTTTTTAATCCCCCCTAAAATCATTAATTTGCCAAACTTACAAATTTCAATCTATAACCACTGGTTTGTAAACGCCGAATGGTATATTCCATATTTAATCGTTATTATTATTTATTTATCGTTACGAGGTTTTATGTTCTACTATCCCGAACACGCAGTTAACGTATTTTACGTGCGTGATATTCGCAATCAGAAGAAACGAAGCCGACGATATGTGTTCGGATGTTGTAATAAATCGATACCTATGTGCAATTCCCAAATCCACTATACAACCGTTTTTTGTAAACAACGAATTATATACGTATACATTCGTTACAATCGCTATTTCTTTATTGTTACACTGTATAACCATATTGTTTCATGTTCTAAGATTATTGCGATCCAGAAAATCCTCGTGACCAATCGGGCTGCAAAACAAAACATCAGAATCGCGCACGATTTCGTAAACGTTGCACCGTTTGTCCGTGGCGGGCGACACGCAAATACCTACAATTTCATGCGCGCTCGGCTCAAGTGCATACGACATGTCGTCACTAGGCCACGAAACTTTTTCTACGAACCATTTTAGATTCACACACGTCATTGCACGGAATGCCCGGCCGTCGGGGACCAACCAGAAACGCATACACACGCCGGGACAGGCCTCCTAATTACGCAGCGACAAAAGAAACGCATCTGCAGAACTTCCAGAAATATTATCCCCCACGAGACAGGGGAACAAAAAGAATCCCTCGCACCTGGTACGCGCTCTTGGCCAAGCGTCAACGCGAAATCGTGTTCGAATTCGTTTCCAAGAAATCCCGGCCAAGCCCGTAAGTAACAACGTCGGCCCTCTCGCGAGGCAAACAAGAAAACGTCGCAGAAGACAATCTCGCGAACTGAACGTCGTAAGCGGCAGAGGGACGTGCGAGCACACGTTCCACCAGCAACGGCGAAAACCGTCGCCGAGGAATCCAGAGAATGACACGGAATCAGCGAGCGCACGACGCCGGCCGGCATCCGTTCCAAATTTAAATTCACCGCAGACCGTTCATGGTGGACGTGATTAACGTACCTTGCAGAACGCTCTTTCGCTGGCACCGTCGACGTTTCTCCCTCGTAAACGGTGCTCTTTACCAAGATCTAACGCCGACGAACCGCTCGATGCAGGCTGCAAGGGACCGGTCAGGGAACACACAATGCACAAACCAAATCGCGTTTGACGCACCACGAAAACACTTCGACCAAGATCAGGGAAGACGCACATTCGCGACCGTTCGGAGCTCGAGTCCAACTGCCGGAACCCCCTTCCAAACGGCCCACGCGGTACGCAGCGCGATTGGCCAACGCCCGCTCCGCCGGCAGCCAATAGCCGCGCGCCGTGGCCCTGCGGGCGAATCCTACTCGATCCGCGACCGTTCGAGATTGCTTTTGTCAGCTGGCGGGAAATTTGAAGGGGACTTCGCGTGCAGGCGAGCAGAGGCGTTATCGGTGGCAGTCCAAAAGATATTTCCATGGATTACAATCGATGTGATTATGCTGATCTATAAAAATCCTCGTTTTAGATACTACGTGTAGAATAATTGAGCGTGTATATTTTGTTATCTATACTAAATTGTACAAAATAAGGCACGTAAAGCTTGTCAACTGAATATTTTCAAACGTATTGGTGATATAAAAAAAATGTTATTAAGCAAAGTTAACGTGTTTTAGAGGACTTACCTTTTGGCTGAATTTACTTTTATGTATAGCAATGTGACAAGGATATATCAAGGCCGTACATGTTTTTTTTTAAATGAAACCATATATTTTCATTGCTACATTTTTGTAGCGCACAAAAAGACGAGTTTATCTAATGATATACATTTCGATTAATCTGTTTTATATACGTAGCTTAAATGTATTACAGTAGGCGTAGAAAATGGTCACCCGTTTATGTCAATGAGGTTGCAACTTTACAAGAAGTGACGTTCTATTTCATATGATGAAATTTAGATACATGCAACAATAATTTTTTTTGCATCATACCTTCTAGGATTGTAGGTCTATTTTAATAATGATTTGAATTACACTACTTAAAATATTATTATTATTAAATTCCTCATTTTATGCACTATAATAATATATTCGCCGATGTGTATGGTTCCATTTAAAAAAAATTAACAATAAGCATTTTCGATATCTTTCTTTACGTAATAACAAATTAAAATCAAATGGTAAGTCCCCTAAAAACTTTAACACTGCCTAATAACGTTTTCTTATATCGTCAATATTTTTTAAATATTCAGTCGTCACGCTTTACGTGCTTTGCCCTGTATAAAGAACTGAAATTATTGGGTATAAACTATTTTTTTTTGAAAAATTACTTCCTTGATGTAACATAACCCACCTAAAAAAATGCGTAGAAAACCGTACTGTCGCATAATATTGTAATGGAAGTAAATAAACCACTAAAATCTTCAAATAATTAATTAACCAGACAACATTGATTTATATATTTATATCTTCATGTTGTTATTTAGATGTTCATCGTTTAAATACTTGTATTTAATACAGAAAAAATTATTCATACACTCAAGAATTATTACGTGACAATGAAACTAATAAGTGAAAAGTTGCTGGATATTTTAGGAATGCGACAGTAATACGATAACTGAAAAAATATGTTAAATTAAAATTTATCAATAAGAAAGATTGAACGTATTGTAATACCTCAGTATAATAACTAAAATAATTATAAAGAAACCTTCCAAAATCTAATTCAATGTAAAGTAGAATCTCCAAAATAAAAATATTACGATTCCAACTACAGTGTTCCCAGGATTAACGAAATGACTCTGACCTCGGATTGCCACAAAATACCCACCCCACTGTTTTGTTTCTACGCTGCGAGCGAGGGCCTTCGGATTCGTTTCGGAGAGTAATAAAGCCGGCGGGGACAGATAAGACATCCAGTACGGGAAACTAAAAGGTTCATGTTTTTGATAAATGTTCATGAAAGTATTAGTAATGGATTTTTGGGGTTTTCCCGATGAAAATGAGTCCAAACACGGAAGCAATTCGGTCCATCGTTAATTAACATAGTGTGTCTGGGAAACGCTGTCATTCTAATTGTGTATTTATAATAAAAAATAGACCGAATTGCTTCGTGTTTGGACTCATTTCCATCGACATACTCTCAGCAATCCATCGGCAATATTCTCATCAAGGTGTAACGAGAAATATGAAAATTATGTAAACAAGAATAAGTTTAAAGTACGTGTAATTTTTTGCATCACTTCTGTCATTACAAGTATAATTATCTTCTACATTGGGTCATGCTCAAACGCACGCTACATTAGTATTAATTTTGAAAAAGTACAAAAATTAGGATGCTAAAAAATTCTTTTGGCATCATGTTTACGTAAAGAGAAGGATGCGTTGCTTTTGAATTTAATACCTACACGTTTCCACATTGCTCCTATTACTGTTACGTACTATTACCTACAAGTTTCAATAGAATGTCTTTAATTAAGTGAGAACTAATTTATGAAAGATAATAGGTGGCATTACAATATGAATTCATTAAACAAAAACCTTCTCCTTCTCCTACTGTTCTAAATTACACACATTCCGTAGACATCCCTCTGTGATCGGAATTGCGATTGTGTTGCTACGTTAATTGTTTATATTTTAGAGGCAGGGTCGGTGCTAGCCTGCTTTGCGCCCTTATGCAAGGATTTATATGCCGCCCTAGAATGATTGCATTGCAGATGATACGCCGCAAAATTTCTCCCACAAAATCTACAGTAGGTAAGGTGCAAAAGTGAATGCTCTCCCTTTGAAACAGAATAACTTTTTTAAAATGGGTCCAACCAACTGGAGGTTTTTTGAGAAGGTAGAAGGATTACTTTATTACGTGCCGTGTTTTGTCGTTCTGAAAAAAATTGCAATTGGTCGGAATAGCAAAAAAAAAGTGAGAATCGCTTTTTCAACTTTTTTATCTGAGCCTGTAATAAAAATTCAAAAACCCCTTTTGGCCATTGAAGTAAATTGTATACATGCCTAAAATTTCATCAAATCGGTTAACGTTCCTCGCAGCTGCAAACGCTTAAAGATCGCTAATTAGGTTGAAAATCGCTAATTTCGTGAATTTCGCGATCTTTTAGCGTTTGCAGCTCAAAGCAACGTTAATCGATTTTGATGAAATTTTAGGCACGTATACAACTGGCTCCAATGGCTAAAGGTTTTTTTGTTTTGAATTTTCATTGCAGGCTCAGATAAAAAAGTTGAAAAAGCGACCATTTTTTTTTGCTATTCCGTCCAACTGCAATTTTTTTCCAAAACGACGAAACACGTCACGCAGTACACTAATCCTTCTACCTTCTCAAAAAACCTCAAGTCGGTTGGACGCATTTTAAAAAAGTTATTCAGTTTTAAAAGGAGTGTGTTCACTTTTGCACTTTACTGTACGTTGGCTTCTTAAAAGACCCGTTTAAGAAAAGTTTACAAAAAGTTTTCCTTTTGCGCCTGGTAGCAGGGGTGCCTCGCACAAAAAGCACAAATATCACTGATGTGGTTCATGATAGTTATAAACAATATACCTCGGCGTCTCGAATGAACCGCTTAGTGAAAATTAAAAAATTCTGCTTTTGCGTCCGAGGTGCCTCTATTATTGGCGCCCTTCGCATCAAGCGCCCCTATGCCCCGCATAGGCTGCTTATTGTTAAGTGCGTTCCGCCGGCCCTGTTTGGGGGCTTGGAAACAATAAAAAAACATAGTAAACATCGCACGTTCTCGATTAAACCGTTTCTGTTGCGTTATTTTTAACGATAAGCAAAATATCCTAGTTCCGGTTATAGTCACAAATGTCCTGATGAAAATAACGTTTGATTTTCCAATTTTCGATTACTAGAAGGTCCGGCACAATGAGCACTGTTTGGACCCCTCAAAAAATTCAGGCGAACTTGAAAATTACCCATTTTTTACTTCACAAAAGTGTTAAATTATACCCCGACGATGAAATAATGAAACGCAAAAAAAACTGTATTTGAAAATATTTCTCATTTTAAGGGGGGTAATTGCCCGATAATTAAAGGTATCTTTGAATATTTTTTTTCAATCTTTCAGGACTTTTTATTGGATATTTAAGTAATACCTTGTTTTTTTTTTAATTTATTTAAAGCTTGTCAAAGAAGTTTTGAGACTTTTGGACATTAGGAGTTATAAATAAATGGGATTTGCCTCATTAATACTGTATATATATAACAAGTCTCTTTTAGTAACTAAAACTATTTCACAGTGATATTGATAATTTTGTTGGGTTTAAGAATGATGGTTTCAGTCTTGGATGGTATCAGCCATCACCTTCAAAATAAGAAACTAAAACAAGTATTATCCATCTATTTCACTTTATTTATAAGTAAATGAAAAACAATGTTAATGAGATTTGGTGTGTTTTCACGTCGATATGATCTGGAAAGCGTCGAAAGTATTGCCCGAGTGTTCGGGAATGTTTGTTTGGGGTGAGTCTTTTTCGACAGAAGTGAATGAAGCGATCACTCGGAAAGGTCTGACCAACTTAAAGGGGCGTTTCTCAAAACCTTGCATCCTTCAGTGTTACTAACAAATTAATCACATTCATTTACTAAATATAGGAAATTCATGAAAGTGAAATTTCTCATTTGTGGAATTACAGTTCCGAATCTTTGTTTGATTGTTGCATCCCTTAAAATTGAGATTTCAAATAAGTCAAGAATATGTTTTGTTCGATCACTTGGAAACACTTTTCACACTAAAATAGGCTTAAAAATTGTCAACACTTTGACAGCCTTTCACTGCCTTCAACAACCTTGAAACTGTATGCTGTTATCGTTATCATAATGAAAAACTCTGCTCACGTTTATTTCATACAACTGTTTTTATCCATAATAATCGCGAATAATTCTGAATACACAAGAAGTCCAAAGTATTTGTCGTTAATTTTTGGGCTTTAAATAGTAAAAACGATGTTTCGCTGGTGTTTAATATCTTAAAAGATAATAAGATAAATGTTGTATTTCAATAACTAAATTATATACACGCGAAAAAAATTTCAAAAAATTCAGAAAGACTGTAAAGCACCATAGACCTTCAATCACAATAATGGCAAAAAACGTTCAGAGATTTCTAGACTTTCCTCTGATGAGAGAAGAGGTCTCGGAGACGGTTTGAAATCCGTCACTGACCACGATCCAATCTCGATGAGTCATTCATAGGGTAGGCGTAATCCAGGGGGATTTTCCTGACACAGTCTATTACTCGGAGACCGTGAAGAGTCGAGGATTAAAGCGCAGCAGAGAGCCGTTGGATAAATCCAATGCAAAAGGTCGACGCGAAGTTGCCGTAAGAAAGGAAAGGGGAAGAAGGAGCATGGCCTAGGAAGATTTGCTGTCAGATTTGCCAGGCGGATGACAATCAGTGCAGGAAGTGCAGTGACTGGCACGAGGCGGTGAAAGCCGAATTGTGCAGCGGAAAGTGGGCCGGGTTCCTGGGCGATATAAAGAAATGCTGCGAGACCTCGAACGTCCCACGTTTGACATCCATATTTATGAGCGGGGCGGGTATGCATCGACAAATTCGCCGGCGGGCTGACCAAAACTTGACACTGAGGAAACGATACGGGGAATATGTTTGAATCGCCCGACACTTGGCGGAGTTCTACAGGATGCAACACAGCTGTTCGGTCACCAGCCTTCTGTTAGGACTGACTCACCGAACAGCCTAATCGATAACTGCGAACGAATTCGCGCGGAACCTGACTAACTCATCCACGTAGTATCTGTGGGGTAAGGGGTACGCTCTCCTTAGTCAATATACTAGAGGTGGAGAACTATCGATAGTGTTGACTATCGATATCATCGAATGTGATGAAAAGTTAATAAAATATATATGAAATATATATAAAATAAAATGAAATACAAAAATCAAATATAATGTTTTAAAGCATATATATTTGATTAAATTTTCATCACATTCGATGATATCGATAGTCAACGCTATCGATAGTTCTCCACCTCTACAATATACAGGATGTTCACAAACTAGCAAATTTCAATACGACCTTTACGCGCATGCAGTAGGCTAGACTGGGGTTGAAAGTGACAATTGAGGACCTTGCAGCTTCATCTTTACCAACATTGAGGAAATTAGGAAACACTGTTTATAAAATTATTCCTTTGACTTAACCCTCTAACTCCCAGATTTGCACCGGTGCGACACTTATTTTGAAAGTGCTTAAAATTTTATCGCCCGTTTAGGGGTCGTCCTTAAGTTATGTAAGGCTTTTTTCTTGGGGCGGCGTTTTTTTACAAGGGGGAGGGGAGTCAAGTAACGTCTTACGTAAGATTTTTGAACCTAATTTTCAATAAATACAAATTCTATTATTAATGTTCCAGAAAAGTTGTTTTAGTTTAAATTTCCCGAAATCGAGTGAAATGAATTGTATAAAGTATTAGAAGAATTTTAACTGAAAAAATTCAATGTAAAAAATATTACGTAAGAAGGGGGTTGCAATATCGAATCTTACGAATTCTTATACCGAGGGAGGGAGGAGGTAAGAAATCGCCAAAATTAACCGTATGTAATTTAACGACGGCCTCTTATATTTAACTTTTGTTAGCAACCATCCGTAGTTTTCCTGATGGTAAAGTAGATTTCTATGCTCTCGGTTTAGAAAATAAAACACGCTATTCAACAAATTATTGTGGATTATTATAAAAGATATCGCTGTTTTTCATTTCAAAATAACAGGATACAACATCTGTAACAGTCTCGCGATTTTTAAATAACGATTCAAGGGTCTGGGCGTTAGAGGGTTAAAATTAAAAGGAGAACACTAATTGAAAAATATATATTTTCACAGGATAAGTATTAGTTAGTGAGTTGATGAAGTTTTTATTTCTATTCTTGGCGAATTTTTCAAACTAGGAGCTGCCCAGAACAAAAGTATCGCACGAAACAGTAATGGGTGCAGTTTCAAAATTTGCAATAAATCGCTCGTTTCTTATCGGATTTGCGTCAAACGTGCACCCACCGATGTAGATTTTTTTCACGTATATTACACGTCATAAGTCATAAACTATCATTTTTAATGCCACTCTCTTTCATAATTTTGTTTTTAATTACCTCACGTTTTGTTCCTATAATTACCATTGCACCCTTCTACTTTGATATCACAATCAGTTTCACAGTGTTGTTCGGCTTAAAAGTAGCTTCGATAATTATGAATGATTATAGAACGTTGAAATGATTTTAAGGTTTTACTATACTAAAGATCCACGTTCCCTTGGCAAGTCATTGCAGAGCGAACTCACTTTTATTTCATCTTTTTATCTGAAAACGACCTGACAAGTAGGTGGTTAAGCTGCCCGCGGAGCAGTTCCTCATTGGTTTAGAAGTTTTCTTCCCAGCGAATTCGCGCCGCTGTATGAAATTATTCCCGCACGGAATTCGTTGCTAGACGAGTATTTCTGCGTACAGAATTTCGAGCGCAGGGTTAAGAGCTTTCGCGGTGGCTAAATGCGTCGAGACGGTCGCCACCACCGAAGGGTAGAAGCTATTTCCGGTACTCCACGTGTGTGGGGGACAGCCGAAGAATGTGAAAATTCAAAAGAGTCACGCTCTACAGGCTCTTTCTAGGAAAACATACGTGTATTCCGTTAATGGTTTCTAAAGTTTCTTTCAAGTGCCTAATGCTTCTCTCAACATTAACATAACTACCAGAAATAACAAATCTGAAGTAACAACTCCAAATTACTTCATTTTTCTACGGAAGCAATGGAAATGTTCAGGCGACGAAGACAAACGGAACACCTTGTCTATGTATGTACATGTAATAACTAAGGGAAAAGTAAGATTAGTTTCAAAGGAGGAGAGCTAAAGCTAATCTGGCTTTCGAACTTTGAACCTTTCTCGCGACAACTTTGAACATTAGAGACACAACATATTAACGTTTAAATCTCTCTCTCTCTCCCTCCTTTTGGTTGCTAAAAATAGCTAACTGAATGCCCTTCAAATGTGTGGATTACTCAGATTCATTAAATCCCATAATTGTCGTTCAATCTTAAAAGACTATCATTACTATCGCACTCTCTACCTGTCAACGACTACGCACGTACACTTACCGCTCATCAGTATTTGCCGCATCATTGTTTTCTCTATTCTCAAGTGCGCGAAAAGTTTTTGGGAATACCTACCTATAACTTTCTTCAGAAGATTCGAAAACGATAAAAAAAGAACAGTTAGAAGCAGGAAAACATCTTTGGATGTGTACAATTATTTGTTGTTTCATAAGTGATTCCCTTCTTTATGGCAAACTTTGTCTGGATTTTTTACTCTGTTACTACACGACTGTCTTAACGAGACTACTTAGGCAGTCGAATCGCTCGAAAATCTAATATTTTTCGCGAATTAATTACAAGGAGATGAATACAAATTGTGACTAATACTTTTGGGCAATGTTTATTAGTACTATAAACTGTAAAATTTTTTTTGTAATGTCTGATGTGTAGGCGTTTTTTCTGTGGTTGGAGAGTGATGGTAAAAAGACGAAGGTTCGGATGGGCTTGAAATTTTTATAGCATGTTCAAAATATATTCCTTTCTGCACTGAACCTCAACATTAAAGTGTGAAAACTCTAGTTTCCGAGATAAAAAAAAACAGCCATTAGTGCACCTTGAAAATTTACATTTATTGTAAAAATCGCACTTCTCCTAGTTGCTATTTTAATAATATTAGTTCAATTCTTTTTTCCGAGGTTCAGACCGAAATTGCAAGTTCTAGGAAAAATATATTCCAAGGAAAACGGAGTATCTCTATTTTTAAGCTTAATATCCGGTCAAAACCAAAGATAATTTTTCTAAAACATTGTAGAATTAATCTCGTGTGGCGCCACTGCTAAAATAGGTATCTATAAATAAAAGGAAAAGTCTGTGCTTGCGCTCATCTCCTTGTAACGAATTAACAAAGAATACTTCATTTTCCAGCGATTTAAGTGTCTACTTACAAGGAAACATCCCGAACCCGGAAATTCAACAAATTCTGAAACTGTGAATATGTAGGGAATTTCCTCCTGATTATTACAACGCAATTATTGTTTGCTGCCTAAATTCACTCTAAGGGGGTGTAATTGACCCCTGACAATCCGGTTGTATTCCGATTTTGTGTTATAACTGTAAAATAATTGTTTTACCAAATGACAGATCTAATTAAAACATGTAACTTTTGTCTTGAAACTTTTTTTCTATCTCTTACAGTTCGCGAGTTATAGCACAAAATCGGAAAATAGCAAAATTTTCAGGGGTTAATTTCACCCCCTTCGAGTGAATTCGGGCAGCAAAGAAAAATTGCGTTGTAATCAGAAGGAAATCCCCCGCATATTCACAAAGTTTCAGAATTTTTTGAATTTCCGGCTTCGGGATCTTCCCCTGTGTCCAGAAGAACAGCAAAAAACAACGCCAAGGAAAAGGAAAAAATGGAAGAATTAGAGTGAAAACTTGAAGTCAAGACTTTCTCTGTCAATTAAATATGGAGGCACTAATGGAGACTCGTTACGCAAGGAACTTGATTATTCACAGTTGTTTCTAAATAAATAAAAACCTCTTTACGTTATAGCTTTCATAGCCAGCCATACCTGGCGCAGACTCCTAACAGTGCTAAATCCTGATTGTACAAGCGGGTAAGTATTTACGAGCAGAAGTGTACGCGCTAAATTTTCCAAAATCCCTCTATCTCAACCAACAACCAGTCATCGAGATCAACCTCACCCTGATTTCCTCGCTAGAACACAGACGAATCGTAGGTTCCCCTCAGAAACCCGAGAAATCGTACACAGAGACGAACCTGAAGAGAATGAGCTTGCCGACAAAGAACGCGCACTTGAGGATCCAACCGGAAACGATTCGCCCATAGGAGCGCGGCTCAATTTGTGATTCAGACTTACTGTTGGCTGGGGACTCCGCGCGAACGTCGTCCTTCATCTCGGCTTCTTCCTCGTTCGCGTTCTCCTCGATCTGCTCCCGAACACCTTCGCGGATTTCTTCGAGAGTCTGCATGGAGACTTGCTCCTGGACCACTACTTTGGCTGCCATAATTTCATCGAGAAGCTTATTCTGACCAGCCCCGCGCGAACTGTCCTCAGCATCAGGCTGGCGTTTCTCGTTGATCGTCGTCTCTTCGACGTCGCTCGGCAGGTTCGAGTCCTTGTCGGTTTGGTCGTCGCCGTCCTTGTAGAACTCGTAGGCGATGTTCTTCACGGGAGTCGTGCCGACGTCGTCGACGGCGTCGACGTCAGTCTCCGGGCCCAGGTCCGAGTAATCGTAGTCGGCGTCGCCGTTCTCGTGTTTCCCGTTGCTGGCCGCCAGGATCCCATCGTCTTCGTGGTCACGCGGATCCTGCGAGATGATCGCCTGCTTCAGTATGTTCGAGTTGATCGCGTTGTGCGCATCGTCGATTTCCAGGAACAACGGTTTCTCCTTCGAGTTCATCTTCTCGAGTATATCATTCACTTGCGAGCTATGGAGCGGATGAGAGCTTGGCGGCCTGGCTGCGATCTCGCTGGCTGGGGTCAACAGGACCACGACCAAGGTGATGTTGTCCTTGGAGCCCGCGTGCTTCGCCCACTGCAGCAGGATCTGATGCGCGCGTTTCAGGCCGTCTGGAAAGAAAAAAGGACAACTCTGTTGTAGGACATATGTGTTTTTAGAATTGAATCGGTTATTTCAGAAACGGCATGTGTCATAGTTTTGGCGGCTTTCAGTTGGAAACGTATCATTATTCAGGTTATCAAGATGAATCCTTTGGTGTAGAAATGGCCGCAGGCCCCACCTACCCTTCGCTGTTAACCCTCGGTTGTCACGCTGGGTCGAAAGGAGCCAAATTTTGATTTTGAGGTCAAATAACTTTGAGGCATCATTGAAATGGTACTACTGGCGCCAGGCCCGGATTAAAGAGGGGGCTGCAGCCCTGGGCCCCACCTTCAGGGGAGGGCCTCGTTCTAAGCGATTAGCTCACTACCCCCCCCCCCCCTCCGTTGTTCAACCACGGGGGGCTTCGAGGGTTTGATAGCCCCGGGCCCCAAAATTTTTAATCCGGGCCTGACTGGCGCCCTGTAGGTGTACTTTCGTGTATCCTCTGCAGGTAGAGACGCTTTCCCAGTGAGGGGAATTTTATTTATTATATTTTCTCAATAAAAGTAGCACACTGTGGCGGACAAAAGAAAGTTTACAACTTTTAAAATCGCATAAATATTTTAGAATTGTTCCAAACGATTTAGTTTTTTTTTTTTTTTTAGGGTAGAAAGATTAGTTTGCTAAGCAATGTTTTTCGTCGTTTTGCTAAAAGCATAGGTCCCCGTATAGGTTCTACGCAAACCTATACTTTTAGCAACAGCCCATAGATGGCGGATGTATCGACGTATGATTGTAGTAGTAAGTATGCGTGTGACGTTGTTGCCGTTCTCATTTTTACTCGCGCGAGCGCCGCACAGTGGGGCAAAGTGACGAAGTTTGTTTCAAAATCAAAGAACTTTTGATAGAAATGAGATAGAGCGATGATTTTTTTTTTAAATTAAAGCTGAAAGATTGCAGAATAAGGGAAAATTAGAAAGATTACGGTACGAACGTTTTTTAACTTTGAAAATCTATGTTAAACTCGAAATCGATTTTTTCCAAAATCCTGAGGTAGTAGACAAATTTTACGAGCGGATTTGAAATCAGCGTGACAAAATCTACAGGAAATGATGTACAACATGTCAAGAAAAAAATCTAACCGTACATGGTATTGGATAAATCACAATTTTCTTGTAATATTTCAAGTTTAACACAGATTTTCAAAGTTAAAAAACGTTCGTACCATAATTTCTTTAATTTTTTCTTATTCTGCAATCATTCAACTTTAATTTAAAAAAAAATCATCGCTCTATCTCATTCCTATCAAAAGTTCTTTGATTTTGACACAACCTTCGTCACTTTGCCCCACTGTGCGCCGCCAGTCTTCAGTGGATAACACTGTACAGTCTGTACTTCGTTCACGCTTCATACAATTAATTATAAATTATTAGGAAATATAGTTTACATATATATTTAAGATATTCACTCGCCCAGTGGCGCCGACGGGATTTAATCTCGGGGGGAGCTGAGTTGAAGGGATAATAATATTTTTAATGCAAATTCAATCAAATTCGTTAGGTGATTATAAAAATTTATTTAAAGAATAAAATTCAGTATTCTTTTCTTCTTACAACGTCTGTTACAGTATATTCATGAAATTTATTAACTTTCATCTTGCTCATAAACTGAAGAATATAATATTTATTCTCTCTGTTTATACTAATGTCTACCACTGCTCACAGATTTTGCCTTTTATTCCCATTTGTATTTCTTAATCTGGTGCCGCCGGAGATTTCGTACCATTTTGCTTATCGCTCTAATACCAGTTAACGGTTACGTTCCTCTGTATTTTTCGTCCAACGATTTGCAATGTACAATAGCTATTTGTGGCGCATGAATCAGAAACGATAACAGTGATTCATGTGCCCCGAAGCGCCTCAACGCAAAATTACGTAATTGTAATTATTACATTGCCGGTCTGCCGCCCGATATAATATTACGCGCGCAGCAGTGGAAACGTAATGCAAGAAGAAACACTGAAACCAACAGCGACTGCTGCTATATAGTTCTCATAAAGCTATTTCAATTTAAATAGTATAACTTTACGTAATAGAGAAGCCGGGAGAGGAAGTAATTATATTGCCTTGGAATTTTACATTTTTAATTGGTGAGAGGAATTTACACGGGAGATTAAAAGAAGTCTAGAGAAGATCGTCTTACAGCACATACAACAAACTGTCTGAAAAGACAATTTTTTTAATGCAAAAGATAAATATTAAAAAGCTGATTGAGATTCTTTGAAACGGATCTATGTGCATAGTTTTTGTGCGTATGATTGTTTAACTGAAATAAAAATTCGGTGTAGATACTGTAAGGTGATGTTCTGCTATCACAGATTTCCCGCCGAAAACTGGAACTCCCTAGTAGCACAAAATATTGAATGCACGTACATCCAATATTAAGAAGAGGTTCAATCTCTTTTTGACATTTAAACATACATACAATATTTATTCTAGACGAAGAAGCAAATATATTTTCCAAATATGCTGGAAATATTCATTTTATATTATGAAAAAAATATTCTTTTTTCAAATATAAAGTAAATATTTATTTACCGTTTGAAACAAAACATTTTTTCCGAATGTTCGGGAAATATTCATTTTATATTATGAAAAAAACATTCCTTTTCAAATATAAAGTAAATATTTATTGAATGGTAGAAAGAAAACATTTTTTCCGAATGTTTCATATTTTCTAAACCTTTATTTCACATTTTCAGTATGTATATATAATATTTGGAATCAACATTTTTTTCACATTAAAAAGTGTGGCTAAAAAAATATTTTTTTAATATTTGGAAAAAATATTTAACCAATATTTTGTGCTACTAGGGCTGTTACAGTGTTGAATTTGTCTAAATATCAAGTAGAGTACTTTACGAAGAAACATGCAATCAGGTCTGAAAGATATCCATGACCTTCGAATCTTGAACAGTATGACACTGATAACAATGATTTGCTAATCTTAATACTTGGCCTTTCCATCCACTTTCTCCTGGTTCATTGGGTTGTAATCAGAAATCATAAGTGTTAAAAGTCCAATTTTAAAAGTTATGGCGTAAGAGTTAATGCCTTTAATTAAATGATGTTGGTTACGACTAATCGTTATGAATGATTAAAAGTTTTTTGGCTTTCAGTAATCATTATCCCCGAGGGAAATTTAATTTTGGTTACCAGTATAAATGACCGAATTTTGTTGTGGTTAATTATTCGTGATGTGGAACACCAGTAATCATTATTAACGACCTAATTATAATCTTTTTCTTACATTTATATTATTCTCGTCTATTTTTTGTGATTTATTTAGTAATACTCTTTTTCGTCCTCGACTTTTCAATGTACTTGGCGTAAGTATTTATTTTCTTGAGGTTTTTATGGGGATAATGTTACCCCGGTTTAACTTTATTCGACACATGACGAATAATTTTTTTAACTTTTATTCTTTATCCGTAATTTTCATTTAAATAAAATTTTTGTCCCTCCCTGTTGCATTGATATTAAAGAGAGGGCACTAAATAATACAGAGTATTCCGTTATTGGTGGTACAGCCGCCATAGCAGTGATTCTTTATAAAAAATTATGTCCAAAAACAATTTCAAATATCCAAAAAATCTCATTATAAGCTATGCCTCCGTTATATTTACAAATGGCATTAGTACCAGAGTACTAGAAATCCAAATTTGGGATAGTTTTGCACATGAAGTGACAACACTTCGCCAACATTAAGATACATTAAACATGCATAGAAATTGTCAATGCTCAAAAATCGTTATTGCTTAAGCAATTCCGCTCTAAAATCTAAATTACGAATTCTTTTGACTTTGTAAAAGACAAGCAAACAAGATATGGCCCGTAACAAGTTGCGTCACAGTAATTTTCAGCTCACAATCAGTGTATGAATATCCACTGGATCTTCGAAGTACCCTCTTTACTAAACCCGGCGAAATAATTAACAAAAACTTTGTTCTACATCTCCAATTTATTTTTACGCACTGCCTTTCATCAGCCCACATCGTATTTTCGATTGCACCACCATAGCAGATTAATCCGCAGATGAAAATAAATTCTAGAAAAAAGCAAATCCCAAAAACAGTTTTCCCCCAAAAAAAAAAAAGATTGGCCGCAATATAATTCTAACAAGCAAGCTCGTTTAGTATCGACTAATTGCAACAGCAAATGTTAAGTACTTGCAAGCATCCGAACAATTACGGAACAGTGGTGTGTACCTATGCGTCTCCGAGAGCAAGTGCAACGACCCACGATCCCCGGCCTGCGTAGGTTTCCCTTCCCACCCTCTTCTGCGCCCCATCCTATTTCTCCTATTTTCCCTCCGCCAGCTCGCCTCAAGCTCCCCTATTTCGGTATTTCGTTTGCACACGTGACTCCAGCGCGACGGAGAGCATCCATCCATCCACCGCCCTTTTTCCCATATTAAAGGTGGATTCACACTACCCGCCTAGCCGGCGGCAGATTTACCATCCGCCCTGACATTCTTCAATTGGTGCCTTTACACGGACGTTCTTTTGGGACACTTTTGCGCGCCACACGCCAGCGCGGCACGCATTTGGCGTGGCGTGCCGGAACGTCGCAGGCCAGAAGATCGTACCCGTCACTACTTAGAGACAGCGAGTTCGGGCTCCCATTTCTACGTCGACTCCACGTGCTTTTTCCAGGAACCAGCGCAGTCTTGTATTGTGTACTACCTGTTCCATGTATATTATCGATCTGCGAAACAATCGGCAAGACACGATCGCGATACACGTAGGTTCGCGAAAAGTATACGAATTCCTCGATATACCTGGCTTATAGAGGATATCATAAATGCTTTTACTGTAGGGCACATTGAAACATCTGTTTTTACGAAGCTACATTTGGTTTACCTGAAGGTGCTATAAATTATGAAAATGGTTTATTACTCAGTTATAACGACTGTATTGCGATCTGCATTCTTCTTGCAGACGAAAAGTTTCCACCTAATCGGAAGTTCTTGCTAGCATCTTGTGTGCAGTTAGAAGTGTGGCGCGCCGGAATTCCACGTTCTTGCGTGCGAGTAGAACCGTTGTCAGGCGTGGCGCGTCCAAAAAAGTGTGGCGCGCTAACCTCGACTTCAGAAAAGTTTACATAAGAGACAGAAAAGGTAGTTAGAAAAGGAAAGCGGCACTTGAAACCAAGGGTTTGGCGTGGCGCGTGGAATTTCCGACAGTGCGGAAAATTCTGAGGCGCGCGGCGCGCCTGGCAGCCAAGACTCTTCGAGCCGCTACAGGCGGTAGGAAGTGAAAGAGAATTTTTTCAAACCAAAGAATTAAATATATTTACTTCCAGCTTTGTGGCTTCATTTGTCAATCTTTAGGGAATATGAAAAAAAATTGTATGCAAAAATAGTGGTTATATCCGGAGTTATAGTACTTCAAATAGAGCGCCTTACAAAACTCATATGCGCACTGTTAGCATAAAATCAGTTGTTGTAGTTGTCTCAAATAGATTAATATACGATTAATAGATTAAACTTTATTAACCAAAATCATGATGTTATTTATTTTCATCTGCAACCTAGTAAATTATGTCTGTACCTACCTATCGCAAAGTATTTGCGTAAAATCTAAACATTCGGATAGTTAGTTAAAAAATTAAATATGGATATCTTAATACACGTGAGACCGTATATTTCGATACATGTATACGCGTGAATTTCAGTACACGGGTACACGGATACTACGATCCGTGAATTTCGATGCACCTGTACACGCGTATCGATATGGAAGTGATACCGATGCATTTCTTATGTTTTTCAAATGAAAATTATACCAAATTTCGTGTAAATCGAACTATTTTTAACGAAATTTTGGAAATCAATTTATTATGAAGATTCCTTAATTACGATCCGATTTGTGTCGTTTTTGGACCATTTTCATCGGGAAAGCATAAGGAAACGATTCACACCACTTTCGCCAAGATCCGATGAAAAATGTAGAATTTTTGATTCGTCACTTTTTAGGGGGCAACATTGTACGGCCCCCCTGGGCTCGAGGGTCGAAGTCCTTGAAACCCATCGAGGCACGGCTTATCGGTAGGGTTGCCTCTTGAGTCGAGGTTTGCGTGGGACGAAAATTCAAGCGCGCCACACTTTTTTGGACGCGCCACGCCTGACAACGGTTCTACTCGCACGCAAGAACGTGGAAATCCGGCGCGCCACACTTCTAACTACGCACAAGATGCTAGCAAGAACTTCCGATGAGGTGGAAACTTTTCGTCTGCAAGAAGAATGCAGATCGCAATACAGTCGTTATAACTGAGTAATAAACCATTTTCATAATTTATAGCACCTTCAGGTAAACCAAATGTAGCTTCGTAAAAACAGATGTTTCAATGTGCCCTACAGTAAAAGCATTTATGATATCCTCTATAAGCCAGGTATATCGAGGAATTCGTATACTTTTCGCGAACCTACGTGTATCGCGATCGTGTCTTGCCGATTGTTTCGCAGATCGATAATATACATGGAACAGGTAGTACACAATACAAGACTGCGGTGGTTCCTGGAAAAAGCACGTGGAGTCGACGTAGAAATGGGAGCCCGAACTCGCTGTCTCTAAGTAGTGACGGGTACGATCTTCTGGCCTGCGACGTTCCGGCACGCCACGCCAAATGCGTGCCGCGCTGGCGTGTGGCGCGCAAAAGTGTCCCAAAAGAACGTCCGTGTAAAGGCACCAAATGGGTTTCGCGCGGCGACATTCACGTTCTTCCGTCCGACGACCGTTTAACGTCACCACGTAAAAGCCATTGAGGAATGTTTCGACGGCCGGTGCCCTGCCGCCGGCTAGACGAAGTGTGAATCTCCCTTAATTCTCCTTCGGTCTGCTTTTCCACAGTCGCGTCATCCAACCCTCTCCTTTCTAGATTATTCCTAGCCAGACTCGTCCATTCCTCTTCCCCACACGCCTTCGGAAATATATACATGCACAGTGAAATCTCGGCTATCCGAATTAATAAGACGACATAGCTATTCGGAATTTAGGGATTGTAATCAGGGGTGGAATGGTAATAAATCTTTCAAACTGTTCTGTATTGGCTCTAAATGAAACAGTTATGGGGAATCGATATTATGAATAACTGTTAGGAGGAACCGAAATTTCTAACTATATCGATTTCGGTTACGATTCTACAGAACTGATATTATATGGATTCCATAACAGTTGTATTTATATCGGTTTTATAACAGTAGGTATATGTAGTTTAAATGATCAAAGAAATCCAGCAAATTATATCGCCCAATTATATTTTCCGTTGCCTTCCAGAAAATTTTCTGGGCAAACAGAAATTGTTTACGGCGAATACAGTGTGCTACAGATAGGTACACTTAGTTTCGACTTGAGAACGGAACTAGTTAATCAAGGAAATTTGAGCTCTTTTTGGGTTGAAATTGAAATCATGAAATATTAAAATAAGAAGTGGTATTATACCTAACCAAATGAACGGATCAATCTTAAGGGGGCAGCCCTATTTAAGACGCCAGGAATAAGGTGATTCTTTGGAATTTCTTTTCTAAGAAACTGTTAAGCGGATCTTTTCCAAACTTTCAGGGTATTTTAGTTCACGTTCAAACAATAAAAAAGAATTTTTACGGTATAAAGTGTTCGGTAGAAGTGAAGATGTATGAATACGTTCGCTAGGACTCGCGCACCGGAGTTGCAAATCAGCGGGCGTAATGGTGGCCCCATTTCTAACCTGAAATAAAAACACCAAGGATTTTCTTATTTCTAGTATAATTACATTGTCGATGAACCTAAAAAACGCAAGAAAAAGTTAAAAGTTGGCAAATTGGTGGGACTTGAAAGAAAGAGTTACGATTTTGCCCCAATATATTACGTACTATTTATGGAAAAAGAGTTGTTCGATTCAATTTATTTATCAATGTCTCAGGTTCATCGACAATGTAATTATACTAGAAATAAGAAAATCCTTTTTTCTTTATTTCAGGGAAGAAATGGGGCCACCATTACACCCGCCAATTTGCAACTCCGGCGCGCGAGTCCTAACGAACGTGTTCATATACAGTGGTGGACGAAAGAAAGTTTATAACTTTTAAAATCGCATAACTTTTTTAGAATTGGTCCAAACGACATGAGTTTTTTTTAGAAGGTAGAAGGATTACTTTGCTAAGTGACGTGTTTCGTAGTTTTGAAAAAAATGCAATTTGTCGGAATAGCAAAAAAACATAGAAAGGGCAGTTTTTTCAACTTTTTTTTCTGAGCCTGTAATGAAAATTCAAAAAACCCGTTTGTAAATTTAAGTAAGCTGTATACATGCTGAAAATTTCATCAAAATCGGTTAACGGTGCTCTGAGTTACAAACGTTTAAAGATCGCAGAATAAGGTCGAAAATCGCTTGATTTCGGGAATTTCACGATTTTCGACCTTATTCTGCGATCTTTAAACGTTTGTAACTCAGAGCACCGTTAACCGATTTTGATGAAATTTTCAGCATGTATACAGCTTACTTAAATTTACAAACGGGTTTTTTGAATTTTCATTACAGGCTCAGAAAAAAAAGTTGAAAAAACGGCCCTTTCTATGTTTTTTTGCTATTCCGACAAATTGCATTTTTTTCAAAACTACGAAACACGTCACTTAGCAAAGTAATCCTTCTACCTTCTAAAAAAACTCATGTCGTTTGGACCAATTCTAAAAAAGTTATGCGATTTTAAAAGTTATAAACTTTCTTTCGTCCGCCACTGTATCTTCATTCCTACCGAACACTTTGTAACGTAAAAATGAATTTTTATTTTTTGGATGTGAACTAAAATACCCTGAAAGTTTGGAAAAGATCCGCTTAACAGTTTCTTAGAAAAAAATTCCCAAGAATTACCTCGTTCCTAGCCGTCCTAAATAGGGCTCCCCCCTTAAACGGGGTCTAAAAGATTCACGTGCTTCGCGGTGCCATGAACCTTTAATAAATGGATGACTAAAACAGTTGGAGAACGGTATCCCAATGAAAGTCGTGCATATTTGCTTGATCGGGAACTCCAGAAACGGCTGCAAATTGGGTGTAATCCAATTTGATTCGTGAAAACGAGCTGCCACTTTTGGCGATCGAGCCGAAGTCGTGACTCAAGTAATAATCGCGAATTATCCGACGTTCAGTTGCACTAAACGTCTCATCCTCAGGAACGTCGAACACCGTCATCAAGCAAGTTGAAACGTGTGATCAGAATCAATTCGCGAACGCGATTCCTGCGATTTGCGAATGAATGCGGCGCGCCTCGGGATGCATCAATTGTGGATGAACCATCGGAGAACAATGGGAACGTGAAATTATCGACAGGCTTTCTGCGAAACAATCGTTTATCAAAACGATACGCCCGCCTTTGCAGATCAATCGTGGAAAGAAGGTGTTGCTTCTTGTTTCCTTTTGTTCTTATGGCAGAGAGAGAATTACAATACATGGAAATTTGTTGCAAAAGGAAAGAATTATTAAGTATTACGTATTAATCATTGCAGTAATATTTTCATAAGATCAATGTTAAAGGTGAAATTAATAAAACGTCAGAGGCTTTATAGATTCAAGATAGTAAATTTTGATAGTGTGTATAATTTAACGTATATTTAGTACACTGTATTATTCATTGTCATTCTTTACGTTCTTTACAAAATTAATAACTTTTTTATCAATTAGTAATGACAGGATAAAACGATGGGCATAATCGGTATAACATTTGTTATAGTATTTTAATTAGGTTTTGACTACAGAAATGAAATTTGACTCTACAGAAAAACATTTATTCAGTGTATCAAGTTTTACTATCTTTCTAATGTCCACGGTGGTGAAAAGCTGTAATGCATTCCAATTAACAATTTTCGATAAATCCCGACCTAGAATGTTAAAAAAATTATAAAACTTAGCGATGTATAGAGTGTATTTTAAGAAATAATACGCTATTTTACACTGCCCTGTTTTTGGTTTTGTTTTATTCATCACAAATTGTACAGAATATATAATTTATAAAAAACAATATATCTTTTAAGTAAGCTTATCGGTTTAGAAAAAATAACCACTCATGCGGGTACAAAAATTGGTCTGTTTACCAAAAAAAAAAAAAAATACAAAGAAAAATCTTTGAAAATATTAATGTAAGTGATAATTGTAGACCTCTTTAAAAAAATATTCAATTGCAAGGTGGTGGATGGGGTGACAGTCACAATATAGCTTTCGCTTATAAATGTTTGAGAAAAAAATTTTTATGTTCGATTTTGATCCTGTTTTTATACAAAATTCGTGTTTCCTTATAAAAGTGATATCGATTCCAACTAATAAGCAATAACTAACGTCAGCAGATGGGTCTAAATGGATTAAATCTGAGCGCGAGATCTCCCCTACTCGAAAGATTGAATACTCTTTGCGAACTTCTAAATTTTCAAGCGAAACGAAGCAGGAGGTGGAAACTTTCTGCAATTGAGAGGACGTGCCAGCATCGCGGTGAGAAATCGCCACTTCATCGTGCAACGTACTTTACAGGCGAGGAGCGGTTTATATTACACGGAAATATTGGATTACACACACCACGATATTGCAACAGTGGTTAGACAATAAACGGGTATGTTAACGCCCGCGTAGCTCCTTTTATTCCACATTACTTTTAGCTTGGAACTTCGTGAAATACGACTGTGAAGTCCAACTAACAATAAGAGCAGAAAACTCATGTCAACAAACTCTACAGAAAGAAAACTTATGTGTATACAGTATTTGGAAAATGTGTTTACAAATATATTCACGGAATTGGCCATTGAGATTTGTTTAATGTATTCATAGAAATCTCCATTTTTCCCCTAGTATTTTATTTCTAACTTTCGTCTTTTTCCTAATAGAAAAATAAATTTTAGAATCTGTTAGATAATTACGTATACTTTGTCGTTTATTATTTAGCACAGTGAACGTCTTAATTTGAATCTTTAACCGTGTACAGCTATTAAACGAAACTAAAATATTCGCTATACAGTACCTACCACGTTTTACAATTAATGTTATTATGCATGTTGGTGTTATAATTGTTTGATACAATTATTTTTCACGTAAAAGCAACTAAAAGCAGAGAATAAAATTGTTTCACTACAAGCCTCGTTTTCCAGCAAAGCGGCTACAAAGATTTCAAGAGACGACAGTAGATTAGAAGTGAAGTGGGTAACCTATTATTCACACTTGTGTGGCAGCTTTTTTAAATATCTTGATGATCCTGACGCAAAGAATCACTATTCTTTCACTTACGTAATATTTGAATACTAATTTTTTGAATATGTGCGAAAAGAACCGAAGCGTAAGCTAGGGTTGTCTTACTGCCTCACAGTGGTTTAGACCATTGTTTCTCAACCATTTTTGAGTCGCGATCCCTTTTTATAATAACCTTTTCAAATAACTTGCGACCCTCCCCCCATTAAAGGTAAATATTTCCTTCCTTTCATTTATGAAAAATTAGGGTTGCATCAGTAATAAAATACGGCAATGTAACCATATTAAAATAAGTAAGTAATCAAAATCGTAAACTAAAAATAACCGCGGCGACCCCCCCCCCCAGAAAACACTTCGTGACTTTTAATTGGAGGTCGCAAATCACAAGTTGGGAATCACTGGTTTACACTATATGTCTCTAACGCGGAAAAAGTTCTAAAAGGAAATGACTTAGTATATTACTTTTGGATATTTATTAGGGTTATAAAGACTTTAGGCTACTGGAAATCATAAACCATTTAAACAATCAAATTAAAAATATTCGTTACAGCTTTTTATTAGCTCGAGTGAGAAATTGCCCTCCCTTTGTAAATAAACAATAATATAAATCTGCATTTTTTGTTATTTCGCCTTTCTAATGTTCTAACACTTAAAAACATCGTAATCAATGAAAACATTACAGAGTTAATAATTATTTGGCGTTAGAAAGCAAGAGTATTTAGAAACTTCTACGCAACACGTGCACTTCCTCATATCCTACATAGTCTAAGAATCAATTGAGTGTAACGTATGCTTTCGGTTTAGCGTACCGATTTGGCGAATTCGTGCTTCCGGCTTTCATTGTCCGTAGTGCGTCTGTCTCGTCGATGGGAATTCGTGGGTGGCACTGAACTATTATCGATTGGCCCCCCAACGAAACGAGCTTGACAGTCGGCTCTAGCACGCATCCCACCGAACCGGATGGACGTTCGACGGATCGATAGTTTCCTTAGTTGGAAAGATCGGTTTGACCGTATTTATTGCCACGCCATATTCACCAATTCCCAGCTATTACGCGATACCGAGGAGTATACGAGGTGTCTCAAAAACATCGGTAGAAACTTATTGTTGATTCGGTTATAGAATTTGGAAAAAGGAACAGAAATAGTTAAACTTTTCAACATTCTGGTCACACAATTTAGAGACATATTTAAAATAATATTTAAATAGCCGTAAGGAAGAGAATAATATGCATGCAAGATTTGGTAAATCTTTTGCACCAAGCCTGTATAAAGCAGGTTTCAATTTTAAAAATTTTTGTAATACAGAGTCCATCGATAATGGATGCAATAATTGAAGAGTCCTTGTAAAAAAACACTGTAAATGTCAAAAATCAAATTTTTTTATAAAACCTTGTAATGATGTGTGTAGTATTAATAGCTTTTTCATTATTTTTTTTTACTAAAAGTATTAGAAAGTTTCTCCTTTTAGTAAATTACTTTTTCATCGAAATAATAATAATAATAGGATCCAAAGTACTTTAGAACGCCCTTTATATTCTAAGATTATTTTATCAATCCTTTGCGCTCCAACTTATTGGCTTCGTTGACCGACAAGAAATATTTTTCACCAATGCATTTGCAAGGGTCAAATTCGGGACTTTGGAATAGAAAATAATATATTAAAACAAATAATAAAATTACTGGTTTTTAAGTTACTCTAAAGATGTATGTGCCCGCGTGTTACGACAAAAAGAATCGTTCTTTGGATGAATTGCAAACAAGAAAAAATATGCTGAAGCCAACAGTTTCGTTGTTCCGAATGCATTACAACAGTTTACATAACTGTGATTTGAATATTGTCTAAAGTTATTTGAAAAGGGACTATGAACTTCATTAGAATTTTTTCATTAAGTTTATAATACTTTCAATTGATTCTATTAAATCGTGTTAACATACTAATACTATTCATCATAGATTAAATGAGTTTGTTACCCGTTTATATTCGACACGGTGTAACGGTGTTAATTCGTTCCAGGCGAAGGGCGCGTGCAATTTGGGATTAGTCACGATACGCGGCGCACAGGGGGAGATTGTAGAGGGTTGGGGATTTTCATGAATCTTGTCCGACTTGTCTCGATCAATATAATTTCGAAAGGCTCACAACCTATAATCCTCCTCCTTTCAAAATTGGTTGGGGGGGGGGGGGGGGGGCTTGTGTAACTAACTGAGAATCGTTGCATTTTGGAGATTTTTTTTCAAGGAAAGTATTTAATCGCTCTTTCTGAAACTTTCAGGATATTGTATCGTCAGATTAAGGTAAATAAAGTAATTTTTGTTTATTAAAAAAAGAGTGGCAAATAATAGGGTTACAAGGAATAAATTAATAGATGCAAAATTGAATAAATGATGGCCCTCTTGAAAAAAGTTCACTTTTACGAATTAAATCTCGCCTTAATAAAACACGGAGCTGCCACAACCTCGAAATTGTTGTAAAAAATTTTTGGTTTTTTGTTTTAGATGAAAAATTGAAGAAGAAATTTCAGAAGAAGTTTATGTTGTTGAACTGTGGCGCTGCCATTTTGTATTTGAAAAATTAAAAACAAAATTGTGATCATACTTCAAGGTATGTACAATAAAGCCCTCCAAACAGAATTTGTATTCCATTCGCTATACACGCATAAAAAAAATTCTCAAAATCAGGTTGCCTTTCCAGGCTCTACAGTGTCATTACCACTTAAATATTTGACAGAAGTTATTTTCTGCAACTCAAAGATCGTAGATGTATACGATCTCGTCGTGGTCAGTGATTCTCTACCTAGTTATAAACAATGTATAAGTTCATAACCCCTCTTATTAGAAACATTTGGATTTTTAGACATAAACTTTTCGAGCGATTGACATCAAGTTACTTATGCGTGCACCACATATACAAAACCTTCCGTAGCTCCCAGGATTATTCGTGATCCACTTTGAATTTGTACAGGTATATTTATTTTTGAGACCCCCAATATTATGAAAATGCACAAAAAGAAAATCAGAAAAAAATTCAGTGGCTTCCCGCTTAATAAACGTAAGCAATCTTTTTTCCACTATCATAATTAAAGATTTACTGGAGAAAGGTATATCTATGCTACAATTACGAGTAGTATTGACAGTTCTAAAGGAATTTTCTAAGAGACAACGCGACATTTAGTACACAAATTTTTATTTCAAATAATTTTTTGCCCATCTCTGACTAAATTACTCGATAATTGAACACCCCGGATAAAGAAAAGTGTACTATATGTATATTATATTACTTCCATACCTTTAAACACGAACTTAAGGACATTTATTATTAACCAAACTTATCAGAAACGAAGTTTAATATAGAAAAATTCTACTGTGTAATTTCTGTTAAATCTAAATCTCAATACCATTACGTAACCTGTGTTTAACTATTCTCCAAATGCAGTAGAATCAACATTTTTAAAGAGTCCATCTACAAATGGAAATGAAGATTTTATTCTCACTATATTCGAGGCAGGTAAATCAACGCGATAATTAATTCAGCAGTTACCATTTATTACCCATTCAAATTACCATTCTTCTTATTATCATATTAGTCAGAACCCACTTCGGAATTTGTTGGAACAGTTGAACAGGATTATTGGCACAGATGTCGAGGGAACGATCTTAATAGCCGCGACTTATTTAAATCAATTTATTTGTTAACGACGAAAAGAAATCGGGCCAGTACGTTCTCGATCGCAGGCAAAGCTTCCTGCCCCGGAGCTTTTCTCCTTTCGAATTGTTACTGTATAGAAGCGATATGAATTATGTAGGTGGTGCGTGCATAAATCAAGGTCTGCTCGCGGAACGATCGTTGAACCAATGCTCATCGGCCCTGACCGTCGGCATCGCGAGCCTCCTTCGCTATTTTTCCATAAGAATCTCACTACTTACGATCGAGCGTGTTCGTTTCGTACCAATATCGCTGCGGTTTAAAATATTCGAGCCTTAGGCAGAGCTTAGCAAAGCTGAACGAGGAATCGTGTTTTAATGTCAGGAAAGCTCTCTCTCTCTCTCTCTCTCTCTCTCTCTCTCTCTCTCTCTCTCTCTCTCTCTCTCTCCTCCCTCCCTCCCTCCCTCCCTCCCTCCCTCCCTCCCCTCTCCTGCTTTAGATGCTGGAGGTTTCACTTATCTACTAATTCGAATAATGAACGTTTTACTTCCCTATTTATTCCAGTAATAATTGAGATATCACGTTTCTACTAATTTCAATAACAGAGTCCGCATACACCTGTATCAGCTCTAATCGCCGAAATCCTGCTTCTCCCGAGGCTCGAATAACGAAGATTATCTATGTAATCTGTTATAAATAGTTCATTGATGTGTAAAATGGGGTGAGCAAATCCGAAGCATATTTAACGCGTTCACTGTCCATGCGTCACATCTGAGTCATGGTCACCGTACGTTCATACGTCCATCTAGGATACGTGATTCATTCGGTGGTTTAAAATTAAACATACCTGCGCAAGGTCGGCGCAGGGTGGATTTTAAAAAATTACCGGGCGACGAATTTGTTGATTTCTTTTAACGTGAATGTTTAACAAAAGTCTGACAGATATTATCAGGTTTGTGGGTAAACTAATTATTTTTATTTCTAGGGCTTCTGCTGGAGTGAACGAATTGTTACTATAATAGTCGAGATCCTTTTTTTTTATAATTTAGATGCTGCAAATTTTCAGTGACAAGTTTTCGTGAACTTGGTTTTATTGTTTTCAACAATCGTACTTTGCAATCTTTTGCTTTCTTGTGTATGTAAAATACATTCTGTATTGTATTTTAAAGAAATATCAGTTCATAGCATGCTTATCTGTAAGTGAAACACTAATATTTAATCCCTAGGTCTCGAGGCTCGTTTTTATCAGAGAATTTAATTCCAGAGACAGAATCTGGATCAGTCACGCAACAGGGTACCATGAATTCGCACTACAAAATTAATGTGACGTATAAAAAATTGGAAAGTACACGTCAGTGCATGTTCGAAAGTCCATTTAACGAACTGTTAACAACAAACTATGATTGAGTTCATTAACAAAGCCACTGACTAGAAGCGGTTAATTAATAATACCATTAGTTCCCATTATCTCCTTCTTTGACGATAATGTTCCCCAGATTTGCGTTATAATCCAATTTATCTTCGTACAAAGATTCATTTCGTTCACTTGATGCTTATCCACTTGTTTCTGTTTAAACGATTTGATGCTGGTGATAACAACATTTATGGCTGCCAAAGCCTATCAGATCTACTTTCATTTATAGCTAAAATGCGTATTCCATTCAATGGCACAAAGCTCGCTATGGCCATAAAACGGCTCTTTTTAATTCTTTCGATACCAGTGAGTCGACATACCGTGCCTCTGAAAAATTGCCGATAATTCCTTAAGGATGTATCGGACGTACAACATTAGACAAAAGTATATGAAACTTGAAATACTTGAATATCCACGTCTTACCCACAGTAAAAAAGATGTAAGGAACTCGAACGACAGTTGGAGCCTTATTTTTACTCCTAGAAAGGTATTCTCCACTTTACAAATGCATTTTCAAGCATAAGTTGCTAAACTTTTGGCAGAGAAAATACCCTGAATTCACAATTTTCTCAAGTTATAATTTGTTTCTTCAAAACGGTGCAGTGAAAACAATTGAAACTCGGCTGATATTTTCAGCTATCCATATACTACATGTAAAAAAAGAATTGAAAACGTGGGTACCATTTCTTCACCATTTTTTCAGCTGTTCTATCTGTCAAAATCGTCTCTTCCCACGAGAGTACGTGTAAAATCAGTGAAAATTAAAATCGTTATAACTCAGCAACCGTTTAGTGAATTTGTTTAAAATTTTCGCAACACGCCAGGAAGATTCAAAACAACAATCTCACTAATTTTCATCAACTTGGTACCACTTTGAAGGTAGGTCCGATACATCCTTAAGTGGATAAGGTAGCTCTCGAACAGACAAACGGCAAGTGTAGCGGTGACATTATCGCCTGTGACGTTTTAGACAGCACTACGGTTTGACAATATTTGGACACGCCTTCGATCAATTCTGTCACTGCGGATGTGTATTGACCCGGATGATACTGTACGACTGCGTAGAGTAAATGCTTTTAGCCCCTGCGTAGGGGGGGAATTTCTAACAAAGGAACATAACGAACCCGCGCACGCCGATTTTGATGAGACTCGCTTTTGAGATTTGCAGAACAGCGAAATGTATTTGGCACGTATTTTTTGTTATCGACTATCGTGAATGTTGAAGGTGTGGAAAAACTCCCTACAGTCCCAACTTCGACACGGGAGTCGAAAACATATTTTCTAAAACTTTCTAAAAACTGAGCAGAGGCCTGGATTCGCTTTTCTAAAAAACTCAGTTAAAAACAAATTGTCCTACGCTTAATAGTTCTCGAGATATTCTAAAAAAATTGGTTTGCTTATTGACGATAACAAATAATACGTGTCAAATATGTTTCACTATTCTGAAAATCAGCAGAGTCTCGTCAAAATTGGCGTGTGCCGGTTCGATATGTTCCCTTTAAGAAATGGCAATCGATCGCTGAACTCGTGGAATTGTAGGTAACACTATATTCCTACTCCCTTCTGGTCTTGTTTTCCCCACTTACAAGGGAAGATCCCGAACCCGGAAATTCAAGAAATTCTGAAACTTTGTGAGCGTGTAGGGAATTTCCTCCTGATCACAACGCAATTTTTGTTTGCTGCTCAAATTCACCCTAAGGAGGTGTAATTGAGCCCGTGAAAAATCCGGTTATTTTCCCATTTTGTGATATAACTCGTGAACTGTGAAATAATATTTTTTAGCAAATGGTAGATCTAATTAAAAGAAGTAACTTTTGTCTTGAAAAATTTTTTCTATCTCTTACAGTTCGCGAGTTATAAAACAAAATCGGAAAATAGCCGGATTTTCGGGGGTTAATTTCACCCTCTTCGTGTGAATTTGGGCAGGAATCGAAAATTGCGTGGTAATCAGGAGGAAATCCCCTACATATTCACAAAGTTTCAGATTTTTTTGAATTTCCGGGTTCGAGATCTTTCCTTGTTAGTTGAAAAGAACACCTTATTTCATAGTTAATGTCACTAGGTACTAAAAAAACAAACAGAATATGTATGTCGTGTTTCCAATGAGACTCTGTGACCTTGCAGAAACTGTAAAATGAAAGTCGCGGTGGAAAACGTAACGCACCTTTAACGACAAATCGACAAAAAGTAACAAGAAGAAACTGTTTTTTCTAGACGGTTGCAGAATAAATATCTAATCATGTCACCTATTTCCAAACTGTTATATATGCAATGATCGTTTCTCTATGTACACTGTTCGCCACGACAAAGCACGGTCTAATCAAGATAATTTTTTTGTACCAATTTGTGCTTCTTTTCGTTTTTAGTGCTCCAGTAGTTTCTAGAATTAAGCCGGGAATCCACCTGTAAGCTAAGCTAAGCTATGCTAAGTTAAAAAAAATTTAGCTCCAATACATTCTCATGGAACTGTTTCCAATAAAAGCTAAACTAGCTGCGCTATGTTTTTTGTTTTGTAGCACAGCATAGCATAGCTTCCAAGTGAATGGTAGCCACTAGCGTTACGTTAAAGATTGTGTTTTAATAACAACAAAATAATACACTAAAATCGTGTAATATTTTTTTAATTTACACTTAAGTTTGGTAAATTTCATGTTTTCGCTATTGAGACTAGTAGTACGATAGTAATAAATAGTAGGATATTTATGAATTTTATTTACTACATTTTTTTCAGGGCTATTTTGAAAAGAATCCTACCTATAAATGTTGCGCTTGAACAAGGCGCGGTTACGCCACGTGTTATTCAAATTTGATTTGAGTAAAAACTGCTGTCTATATTTGGATCTATTTTCGCATTAACGATAATAAAAACAGTTAAGTCTTCAAACTGAATCGCGCGCATCTATGTAAAGCTGCGTGTCGCCGCACCCCACGCGTCCGCCGCTATGTGCATAAATTTTCATAAAAATGCGGAGATCCGCTTTCTTTCCTGTTACACGGTGCAATGCGATACCACGCTGTCCGCTGCGCTCTCATGTTAATTCCGGCAATAAAGTCGGACGCTAAAAATGATCGTTCGGTCGTGTTTCACGCATTTCTGGACCACTTAGAGCCCGCAGCTCGAGAGCATTGGCTCTTTGAATGAATGCACAGGCAATAACGTATAAAACAAAAAAAGTAACGAAGCTGGGAATACTGACAGCAGTTTATCCAGGCTCGATTTCGTAGCTGAACGTTCGACAGCAGTCGAAGCATTGGAGAAGTGATATCGATACAGTGGAGTGCTGTCAGGAAGAGAAATTGAAATTGAGTGGGATGAGCAAGGGGAAACAATGGCCCTGTTGTGTGATTTCGAGGAGGGACTGAGAAATATGATTTTCAGAAGACTGTAGAATTGAAATGTTATTTAAATATTAAGTGCAATAGTATGGAGAATTTAAGGGGATATTTTTTTGCATCTATCTGTAGTATACTATCCGAAGAATGTTCAGTAAAAGTTATAAGACGATATTCGCAACGATATAGATTCTATAACGATAGAAGCGACTCGACCTCCGAATGACCGCAACATACAAGCAAAACTTCAACGCATTTATCTCGAAACTGTTTTCTTTCGAACGGTAGTTAGCATCACAAAAGAAATTATGGATCAAAAAATGGTAAAAAGAAGTTAAAAGCCTCGAATAACGAATGAATAAGGGCCATAAAGGTTTTTTTCTGCAAGTTGTGTACTTTTTTATAAAAAAAATCCTAAAGATTACCTAATTTTTTAGCGATTTGTTGAGAATGTCCCCTCAATAGAAAACAAGCAATTTTTAGTTCTATTTTAAGCTTCGGGATTCCAAAATATACTATACAAAGTACTTTAGTAAGTCGTTACCACTAATTGAAGAGTTCTTGTAGAAAACACTGTATTCTACAAAATTAAAAACAAAATGCTATCGGAAAATGTTCCGCGTTCCAATGGTAATACTATAGTACAGAATAAGATTTTTGGCAGTCACAGTTTTTTCAACAAGGACTCTTCAATTCTTGTTCCACCATAAATTTCGAATTGAATTATCACCTTAGGTTTTATTTACATTGCTGAGACAGTATATTTCTAGCCAGTCTCTAATCCAATTAGTTTTACACGATAACACTGCGCAGATAATCGAATATTCGGTTGGGCGATGCTCGTATAACTGACGCTCTAGTCTAGTCGATCACATTCTCCGCTACAAAAGGAAACCATGCAAGAAGTGTGTTATTCACGGTATCCGTTTCTTTTTCTTCTTCCTTCGAGGCGCTCTCCGCTTCAGAGATCCGACACTTTTCAAACAGAAAGTCCAGGATAGGTTTTTCGAACGGCGGTCGGGCGGTTTTTTTTCTCGGCTTTTGTCCCGGTGCACGGGTGTTACGTTACGTTGCAGGGCCTGCGGCTTACCGCGTTCGCTCTGCTTTCGTTCCTGCCTTTGCTTCCCCGCACGAAACGCAATTAAGCACGGCGTCTATCGTCGCTCTGCGGTCTACCGAGTGCGCGCCTAGAGTTACCGACCGAGGAAAATTCACGGCCACCTTTAGAGGCTCGATTCTACTTCCGCTTACGCGCTATACCGGCTAGCTAATTGGGGAATTTCGCGGGGACGTTTAGCGATACGAGACACCACTTCACTCTTTCGAACTGTGCAATCGTGGAACCCCGTGCTCTTCCACTCCTGCAATGGGTTCCCATGAGGGACGTGCGGGTACCCGAGATTACGCGCTCGGGACGGGTCGGAGAAATTCGGGCGTGATCGGGAGTGATGCCGATACATACTCTCGTCTTGCTCGGGACCCGAAAGTTTCGGAATCCGGCTTCGGGTCGGCTCGCTAAAAATCGGACGCGATCGGCTGCAAGAGCCAGCTATTAATGGAGACGGAAAGGCTTATATATCACCTTCCTGTCTCCTGTTAAATCATAGTTTGTATCTTTTTATTCATTTACATATATGTATATTTTCATTGTTACTAAAATACACTTATTATTATTATATTAATAAAATACACTTCGTAATCATGATTAATACTTTATGTAAAGGGAACATATGCGGTATTATGTTTTTCGGGATGAGTAAGGTACATGCAAACAAGTAAAAGCACACAGAAATGAATGTTTCCTGGATATTTCAGGGGCACAAAAATATACAAGATGGGAATGCTTTATTTTTATGTAAAAAGCATAACTGTTCTGCGTTCCCAGTGCAATAATTTTATTCGGTTATTGCTGACGATATTTCCAGCAGTGGAAAATAAGCGTTCACTTCTTGTTTGTGTAGTGGTAATTGCAAGTACATATTTTGCCTCTAATTGTAGGAGCAGATATCACGTTTTCGAGATACAGTTTTTTTCATAAAAATAGGTTTGTATCTTTCGATTTTTAGAGGCAGCAAAACTTTGAGTTTTTTTCTGTTGATCCAAATGTTTCGCCGAAAAAGTAAGTTAATTTCGACTGTCTTGCATCTAATCAATAAGAAATAACGTTGGAAATTCATTAACACAGTGTGATTCGCCCAAATTTTTAATATGGTATTTATTTAAGTACGTATATGGGCATATACAGACTATTTGGTAACAATGAAAATATACATGTAAATAAATAATAAGATACAAATTATGATTTAACAGGAGACAGAATGGTGGTAAGTGTATTAGCCTTTCCGTCTCCATCTCCTCTTAATAGCTGGCTCTCGAGCCGATCGCGTCCGATTTTTACCGAACCGATCCGAAGTCGGGCTGCCTGCTCATGCTTATACCCCGAATCGAGTCTCGGGATCCCGAAACTTTCGGGAACCAAGAACCAATATACTTAGAAATATCAATCAATTCGAAACCTGAGGATTATTTTATGCGACTTTTGTAAGTCTAGTTTGAGATATTAACATCTTCAGTGGCGCAAGGTTTTGAAAAGTTTCTCGTCTGTAATTCAACCAGGTCTTTCCGAGAAATCACTTCTGCCGGGAAGTTTCGTACGAAGCGTACAAAGCGAACTCGGAGCTTCGTTGGGCTTTCAAATAAAACATTCGGGGACTCCCGAACAATACTTTTGACTCTCTCCAGAAAATGGCGTGTTTTCTTGTCGATGCCACTCAAACTATTAAGGGTCCTACAGACGCTGATACATGCATTGACACTCGGGAGAGCCAGCAAGATGCAAGATGCGTGTATCAGTTTCACTGCAACACGTATCAGCGTCTGGCGGCCCCTTTAAAGACGTAGGGATGTATGTATCTACTGTGTATTATTCAACTGTGTTCTAAACTTACAATGCATTCACATTGAACCCCTGGTGAGCAGCATTCGAACCTTATCGAATGTATTAAAATATATGTATGTATAATGTATTTATGAGTGAACGCGTGAGAAAGAAAAGGAGATCATACAAGAATTTTAAATACATATTCTGGAAAAGAGAGACACTTTTGCGCCTAGGGACTGGTGCTTCGAATATTTTCAAGTTTTCTTATACCAGCTATGAAGAGGTCCTCCTAACAGTTCAATTTTACTGAATACCTAACTATTGTTTTTGTTTCTAAAAGTACTCAGTGACTATCAAATATATTGGATTAGGTTTCAGTACTGTGATACCTAGTTAACATCTTTATTGCGCTGATTTTGGTAAAATATATTCATTCGGTATAGCTTTAATGTAAGCGTAATTGGTAAAGTGCAGCAGAGATGCTGTATTCAAACCTAGCCGTAAGTATTTCTGTAGGTATGTACCTACTTTAAAAAGTATTCGAATGATATACTGCACTGCCCGAAGGGTGAATAAAGATTCGAGTTTTTAATCAAGGGGAAGGAATACTTCCACTGGTTATATTGTTATTTACTTGAGTACCTACTATTCGATTCTAACGAAATGAGGCTTGGATATCAAATGGATTCATACTTGAGAATGTAGGTTGAAGAGGATTCAAACATTAAACAGAAATTTTATATAATGATTATAGAAATAGAATATTGCACATTTTTTGTCATCTTTCGTTCGATAAATTTATTATTTCTTAGAATCACAGAAATAATTGAGTTAGGGCATATCTCACCAAATCAGAATAATTGCAATATGTTTGAGCTACAGCTACTTTTACCAAACAATGCTCAACTCCTTTTGATATATACTTTCCCAAACATCTTGTTTAAATTTTCTCTTCCGTTAAAGTTCGATTATGTGATTCCTCGATATTAATATGCACTTATCACGAATGTTTAATTTTTTGCCTAAAATTTAAAAACCTTGACCTCTAGTGCCTTTCTAATAAAAAATTCAAGCTTTTATGATAGCTTTTTATATTCATATAACTGCTTTTTACGTAACGTCTGATGCTTTATCGCTTCTAAATTTCGTTATCTAAAGAAATGCTATTCCAAGACATTCAACGAACCATGAAAATCATTCGCATTTATATGCTGCGGATCAAGAATGATTCGCCTGGTTAAATTTGAATAACCAACAGTACAGTTCTTACAAAAACAATTCGTGCATTCTTGAAAATGAGAATTACTAAATATAAAATTTTCTCAACTTTTCTAACAAATAACTCGTATACTAGCATTGGCAGTTAGGGTTAATTTAATTTATTTATAATAAGCTCAAATTACTCCATAGAAACACTTTTTCAAAAGACTATGATAACAGCAGCGATAACGAAAATTGAAATTAATGTCATTTATTATGAATAATAAAATTAAATAATATACCTAACATAGTAATCGACTTACATGTATTAAATATTAATAATATCGAGATATTAATAAGAGGAAAATTGTTATTGTATTATCCGTGAAATAAAATTCTGCAATATACAAATTGGAAAAATTATTAAGTATTTTGATAGAAAAAGCAAACTTTTGACGTTATTTAATCTCGCCCAAAATAAAATTTACCTTTACAATTGAGTTGATCTTCAGTTCCATTACAAGATACATACAACACAAAAATAAAAAATGCAAACTCCTTCGACTAAGGGATCTGTTAGTAAAAGTTATCTACATACATATTGTGCAACCAACCGGGGCCAATTTCGAATAAGTGATGCAAGAGATATTATTTAACCTAATTGCCGAAACCCATTTTAATCAACTTATATTAATGCCGATGTCGATTTATTTGCCTACAATTAAAAAAGTTTAATGAACATGAATATTTTAAAACAAATAAGAATTAAATAAAAATCTTTAAAAATTATTTCTAATAGTAGATCCACTAATCAAAAAATGTTTAGATTATTAATTTAACAAAATTTGAAGCATCCACCAATAACGTTAATCAGAGAACGCAATCTAATTTTTCATTTTTCAAATATTCAGGAAACCTAAATTTTTATCAAAGTAATTAAATCTATCCAATATCAAACTCATTCATTTGGCAGAACCACTATTTGATAACGATATATTGTAGACAGAAATTGTTATTACGAGGTCGTGATTATAATACCATAAAATCGTGAAATTTAATACGAAACATTATACACACAATTTTTCTCGATATCGTAACAATTTCGTCGCGTGTTCGGTTGGTGAAAGCGGATATTAATGGAGTCGTAACTGTGAACGATATTCGAAATAAAAATTGCATGCTCGAGTTAACAGTAAAAAAGATTCAATATATATAAATACTCCAAATAAATCGGTGCAAGGATTTTTCACTTGTCACTGACTATGGCTAATTTATCAAAAGTAAATTGACTAATTGACTAAATTCTATCGAAAATAAAAATAAAAACACGATGTAAAACAGAATGATTTACACATTTTCTTCTATTTTAAATAAATAATTTTAGATCAACTCATAAAATATCAGAAATTCTTGGGTTTCGTAGAACTAAAATTAAATGTATAGTTTTAACAGAAGTCACTTTCGAGAACTATACCATCTTTAATCAGCTTTGCCTACAATCGTCTACACCTGTTCGAAAAAGCCAGATTATCGATAGCTATTCTAAAAAATAATGATTATTCCTAAATCTCCCCGAAGAAAATACATATTTTTATATATCAAATAAAACACAAAAATAAAGCATAACTTCATTGCCGTTTGTCAAAATAAAATCAGGTAATAGAAGCAAAAATGATACATTATTTGGTCAGACGGCATCTATATGCATCCAAAGTTCGACGAATATTAATTTCTGGTTTGAAGTACTTTTTCCGTACGCCAGCGCCGGTGCCAAACTGCCGTTACTGGATAATCACTTCCGGAGAAAATCTCAGAGAGTTAACATCAATCGATAACTAATTCCGAACTTCAGAAAATCGAGTCGGTAATTTGAAAAATATTAAATAAGTAATTTTCCTTTGCGCTAACGAGATCTTATAATGTCAAAGAGCGACGTGATACCTATTATTAAAATATATCCATTTACTTTTTTGTTCTCAATGAAAATAAACTTTATTTGTTCTCCAACAATACACAAATCATTACACAAAATTGACTACTCAATTTGCAAGAGTGAAACGTAGAATGTCCCAATGCTTTACTACCTTTTCCAGTCAAATCTGATGAACCATTTCATTGCTATAGTAGATGTCACAAGGATGTGAAAAACAAGCAAGAAAATTCACTTGTCCAATCGAAGAATTCGAGCCTCTCCCCCAAGCAATAAAAAATCCTCATTTTCAATAAATACACGTAATGTAAGTGAAAGAAAGTCCTCTATCCACGATACATACATATATCGGGTGGAAAAATATAGTGAGGTAGTAAAAACAGTACGAAGTGGAAACAGTAGTTCACTAGAGCAGAGATGGGCAAAATCTTTATTTAAATAAGAATTTAAAGTAACGAATAACAGATAAAAAAAATCAATCGTCACGTGTCGAATAATGATATTCCGAGTTATCTGTTTTCGATATTGATCACTGTTAAAACTAGTTGCGATGTATATCGTGTTTAGTCTTATTTCGCCGGGAAAATTTCACCAATCCATTGCTACTATTTTCAACAAGATAGGAGGAAAATTATGAAGATTGAAATTTTGATTATAACGCGGGCGCCACAAAATTATTCAAGTTTGAATACACGTTCAAATAAAAAAACAGATACCTACAGCTGAAAACTTATTCGACGCCGAAGGTGAAACGCTCGACGAGTAAAGAAAATATCGAATAAATCCATTAATCCCTTGCTCTTCGAATAAGAATAAACAGGATTCTTCGAGCCTCGAATAACGACTAAGGACAAAACAGTTTTTTGCATTCGATTCGTTATTTAAATAATTGTTTATTTATATACTGCCCAACTCTGCACCAGTGTATCGAAAGTCAAGGGCTCAGGGACGCCATTCGTGGTAAATCTCGACACCATACAACACAAAGGACCTGGACACACCAAGGTAAACAGGCATTTAAAGCCCGTAACGAGCTCCGAAATTACCGGCTTGCATCCTCAAGGTACAAAGTATTATCGTTTTACACATCACTTAAGTATGCCCCAAGTACCTCACTAGATTTCTTCCACCCACTGTGCATTGCAGTCCGAATTACACCATGAAAAATTCTCGGGGCCACTCACACCGGCGGGATTTCAGCTGGGCGACGAAGGAACGACAACAGAATCAACTCACTATCGTGTACCGGCACCGGGGAAACGTGGTCCAGGCAGGCGGCCGTCACAGAGAGAAACACCACTCGACGAGGAAAGCCGGCTACTCCCGGTCAGCTGGAGAAATCGTTCTCGTGTTCGTCCGTTTGCGTGCGCAGGACTCTCCCGGCCCGGTTTCCCTCGCGTTCGCGAAACGATCGTACGAGGGCCCTGTGGCTATCGGAACGCACAACACACACAGAGGACCACGCAGAGAGAGATAAAGGAGTTTCTCGCAGATTCGAAACGGCGGGCGTGGCGTTTCGCGACCGACTGGCGGATCGCCGGCCACCGGATGTCGCCACCAGACCGTTGCCGATGACTCACGCCACCCTCCTCGAGCTCTCGGCTTGATTGGTCCTTTCGCAACCCCCACCCCTCGGCTCGGTCATCGCTCGGGGTCCCCGTTCGCCCCACTGGCCGCCGCGTGCTCCGCTCGCCGTCTGGTCTGCCCTGCGCGAACGAAAAGATAGCGATCTGGTACGTGGCGTACCAGGATCCGTGAAATCGCTTGGATCTTCGAGGTTTATAGACGAAAGTTGGAACAACCGTGGCGAGTATTTCGGTGGTAAGAAAGCAGGAGTGCAGAGACTATGGATTCCTGTTTGCTTTTCTTTAAGTCTGCGCGTATATACCACTCATGCCACTGATTACTGTGGGTAACTTGAGAGGGCAGATCCTGCGTTATTCCTTTTTCAGGTTAGTGCACACGCTATAGGGTGAGACTTACTCAAAGCTATGTGAGAAAATAATCCTAGGAGATATGGTTCTTGAACTTTTGTAGAAAGTAAACGTAATCCAGATTATGATTAGGGGAATATAGACACATTTCTTATTGAATTTTATCATTCTACGAAGCAGGGAAAGTGTTGACACGCCAATGTCCGACTGCGCGTGTTGCCGGCGAACTTCTGCGCATGCGCGTCAATATTAAATGCTTATAACAGTCGCCGTAACTTCAAGAACGAAACGCGTATAGACGTGAAAACTTCGATTGAGTTACTTAATAAATAAATATTTTCTGTTTTCGTAGGTATATCTTGTATTATACGTACTAGGTTTCTATCAAGGGGAGGTTGTGGACCGGAATGAGCGCTTTCTAGACGGAACCGAAATCGAATATATAAAATGAATAATAAAAAGCTATGTTTGTTTATAATCAAAAAACAGCAAAAAAAATTTTTATTAATAATACAATTGCAAATATGTTAGTAATATTATTTCTTAATATTATTTTCAAGAAATATTATTTCTCAATATTATTTTGAAGAAATTTTATTTCTCAATATTATTTTGAAGAAATTTTATTTCTCAATATTATTTTGAAGGAATATTATTTCTTAATATTATTTTGAAGAAATATTATTTCTCAATATTATTTTCAAGAAATATCATTTCTTAATATTATTTGAAAGAAATATTATTTCTTAATATTTTTCAAAGAAATATTTAAGTATTAAAATATGTAAGTAAATTCAGGGGGAAAGGAAGAACTATGATACTTTCCTATAATTAAATAGGTACTCCATTCGAGCTTTCTGATTAGATATTAAGCTTCTACCTACCTAATACCCGAAAAATTGAACATTGCACGCGATAAGTTTCTTTCGCTCCTTACTATAAAAACATTCACATATAATAAATGTTCTTGGTAAGCAACCGCGGATTATTCAGAGCAACGATTATTATCGGAAAAAGAAGGGCTAAAGTAGGTGAACGGGGGGCCTATAGAAGTCACGATGTCCCTTTCTCGGAGGCGGAAAACTCGATTTCTGGGGCGGAAGATGACCGGAACCGCAGAAGTCACGTACGTACTATACCAAGTCACCAACCAGCTTCGTGAATATTGATACGCGCGTTATGTACTTCAAACATCTTTCGTCCACTCCCTGCTTCTTCTGGATCAGTAGTGAGACGATCTTTAAACCGCTTCGAGTCATTCCGATCGTACGAAGAAAATTTCCAGTCATTTGCAATATTATTCGAATCTCAAAAACGTTAAAAGTCTTAACGAGTTTTAAAAGCTCTGCCTCTCTAGAAAATTCTTATTCCATTTTTATTTCGTTATCCATACGAATACGTATGTGTAGTTAAAATTAGAATAGCAGGACTCCACATTATGTGTTACAAATGTTTCTCATTACCCACTTTTTGGGACTCAAAAATTAATCACTGGAATGACTGAATGGGAATGTCTTGGATGCATATTTGAAATGCAAATGTTCAATTTACATTTATTGTTTTGAAATACGCTTCATAATTTTACCTAATAATACGCGAAGTTTGGCTCTTTGTTTTTGGAATCGATTAGTAATATCTTGATAAGCGCAAATATTTCGCCGAAATGACTGAGAATCTACTACGGGTCAGCACTATGGATCAGCGTTCGACATTCTCGACGCGTTAGGGGAAACAATGCTCCGTTCCCTTGTGTGTGCCCCGCGGCCCAGGCGTTACACTCCTCCCTACCTTCTTTCAGCGCACACATTTACCGAACCCCAGCATTTCTCCTCCTCCCTCCCCCTCCTCCTTTTCCCGGGCACCTTCACCATTGCTCATTGTTATTATAACGTTCCGTTTATTCCGCGTCTATTTACATATGCATGGAGGAGAGCCGTGTACGCGCACGAGACACGTCATCTGGGACGATGAGCTCTGTGAAATTTCGCGATCGCCATTTTGGATGCTCTTACGGACAGATTAATAGAGCGTGGAATGGCGAAGCATCCGCGACAGCAGTTTTCTTCGCCGAGGTGAAGTGCCCTCTGCTGTCGTACGAATTATGGGCATTGGAAATTCTCTGATCGCAATAACACTTTCAATTACTATATACGGGGTGTCCTTGAAAAATGTGGTCTTCTGAAGACAGATGATTGGAAAGATGGAATGAACAAAGTCCTAAACACGGTGTATAAAATGCATAATTTATAAGATAAGCCCGTTCTAGCTTGGCATTCCAAATTTCGTAAAGCTACAATAAATTCCCCAAATGGTCATAATTTTCTTGTATAGAGTTTGTCGGTTTTTCAAAATCGGGTTTAAAAGCTGGATTTGTTTTTTGATAAATTTTAAAATTCCGAAACCGGTTTTTAAATAGGAAAAACCGGTTTTAGGCACTAGAATTAATATGTAAAAATTAATTAATTGTTTAACTATAAAACGTTAACATTTTGAGTTAAAATCGCCCCGGGCACAAGTATATCGTAGTAAAAGTTTATTGCAAAAATACTGAATAAAAATAATAAATAAAATATGGATTTATAATTTATGTTTTGTACGGATTTTAGTTATTTTAGTTTGCTTTTATTTGGTTTTGCATGGAGTAGGTACATTTTATTTTGTTATATTTTTGTAATTCCAAATTTTAAGATAAGTATAAATATTTTTTTACTGTTTTAATTATATTCGTTTAAAATTCGAAAACCGGTTTTTGGAATACTGGAATTTGAAAACCGATTTTTTCAAAAGTTGATGTTTGTATAAACCCTATTCTTGTATTTACACATATGTCCGTTCGATAGTAACAAAATTATTACTGTTTAAGTATTAGCTTACGATCTAGTCCTTCTTGTAATTAACCTAGAGCTAGTTTAACGTAAGTAATCGATCGCGCTATAGCTATCGTTCCTGAATGTATTAAAAGCGAAATAAGAAAGATCGTTCTGTCTGAAAAGAAACAGTCAAGATCCGAACGAGTTCTGTAATAGGCCAGGGTGTGGGAGCTAATCAGCATTGACAACTTCTAAAATTATTACCTATTAATGATCAATCAGATTTGTAAAAAAAAATGTCTCTATACAATATCTTTGTCAGTGTTTTACATCTTAGAAGTATTGATTTGCCTCCAAAAAGTTTATGGAGGAACTATACTGTCTCCTTTCCATTTAAATTTAAAGACATCAATTTAAATTTTTCTTAAACACGTCTGTGTGCAATCTGGGAAATTATTGTTTTGAGTAAATTATATATGTATTGGACGTTTTGGAAAAATGTCAATCTAAAAGTCATACAATTTGGACGTTTTGTGTTTTTAACTGTGGAATTTCCAAATCGTCAAATCCCTTCTGATAAGTGACACCATTTCGTTCACAGGTGGTCCCTGTCCTACTTCGCCTCTAATACGAAGATTTAGGAGGAAAATCTCTGCACAGTTGAACTAACAGTGAGTCACTAATTCCATATGTTCAAAACTGACCATCCCCCCCCCCCCCAAGTAATGGAGGAGGTATTAAGGCATATCGCTGAATAAATAGAATTAAAACTGTTTAATTTCCCCAATCCCAGAATTATATGACATTGACTTAAAAATAGTTTGGACAAGATGTAAGATGCTTAATATACACTATCGCTGAAACATCTAGAGCAGTGATGGCAAAACAATGGAACGCGTGCCAATTTTGGCACGTAGCAAATTTTTGCACTCAGCCTCGGGCATATTTCGTTCATTCGATTTTTAGTTTTAATACAGACACCGAAATATTCAAACTTTGGCAAAGTATACGAAATTTCTGTAACATGAAGAAATTAAGATTTTTTTTCTTTGACAGTTTCCTTCGTAACATATTTATGCCAGAGTTTATTTTCAACAGTGAATCATTTTTATCTCTCCAAAGAATAAAGAGACCAAAAGTTAAAAATTAAGAATGATTTCTTCTTTAAGAATGATCCAATAAAAATCAAATACTGCCGATGTATTTCTAATTATAAATTTATCTTTATTCTTTCATTTAATATTGTTTATCAAACTTCATTTTTCAAGTATTGAATTGTGGGAATAAATGAATTACTCGCATTTTGTAACTTTTTTGGACAACATATGTTTGATGACATATGCTGATATAAGTATACCCTAAGTCTTACACTGTTAACACGCGAGCAGTTTCTGATTTGTCATCACTGGTGTAAAGTGATTGTGCTTCTGTTTTGTCAATTAGTTTTTAACTTCTTAACACATGGCGTGCTCTGTATAACGTATACCGAGTTTCTTTACTTTATTTTGAATTCTTTAGTATAATTAGACTATACCAGGAAAAAATAATAAAATGTAAAAATACGATATTATTAAACAATTAGAAATATTCTCTTCATTTTTGTACCATATTTGATTTAATAAATTTTGTTCGTTCTTAAAAATTCGAATTATTATATAATATATATTAATAGTGAAATAGATATATGTATTTACTATTAATCCAACAATACGTAAAAGGCTTCACGGCGAAACTACGATGCGATGTAGAAAATATTACAGAGAACTATTACTGACTGTGTTAAGTGCCTAAAATCAATTTTTCGTATCACTGTCTTACTGTAAATATGCTTTATCCAGGCTCAAATTACTTTTTTCACTATACTAATTAGGTGCCACTTTTGCCAACGGAGTTGTATTTCACTAGTTTTTCGTTTGCTGAAAAAAGTAGCGATCCCCAAGAATATACAGAAATTATTTCCATATATTCGAAACAATCATTCAATAGTACCAGCGGAAATTTGGTAGAAAATATTGCACTGGGGGCCTTGGGGTCACCTAAAGGCTACATTTTGAGTCTATTTACAAGGAAAAAGTTTATGCGAATTAAAACTTCGCAAGAATTGAAGAATAACATTCGACATTAAAATTGGAAACTACAAAAAGTGCACAACGTTGCATCGTTCATATTTACTAGATGTGATAGGTTACTAATGACATAGAAATTGTTCGAAGTACCCACAGAACGATTTTACAGTAGCAATCCACTTTCTTAATTTATTTTCAAACATATACCTAACCAAAGCGAATCAGATGACTGCTTCTGCGTCAGCCTCTATGAAAAGTAGTTTACCACTGAATCAATGAATAAATGAAAATTCATAAATCTGCTTGTAAAATCAGCTGGCGCGAGTAGCAAGCTGAAGACATCGGCGTCCCCGAGCAACAGCCGCGAAAAGTTTTGACGGGCCATCGAGTTGGTGCAACGGGCAGACCAGGTCGAACGTGACGTAATATCCGGACGACTTCTGTCGGCCGAGGTGGAAACACTCGAAACGCTCGAAGGGAATCGACGGAGCGTGCAGACACCACGCGTCGATCGCTTCTTCTCGCCCTCTCCCCGTTATATCCTCGCGCCTTCCTCCACCGTCTGTCTCTCGCGTCGCCCTATGGTGCATTGCCAGTTGCCACATCGCATTCCCCGCGAATGAATCACTAAGAACCTGACGTTGATACGCGAAAACACACCGTCGCCGGACTCTCTTCGCTTCCTCCAAACGCCTCGAGACTCGAAAGCCCCTTCAAAGGATAAAGTTCGCAGGAACAAATCTTCTTTTACTATTCTGACGACTATAAGAGAGATCTCAAGATCGGTAGGCTACTACGACTAAAAATATTATGATTTATGAAACCTTGGGGATATGTGGAGGATATATGAGTATGTATTACAAATTTTTTGCTGGCCACATTCATTTTAAGAGGGTGAAATTGAACCCTGAAAATCCGGCTATTTTCCGATCTTTAACCGACTTCAAATAGAAAGAGGTCCTATGTTCTATGATTTTCGTGAAACTTATTGCATTTTGTTCAGCTTCAATCAACTGAGGTCATGGAGAAAGAATTATCAAAATCGGTTAAGTAGTTTTGAAGTTACGCCAAAAATGGAAATTTGTTTCATTATTATTATAAAGTCGATTATTTTTGGAATCTTTCGTTTCCAGCAAACGGTTCTTTTTTCATGAGCAGCTCTTTTTGTAGGCCTACCCATGTTTTTTTTAATTGGATGTAGGTATATAACTTAAATAACTAAAAAGTAAAAAATAAAAAATATTTAAAAATTAAGCCCGACTTTAAAAAAAAAATGCATTGAAAAGTAAAAAATAAGTTTTGTCTTTATTTAATCTATGACTCTCAATTTTTATTATGTCGTCTGCCTGATTTATATATCATTTGCACTATATAAATCTGGCGCCGATTTAAAAAAATTGAGAGTCATAGATTAAATAAGGAAAAAACTTATTTTTTACTTTTCAGTGCATTTTTATTTTTTTGGAGCCAGTTTTACTTTTTTTACATTTTTTTTTGTATAGTCGCGAATTCTAAGAGATAGAAACACAGTTTTCAGACAAAAAATTCTTAATTTAATTAGGATTATCAATTGGCAACTTATAGTTCGCGAATTATAACACAAAATCGGAAAATAGCCGGATTTTCAGGGGTCAATTTTACCCACTTAATGTGAATTTGGGCAGCAAAACAAAAATATAGATAAAAGAGTTAAATAACTTTGTTTAATTTCCGGATCGGGGATCTTCACTTGTAAGCAGTACCTAACAATAAGTCACGTATTCTTACAATTTTCCTTGTTAAAGGAGGGTGATAGAAAATGCCAAATTTATAATTCTTCCCGCACCTAAAATATTAGTAAGGGGTAATTTTACAAGTCCCAAGGAATTACAAAAGCACAATCGTTTATAACAAATACAATGGGTAAGTTGAAAAAATGCAGATAAAGAAAACGGTGCATCGAGCGACAAATTCAAAGCTGTTGACCACAGTACGAAGCGTGAAATCCTCAACGTAAATAAACACGCTTGACGAAAGCTTATTATGGCCACGGTGCTCCTTCCTTCACGCATCGCCTACTGCATAGATTCATTGTAATTCTTTCATTGGGAATATCGAATTCCCTATTAAATAATTATAATGCATAATTTGTTGAGTGGATAATCCTTTTTAATTACTATATTGTTGGCATCTTCCTCGCGTCTGACATATTTAGGCAAAGCGTGAACAGGATAACTTGCGTCCCTAGCACAGTGAAACAGAGTTCGGCGACAGCGAAGTGTGAAACCTTTGTTCCGGCTACTGAACTCAGCCGGTGCGGGTAAACACAATGCAAGATGTGTAGAAGAAGGCTAGTCTATCCACTGTTCTCGGCGCGCACGCCTGGCGGACGGTTGGCCTATTTTGTGCGTGCGGCTTCATAAAATCGACCCTTTCAAGCGCTCGAAATGTTGTGCGCGGCGCGCAGTGGCACAGATGAGACTCTGCCTTTAGGGGGAACCCCAATCGACGAGCGAAAATTCATATGAAATTTTGTTTTTTTTTTCTCGGAAACTAAGCACAGTATCCATTTCGAATTGTGAGAGTATTTTTTTATACTTGTGAACAAAAGAAAAAAATCATTAACCAAAAAGAATAGCTACTAAATCAAAGAATTATTTATGCAATTGTCAGGCGCCGCGTTTCAAAAGTTCTTGCGCGGTGTGCAGCATAGCGGCTGTAATATTAATCTGAACCAAAAAAACCAAAAAGATTTTTGTTCTTTAGGAAATTGCGCAGGTAGCGAAGCTCGATACAGAGGAAATATTACCAAATTCACAAAATGGCGACAGTTTGAATTAAAGTATCGATTTTGACGAAACGATAATTTTGTACAATGTGAATAATTTTGTGAATATTGCAATTTTTCCTTCAATCAAAGCTTCATCATTACCTGCGTAATTTCCTAAAAAAAAATCGTTTTGGTTTTTTGTAGCAATTGTGGTGTCCGAAGTGGTATTCGAGGCTCGGGGCTCGGTTGACTCGGTTCAATGTCAGATCTGGACGCACCCTAAAGGCGGAACCACACATTCAGCATTCGCCCAACGCTAAATGTGTGGTTCCGCCTTAAGGCTTAAGGTTTGAGAAGTTTAGAGTGTTCCAAAGGGCACTGCGTACTTTATTCAAATAAAATCCCTATGCTTATATAAAAATAAAAGGGTATCTTAAGCGTCATTGCGCATTTCAGTGAAATGACATTAACCTTGACGCGCTTAAATAATTCCTCGTACCCAATCCTCTTCTACATGGTTCTAATTGCATAACTGTCTCGTCTATATCAAAGAAATTTCCATCCACTCCACCATTATCTTCACTTTGTAAATCTTATGCGTAAAATGGTCTTTGAATATTGCGGCGGCAAGGAAATTGGAGAGCACGGAGAAAGGCGTTTAAACTCGAACGAGCTTACTCATTCGGCCATGAATGGCAGTATATTTTCGAATCCGTCGCCGACGCGCGGTAGAAGAGAGAGAGAAAGAGAGGTGATAAGCAATATTACGGCCGTTGTACCGAATAGAAACGCGGTTGGCTAGAAAATATGATGCAGATGAATTGCAGTTCTGTCGATCTAATCTGAATCTTCTCATCGAGCTGCTGTAAGTCATTTGAACCGCTGTGAGTGCTCTTCTTTTATGTAGTCTAGTAATGCATGTTGTTGGAATTGTTCAGAGTGATATTTTAAGTCTTTGTTTTACTGAGTGCCCCAGACACTACTAAGAAAGAAAGTTATATTTTTCAAATTTTACAGAGTCTAAAGAACAGGTGTCAAACTTTAGGAGCGTATTTTATTTACTTTCACCTTTAGAGGACCGGCTTGTTTTAAAAAAATAGTGGTTTTGAGTTTCCAAATTTTTTTATATATATATATATATAACATATATTTTGCGCAGACTTAGAGGATTTGCAGAGAACCCTAAAAGGGGCTTTGCCGGTCCGGAACGATAATAAAATTGTTAATATTTTTTAATTTCAAAAACACGGTATCTCTGTTTTTTTTTTTTTATATTGCTGATTACGAATCTGTAGTCGGATTGTAAAAATGTTTGACCCACATGGCAGTTTTAACGACTTAAACGAATGAACATATACCAAAATTCAGAAAACTTTGTTTTAGCATTACTCAGAACTAACGACGTAGACATAGAAAGTTTTTGTATCATATTTTCTTCTTTCTCCATGTTTTTATTACTATTTTTGGTATTTTTGTTTTGTTTCAGGAATTATTTTTTTTGTTTTCTTTTGAACAGAACGAATTTATAGCTCGTACACACACAAAAACACAGTCGAACAGTAAAGTCCGGAACCCACCGAGAAGCTAAGCTAACAATAAGCTATGCTATGTTTTAGCTTAGTTTTTGGTGGAAACGGTTCCATAAGAATGTATTGAAGCTAATTTTTTTAAAACGTGGCATGGCATAGCATAGCATAGCTTAGCTTCTAGGGGGATTCCCGATGTAACACACGCATACGTATTTATACTTTAAACCATTTTTAAGTAGCGTGCTTACTGAAAGCCCCCAAAAAAAGCCTTTGCCGGTCCCCTAAAGATTAAGGACGACAGAAGTAAGCATGAATCCATAAACTCTTCCCTCCGAGACATAAACCCTTTATGTTTACAATAGAGTACTGTAAGAAAACTTCATTAAAAAAAATTGTTGGAAATCACTACAGCAATGCCCATTTCGCATCACAATTCCGAAACTGGCGAAGGTGTCCAAATAATCGCGAAGTGGGTATCCAAATATTGTTACATAAAGCAACGATGCGATTTTAGAGTATTTCGCAGAATAATAATGTGCTGTAGCTCATTATGCTTGGCTAATCCAGATGAATGTAATTATTTTTCATAAAACGAAAAAGATCAGAATCTAACTTCCGGGCGAAGCCAGGCAATGAAGCTATATCCCTATAAATAAAATTCCAGAGGATTTGAATTAAGAAAATGTTCTTCTGTCAGTTCACATACACTTGACAGCCACTCTTGCCAAACGTCATCGCGTACAAAAATATTTATATCTCGGAAAGTAAGCGTTTGCGAACATAAGCGTATACGACTTTCCTTCACCCCAAGGATGATCGGAATATACTCCTCAAGTTTAACCATCTATCCCCGGACAATCTGTATAGAAAATATTGTATGTACACACTGCTCCAAACTGTGGTAATATGGTCAGTGGCAAAGAAGCTATTTGAAATTTTTAATATGGACGGGAGCAATTTTGATCAGTTCTAATGATATCTAGAATATGTGTATACAGGCTTGTGGCACTTTGTGTATATTGCAAGTTATTAATATTTTTCTGTAAACGAGTTCGATAAGGATTATGACTATTTCAAAGCATTTTTAATTTTATTACACCTAGACTAAACACTGTCTATTAGAATCAAAACACTTGTCTTTTGTATTATAACAGTACTAGCTTTACTACTCGGCTTCTGTTAATTTTATAAATTTCTTTTGTGAAAATAGACACATTCATCTGGATTAGCTAGGCATAATGAGCTGAGACACATTTCGTGACCCCAGAGTTTACCGTTCCAAGATTTTTAGCCGTCAGCAAGCACACAGACACTTTCTGCTTTATATATTAAGATTCTTTAAAGCATATTGCGTTAAAAAGCTGGAAAGCCCGAAAATAATAAATCATTTCATTAAAATTGAATTAGCAAAATTGATACGAAAGTAAATTGGTTGCAAAATACAAACACTAAAAGGTAGAAAATAAAAAAGAATTAAGTTAAACGATTTCATTAAACTTGCTCAATAATGCACTAAAAAGTAAAACGTAATTCTTTTTTGTACTACAATCTCGTCGGTGATATGTTATTTTAAAGAAAATCGTCGGGTGCCTAGAAATCAATTAATTCAATTAATAATGTTTTTTACCTGTCAAATCAATTATAAAAAGGCTAATCACAGAATTTTTACGTAGCACTTTATAATATTTTGTTTAATAAAGTTGGTGTACGTTAAGACTCTATGACCGATTGGATTACTAAATTATTCTGCCAATTATTTATTTGAGCTCACATATGTCCATCGAAATTCTAGTACAAGAAAATAATTATTTTTTCATTTCTAGTGCATTATTAATCAAGCTAAATAAAATAGTTTCAATTAATTTTTTTTTTGGACTATTATACCTAAAAAATTTGTGTACTTTAAATGCCTTAGTTTCGCATTTTGTTCGATTGCAATGGGTTTCTAGACTTCTCGGTGAAAGTATATGTACTTATTTTCAGTAGCCGAGCAGTTGAATCGCATCTAGTCGGCCAAATTAACAGAACTAGGAGACCCCGACGTTCCCGAGCGATCGTTAGCCGGCGTCTGGAGTCGTATCTCTTCAAATTACACAGTGAGTCATCGCCGCTTGTTGCCACTGAAGCGAAACCCATTAAAGATCGAACGATAGAACGTATCAGGATCTCGGAAAGCATGGATCGGATCATTATCTTGTCAGTCCTAAATGCGGGCTGATTCGAAATTGATGTCTGATGTATACTTAAGCTCGAGAGCAACAAAAAGGTCTCAATAAACACGAGGCATTTATGTACCTCTAACGTACAACCAATTCATTTTTCTAAAAGATAATTTAGTTTGCTCTCTTTAAGCGATGTGGGCATCACATACGATTTTGTGATTATTATTAAATGAAGAGCAAGCAACCTAAATTTCTTCATATAAAGCAGTATTTCTGCTTATGATTCAGAAAATGAAAATCAATAATAGTACAATACACTTCTTCGATATTATCAGAATAAAATTTGGATTATTGATTGCATTCCTAATAATTATAAAAACATATATATGTAATTTCGGCACACTAGTTCGGTCAATTAACAAACTAAAAACAAACTATTTATCAATTTTAATTATATAAGCTTTCGACGTTTCGATCTTGGTTTAGATCATCTTCAGGAAAGTTTAGAAAAAATATAGTGCCAGAGCACTGTGACTCAATTTTAATAGCAAAAGCAATAATTTATATTTTTTCTAAACTTTCCTGAAGATGATCTAAACCAAGATCGAAACGTCGAAAGCTTATATAATTAAAATTGCTAAATAGCTTGTTTTTAGTTTGTTAATTGACCGAACTAGTGCGCCGAAATCACATATATTAATTATTACGGTCGAAATAAAATTTATAACAATTATAAAAACACGTCATCAACAAATCTTCTATATTAAAATTAAATAAATAATAATAGAGGATGTTGGATGTTCTTAGTTCAACTTTATTTCTCATCCATAGTGGCTACCATAATTTAGTTATACTAATTTAATTGAATTTAATTTAAAGATTTCAAGGGTGTGGGTTAGATAGGAACTTTAAACTAAAAATGGGCTTATTACTGCCACTACCGACAGTCAAAATTTAAGGGGTTAGGCAATTCTCAGACGCTCAAACCAGCACCAAATTTCACGATATTTTTTTATGGTACTATGAGGTTTAAAATTATTTCTATGTTTCTTATGTTTAGGATTAATGAATATATTGTATAAATATTGTACAGAAATATTAAAAAATGCTCGAGTTACGTGTTGCCCCCCGAGATAAGGAGTGTAGAAATAATTTTTCGTCTCAGGGTGGCGTAACCCCTTAAACGGATATCCGCATCTGCAATTTTTCTATGACACTATGAAAATGTGGAAGCACAAGCGCTCCCGTTTACAAGAAACCCCTGTGAGCTAGTCACTACTTAAATGAGATTTTCATCAACGTTGACACATACATTTCCGACCGCTATATCGGAACCACCCCGTACATTGGGCGTTGACAAGTCAGCAAAGCACGAGACACACCCACGGTGTTTCGTTACAACGTTGCGATCATGCGCTTAATTAATGCCAAAGGCTTCTGCCCTGATGTGCTACGTTAAACTACGACACGAACTTTCGACGAATAATTAACGTATAAATTTCCTGTCACGGGATATAATTAAACACACAATGAGCAAGCGGCTGTAATTAAATGGCCGTAGAAAAGCGTCGTACAGCCACGAATATAATATATTTTGTTTATAGTTATTAGTGTCAGTTTAGAAAAAATAGTTACAATAACGGCTACTCAGTTACACATTAATTGGTAAAATTTTTTAAGGAAACAATTCCCGTCTGCAATTTTAGCATTCTTTCTAAGCCGTTAGCGACGACAGAACACTTTGCGACGTTGTGTATTCTATTAATGTGGTTGCATAGAAATTATTTACAGTGCTGAATAGCTTCTGATACTGCTTTTAAAAACAAGTAACACTTATTACAAACATTTCTTTATATCTTAGGTGGTAGGGAATATATTCCAAAACTTATAATCCACTAAAAAAAAAGAAATAATTGAAGGTTAAAATGTGACGTTTTATTAATTAAAATGTATAAACATCTTCTGAATGTGACGACTAACGCGCAAGTTCTGAAAAATAAATCTGGCACACCTTTTGTGTCGAAGCTTAGTCGCGCGCATTTTGTGGCTCGATTTTTTCAAAAGCAGTGGTTCATATAAAAGAAACACGCTTCTACATTCTCGATGGGTTCAATTATTTCCTGCTAGTTGTGCCACAGATTCTGGAGCACTCTGTACGATTCAGGCATTTTTCAATCGCGTTGAATTTTTTATTACGAAGCCAACCACAAATAAAGGAGCATTAACGTCCCTTCCTTACGTTGCCATAACTGATACGGCACCATAGCGTGCTGCGACGAGGCTACGATCCGGGAACCTGTTGCGCCAAGATTCTCCCGGAGTCTGCGCTGAGAACCTCGAACGAGGAAGGAATCGGCGAGTGCAGCGCGTAGGTGTGGCAGACGCAGTCGGTTCCCAGAAAATTGTCATTTTTACGGCAATGTATCTGGCTCCGCCGAGACGAGAGGCCTTTCACCTGGAGAACAAGATTAGTTCCGTGCATCGACCGAGGCGAGCAAAGATCAAAAGGGGTTGTGCAATTCGAATGATCGGAATCTGCAACAAGTGCAGCTGGCATTGTTATCCTGGTCCGAAGAGCAAACGAAAGGTCACGTCTTCGAGGAAGCAGCCGGGGGAATGGTGTACAGAGTGGATACACCCGAGAAATTCTATTATTATCATCGTTAAGGCTGCCATAAAGTGCCTAGACATGTGCATTTGCAAGTAATGGCGCGATCTGTACCGGCAGTGTTCTGGCATCATAGAGCATCATGATATGAGAAATAAGAGGGCAGCAGTGGAAAGAAATTTAATATGTAATTAACAGATTCAAGGAAATCGTTATCGTACAGTAAAAGCTCTGGTGTCTAAATAGAGAATATCTTCACAGACACCCTTTCACCTATTGAGACTTCGTTTAAAATAACTAAAACTGCAGTAGAATATCGATTGTTCCAGTGGTTCGCAACAACTTTCAGCTGCACCCTCTTTTTATAATATTTAAATAAACTGCAAGCCCCAAACTCATATAAGGTAAGGTAAATTTAATAAGGTAAAGAATACGCATTAAAAGTAGGTGTTTCAGAATATTTCTAATTTAATAATATTTAATTATCTTAATACATTAATTATATATACTTATTGATATTTGATATATATTTAATTATCTTCTTTAGTGTAAATTTTTTTATTTATGGGAAGCTTGGGGGTCGCGACCCAAAGGTTGGGAACCACTGGGTTATTCGAACGTCGATTACCCGAAACATCGATTAGGAGAAAGTACATTATACCGAAGACTGAATTAAATCCTTCGGATAGAGTTTAATTTAAAATCGTATATGTGGTATGAGTACTGCGTAAACAATAACATTGTCTGCTAAGGTACGTAATGTCAACCATTCAAATTTTCGAGCGTGTTGTTAGTCTCGTCTATGTACTGGGAGTAAACAGTTCTAAATTTGTGGAATGTGAAACAGATGGAAAAGAACTGTATTACCACGGGTAGAGAGGGTGAAAATAATTAAGGCTTATGAAATGGTGAAAGTGCGCCTCACAGTGTAGCAAAGAAATATAATTCTGCAAATTTGTAATACTATAATTCGAACAAATATCAAACTCACAAGTTAAGAAATGGTAAATCGGAAAACACTGTGTATAAATGGTGACCGCAAAATGGAAGTCTCGCTATTTCAATTTTGGGCCCATTCCTTTAAATTTGCCGCTCCCCAAAATTTGCTGCTCCTCTAAATTTGCCGTTTCCCAAAATTTGTCGCTTCAAAAATTTACCGCTCCACGAAATATGCCGCTCCCCGAAATTTGCCACTTCCCAAAATTTGTCACCCCTCAAAATTTGCCGGTTCCCGAAATTTATCGCTTCCCAAAATTTACCGCTCCCCAAAATTTTCCACTCCTCACAATTTGCCGCTCCCCAAAATTTGCCACTTCCCAAAATTTGCCGCTCCCCAAAATTTGCCGCTCCCCGAAATTTGCCACTTCCCAAAATTTGCCGCTTCCCAAAATTTACCGCTCCCAAAATTTACCGCTCCCAAAATTTACCGCTCCCAAAATTTATCGCTCCCAAAATTTATCGCTCCCAAAAATTTGCCGCGCTCCAAAATTTGTTGCTCCCCAAAATTTGCCGCTCCCCGAAATTTGCCACTTCCCAAAATTTGCCACTTCCCAAAATTTACCGCTCCCAAAATTTACCGCTCCCAAAATTTACCGCTCCCAAAATTTATCGCTCCCAAAAATTTGCCGCGCTCCAAAATTTGTTGCTCCCCAAAATTTGCCGCTCCCCGAAATTTGCCACTTCCCAAAATTTGCCGATTCCCAAAATTTACCGCTCCCCAAAATTTGTCGCTCCCAAAAATTTGCCGCACCCCAAAATTTGTTGCTCCCAAAAATTTGCAGTTCCACAAAATTTGCCGTTCCTCAAAATTTTTCGCTCCTTAAAATTTGTCGCTTCTCAAAATTTGCCGGTTCACGAAATTTGCCGCCCCAGGCTGCAGCCCCTGTACATTCTGTTATATTATTATTGAATTGATATTTGTATGCAGTATAAGAATTTGTAAAGAAAAATATATGGTGCAATTTAAGAAACACAAACTCCAACTTCTTACATAATAAAGATACTTTCAGAATTTCGTTTACACGAATAAATTCTTCATTTGATACCAATGGACTTTTGTTTGCAAAATTTTATGCTTAACCATCAGAACCATCTGAAATATCGTGGCAACCGATTCACAGATCACCCTGTATACATTCAATTCAACCTTTCATTTTTGCTGCTAAAAGAAGTTAACTAAACTGAATATGTAACAAGCTAATCGATGTTATAAAAAATGTTTAGAGCATTGCGTAGAATATCATGTGGAGCAATCTGTGAATGAACAAAACGTTTCGATTTAGTTTTTACGATCAATTTAGACGGAAGTCGCTACCGGTTCAAGTACAGTTAACATCTACATAATTCGTGACTGATTGACTAATAGATGGCCTAGAAAATAACTAACGACAAATAGTCTATTCTGAATACAAATATCTTCTCCGGTGACAGATTTTATTGCAATGATTGGTGTTTCTAAAATGCACGATTAAATCACGATTTCACTACCTATTTAAAGATGTTCATCAATTGTATCTGCATCAATTTGCTTGTCATCTACGTCCAGTAATAGAAGTTACACAAGTTTCATGACCAAAGAGTTGTTTATATGTATGACGTGTGTTATGGGCTGATCCTGCTACGCCATATTTATAGTGTAAATGTATATCGACCAGATAGAAGACTACATACTCAGAGAAATTATAAATAAAAAATACAGTATATAAAACAATGTAAAAAAAAGACGAAAAACTGTCACAGTGCTATTAATGATTAATGCCTATACTATGGATAAATATAGTTGGAAATGATTTGTGAAATAGAAAACTTGTAACACTTAGGCTTCCAAGACAGGATTTGTTGCATAAGGTTTGAGAGTAGAACATATTTTTGGAAATCGAAAACTGAGAATTCTTATAGATTAGAAACCATACAATAATATTAATATTTCCCTTTTGATTTTGTTCTATTATCGCCCTGTTGTTCACCCTGTTAGCAAAATTGTTTTTCAACATTAGTTTTTTTCAAATCACAAACATTTCAATTCTAATTAGTATCGTTTAGTAAACTGACTTTATCGTGAGATATTATGAATAAAAGTGAGAAGTATTTTTAGAAACTCTCACGTTTATTGTGGCCATACGAGACATTTCAGTTTCAAACTCTTTATTTTTTTTTATAAACTTCCGTTAACTTGAAATAACTCAAAATGTCAGAAGGATAGGAATGGGAACGTGTCGAGGAAAAAAGGCAATTTCTTTAGTCAGAATACAGAAAGTCATTAATACTTCTGCCCTTAAAATTCTAGAATCTAGTAGATAATAAATCCTATCAACTAATAATGAAATAAATATAATTCAGTAATTAACAATTTCTATAACTGGACGAACTAAATAAATATAAATTAATTCAAATAGTCCATTTTCCTCCATACAAATCTATATTCTTGCATATCGTTGATAAAATGGACACTTTCTTGACTCTATTAGAATAATTAAAATTGATTAACAAATGAATAATACAGTTTATGAGAAACAATAAAAATTCAGATAATAATTTGCAAAAAGGACATATTTGTACTATCATTGTCATTATTATTATACTATGCACTAACATTAGTTTCACCAATTTAAATGGTTCCAAAAAATGATAGAAAAAAGTAATTCAAATAAAGAATAATATTAAGCATTTAATCTATAGTAACAACATCATAGTAGCATATTTTTTTAAAAACATTTTCTCCCATTTACAAGCTTACGGCCCCTAAGTAATTTAATTAAAAAAGTCAAGATTAAACGAAAGAATGGGGGTTCAGGGAGGTACGTGTATATCGCTGGAAAACGGAGTACAGGAGAAAAATAATTATAGAACGGTAAGGTGACTGCTCCAAACTAATTAACTAAGGCCGTGCTCGACATACACGTAACGCCAATAAAGTCGCGACAAACAATTCAATTTCCGAGCTCCGGCGGCGTCCCGTCTAATTAATCGGTAAAATTAGCAGACAACGAGGTGCGATATCCCCCCTTGCCATGAACGAACTTTTCATTCATCAAACTGCCATCACCCCCATACTGTCTCATTAACAGCAGACCGTCTAACGATAATGGCACAGAAGCGCGCAAACAAAATTTGACGAAATTGCCATTTTCAAGGACTGTTTCTTTTCTAACGATAAGTTTTGCTTATTTGCTTTGGTTTACGGGAGTTGTGTGCTTTGCGAAAACTGCGGGGAGAAAGTTGAAGCATTGGATAAAGGATTGCGAAAAGCTTGAACGATTGAATTCTATTGAATCAATGATTGAACGATTGAATGTCATAGAGGAAGGATAAAGTAACAAAGTGGCTGACAATGAGATAGTTTGAGAGGAAGGAGGAAGCTAGGAAAAAATAGAAGACCAAAGCGAAATACAGTTTCCGTGTAGAGTTCCTAGGCGAATGTAGGTATACAAAATTTAATATATTCTTTGAAATAATTGACGTCCTGCGGCGTGTATAAGCAGATATAAGAAGAAACGACGGAAAAAAGAGAAACGTTCATTCCTCCCGCTGGTTATTCCCGTGAATGATGTAACACGTAATAACGCGGTATGCTAACGGGTGTGAGTCACTCGGGCACACGTACATAATTCTACTAGTTTTACACATTCAGCACGTGACACCGGTGCAATTTTCCTATCAAACGATTAACACTCGCGGCAACGCCTTCGAGATCCCACTGTCCGACGAGATTAGACTGCATCCTTCCGACGAAGAGGCGTTCTCGTCGCACGAACTTGCTTCGCGCTGCATTTTATTTATCCACGTATGCGGGGCAATTCTCGCCAATGCAGAACTACCTAATCAGTGGGGAGAAAATGTCACACACTTGGGGCGTGACTGAAAATTAGGGCTGGGACTGCTATTTGTCGAATTTTTCGGTATTCGAATACTCGAATACTTCAGTTGCTCAATTATTTGGGGAATATAATTCGAATATCCAAGTATCCGAGTTATGTAGATACTCAAATATTCGAATACTTAAATATTCGAATTATTTAGATACTCAAATATTCGGAGTTTATTCAAGTATTCGAATACTTAAATATTCGAATTATTTAGATATACAAATATTCGGAGTTTATTCAAGTATTCGAATACTTAAATATTCGAATTATTTAGATACTCAAATATTCGGAGTTTATTCAAGTATTCGAATACTTAAATATTCGAATTATTTAGATATACAAATATTCGGAGTTTATTCAAGTATTCGAATACTTAAATATTCGAATTATTTAGATACTCAAATATTCGAAGTTTATTCATAGCATTCGAATACTTGTAAAATATCCGAATATTAAATTATTCGAATACTCCCAGCCCTACTGAAAATCGATTTACAGACCGATTTACAGAAAATGCTGTTTCATTCTTGACCATAAATAATGAAAGGTAATTGAAGACCATGCAGCCAGAAGGTGCAGATCCATTTTTGACAGTCTTTGAGTTATGACGTGTAATGTATGTAAAAAAATTCTACATCGTTTGGTGCACTGTTGATGCAATATTCGATAACGAGTAACCGATTTGAATACGAATGCTCCAGATTTGAAAAATTTGCCAGAAAAAGAAATAAAGACTTATCAACTCAAGAACTACTAGATACTTACTGCGTGCAAAATATATATTTTTCTACTAGTATTCTCTTTTTAATGTTAAGTCAAAGCAATAATTTTATAAACAGTTTTTTCTAATTTACTCGAAGTTGGTAAAGATGGAGCTGCAACTCAATTTAGGTTCAATATATATAGAATTCTTACATTCTTTTTTAAGAAACAATTCGCAAACAAATCATCAAATATTCAAATACATATCGTGCTAAATCGGACCGAAGTTTATGATCATATAATACACTATCACTTCGCAGTCGTGCTGTGAATTTTAATTTTTTATAATACTGTTTCTTAGTGTAATTAGGACTTACTCCTGTTTGCATCCTCCTTACGAAATTTCTGAATAGGGTTATATCGAGTACCAGGCTTGAATTGCTTGAAATTCCTCAGCAGGTATTGAACTTGGTCTTTAGAAAGACTCCGTACCGTACAGGTCGAGGACAGACTGAACGGCGAGAAAATTAGTAACGATGTTTGGACGAGATCCAAGATATTTTCCTGGCATTCGACGTTGCGGTAGGCTAGCCTGTGCACCAGACTTAATTTATTAGGGAACGTTTCGCTGCACAGATTTCCCGACCCTTAAATGGAACGCTTTCCTCCCCTTCGTGCCAGTATCCTGCCTAATTTGTATGGGCAACGATAGTTGGCAAGGAAGTAACTTCAATTACATCTGACAGATTGATATTGGTGATTACATAACTCCCCTTAATTATTATTAGGAGGGTAAGTATCTATCGTATCTCCTCGTACCCTGTCTTATTTATAAGTAACAATGTTATTGCGGTTGCCAATGTTTACATTTTCAAGTTATTTACGTTATGCGACTGTATGCTTCGAACATTAATATATAAATCAAAATTTATTATTCATTATGTCAGTATTTATAAATAAATCTTTGGAACTCGATAATATATATGTATAGACTCTATGGGTTCCTCGAACTCTTAACTAATTCTGTTCAATATAATCCATAAATCTATTAATAATAATTTAAATATTATTATTCAAAATAATAATTTAAATATTATTATTAATATATATAAAGAATAATTCACTGTATATGCAAAATGCAAAATAGTCAATGAACAGTTAGAAAGAAAATAGTTACGAATATGTCACAGGTGGATAAGAAAGAAATAAGTGGTGAAAATTTTTAATGCAAACAGTAATAAGAATAATATAGTTTTAAGAGACGTATCCCAAAGATACATTAGCTGTTATATATTACTATTATAAATCATTACTATCCCTAGTAGCATTTATTGTTGGCATTTTGATGGCCAACTAATTCCCAACTTGTAGATACTGTGGGCCAACCAGAAATGCTACGAGGGATACAGTATCAACATGATACATAAACAATTTATAAGATAATGTATTTAATCTACGGATTAAATTTAAAATTATCTAATTTTATTTCGATTGTAATAATAAATTGTATTGGTAATAGAATTAATAATAGATTGTATTCTACAAAAATATACACAAAGGAAAAGCCAGCAGGTGAATTACGTTCAAAAGAGAGAGAAATGGAGAAACTACTACCGATCAATCTTGTATTAACCTTGTGATAAAAAAACTATTACCGCTACGTTTCCAGTAATCAACGCGAACCTTGAATTATCCACACACAGCTGTCTGTCAAAAGTAAACGGTGATATTTTCATAATACAGCGATAAGATCGATTATCCTTTTAATACAGTTTAACTTTAAATCGCGCGTGTAGTATGAATGCCATGTAAACGATAATACTGCCTGCTAACGTAGATAATATCTTCTTGCTCGAATGTCCCTGCATATCGTTAGTTTGCTGCACGTATTGGTAGCAGGCGTTTCTAAACAAGTTGCAAGGTGCGTGATAAAAGCCAAAAGGAAAACGGTAGCGCTATAATTGGAAGGCAGGATGGATATTATTAAGAACAGAAAAAAGATGAAAGTGTTTCTGCTATAGCAAAGAAAACACAATATTGGAAATTCGATCGGTATCGGGAGGACCGAGAGCGCCCAGGAATAGACATTTTTCACTTTCGTACAAAAATAAACAATTACAGAATTTAATTTAAAAAGTAAGTTTGGCGTTGGATAATTAACAGTATCGTGCACTGCGCCTTTTCTTGTTTTTTAGCACGTAAGACGCATCTTCTTAGTGGATGCTTTACCCTCCTCATTTTGGCATTCCTGTACTTAAGCGGAAAACTTCTTTTTACGAAACAGGATTTAATAAAAATATTTAATTAGAATATTCTTAACGCAAATTGAATAAAATTCATTAGGTGGATTATGCAAGAAAAGTTTTGGCGCCTCCAATTTCTGGACCTAAAATTTTTGCACCTGTCTTCTATTTAATATGTTTTGCCTTTACGGAGTATAAAAAAAAGTATTGCATTTTGCTTAAGTGGTAGTTAGATTCCTTTATTATTAAGCGGGAGATATAGTTTTTTAGCGTACCCTTTAAGAGGATTTTCGGATAGTGGGACGCTCACTTCCCCCATTACGATTATTCTAAATTCCTGAAAGAATAACATAAGGAACGGTACCGAAATTGAAAAACAATATAAATTTACTATCATCGATTTTCCGCTGTTGTAAAGTGTTACTAATTTTTGCTACACTCTCACCTTTTACTAGCTTCCGAAGCATCTCCTGTTCCGTTCCAGCAATTAATACCACTCATTTCCTCTTTGATGAAAATTTAAAAACATTCACTCTTTTAGTATAAACTTAATAAAGATTCATTTTTAAAAGTGAGCTACTTGCCCCTTAGCAGAACACGCAATGACAGAACGTCGGACAGAAGAATGTTCGGATAATGGAGGTTCCACTGTATTTAAAATAAAATTCTAAAATCGTATAATTAGGAGCCTAGTTCTGTTTGCATAAAAAGGACGAAACAGAGAACAGGTTATGCTTCCGTTTCTAAACGTTTCGAGCTAAAGTCGAGTTGGGTAGGTGAATTTTCGAAGAGGCGGGCTTTACGATACCTGGAATGTGTCTCTGCGTGAGAGTTCACTTGCCAACGGAACGCTCGGGGAAAAGGAGCGTAAGGCCGGCGAGCCGCCACTTCCTCGATGAGAAATGCCTGTCAGCTGTTGAAATCGTTCAAACGGTGAAATGGTCATGGGAGATCACGCGAGCGATCGTATTTTCGGCGCCAAAACGTACAAGGAAGTAGCTCGCGAGGGGACGTCGATGCTGCGAGTTATTCGTTCACGAAACACATTTACTACTGTGATTGAGAAGTGCTGTTAATGCATTTCGAATCGCTTCAAACATACGACAAGAACGTTCAATCAAGTTTCAATAATATTCGAATCTGAATAATTTTCAAACACTTGGCGACTCTTAAAAACATTACCGCGCCTCTTGTTTCCTTAACAGTGTAATTAGACTTGTGAGGTTGAACGTGAAATTTCAAGTATTCGCACGCCCATTTCTTTTAAAAATATTTTCCGTCGCGCTATTTGGGTTCTCGAGACACAGCGTGACACTTAAAACTGTTAAGAGTCAAATAATATTTCCAACTGATGGGAAATAGAAGAATGATCGAATTAATTAAAAGCACGGGGACAACGAATAAGAGAGCTACAAGAGGTTTCTTGATCACTTCTATTAAGTTAAAACTCCTATTTTTTCGATCAACTTTGACATACTGGGTGGCTCACACCCAAATCAATTTTTGAACGTCTGTCATTCTCATCTAAACAATCCAATCGTTATGAAAAAAATCATGGGCCAATTTTAAGGTCTCTAGAATGTAATCCAATAGTTTTTTTCACTGAAATTTTATCACAGTTTATGTAAAAAAATCTAGATTATCATATCCCTTGAAAGGACGAAAAGATCTTCAAAAAATTGTAACTCTTACAAATTTCAATATTGGAAGCTACAAATCTACAGAGTTGTTTTTCAGATGTAATATTTTGAGAAAAAAAATTGTTTTTAAGTCGGCTTTAGAAAGGAGGTATTCATTTTGCATATAGAAGGTAGGCTACTTCGGTAATTGAAAAAAAAAAAACAGAGATATTCCACTACATATCAGAACTTGAATACAAAATTTTCACACTCGTACTGTAGAATTGTGTGCAATCCCGAAGTTTAAACATTTTAGGCTCGTTAAAGTCGAAATCTTATTTGCAACTGGGTTTAAATTCGTACGTATCGCTGCAAGAAAATTGTTCTGCCGGCAAATAAAACTTTCCTTCGCTACATATTCGGCTCGACGAGCCGAGTTGGAGCCACCGCCAAGCTTCCTTTGTTCGCACGAAAATATAACCAGTGGCATCGTGGCCGGTGCACATCTCCAGGAACCGTGTCTCGTTCGTTTTTGTCGGGCAAAAATGAAATTCATCCGGCAAGTGATGCGAGGAATGTCGTCATGAGTCAGACAGCAGCGTACGCGTACGCGCCCGCCCGCTAAAATTGGAACCGGCCGGCGTCATAAGCGCAAAAAGCCGCGTGGAAACGCTGCTTTCCGCCATAGTGGATATCTCGATTCGTTCTTCAAGCGCCAGCTCGGCGAACATTCGGCACGAACGAAAAGGACGGATCGCGCATGAGCGATATTTCATCATTCCCCACGGAAATCGTGTTTCAGCTTTTAACAGAAAATAGAGTGGATATAGTCAAAGGCTCTATATTAAATACGGAAAATCATCTACTGTTCGACTGACTCACAAGGGATGTTCGGTAACTCGAAAATTCAACAAAATTTGAAACTTTGCAGAAATGTAGTTTAAGGGGTGATGCTCAGTCAGGAGGCCGAAAAAAGGGTGGTCTTTGGAAATTTTTTACTCGAAAGCTATAACACATTTCTCAAAAAATCTTTTTTCCTTTTAAGGATTGCGTCTAGTACCGTGCATCGTAATTTTTTTATTCAAAAATATTTATCGATAACTAAGTTATTATCGTTCAAATACTAGATAATATAATATAATAAGTAAATTCTTTTGAATTTTGTATTTTTGATGATCGACTTTCGAGCAGCAGTGGTCACCGCAGAAGCCTTTTATTTGAGAGAACCTTCGAGTGATGGACAATAACTTAGTTATTGATAAGTATTTTTAAATAAAAAAATTACGATGCACGATACTAGATGCTATCCTTAAAAGGAAAAAAGATTTTTTGAGAAATGTCTTATAACTTTCGAGTAAAAAATTTCCAAAGACCACCCTTTTTTCGGCCTCCTGACTGAGCATCACCCCTTAAGTGACGTTAATAACGAAAGCATTTTTTGCTTCGGCAGTGAAACGGTCCTAGGAGTGAAAACACCCCCTTTAGGGGGTATTTTGGGGTAAAAAAATCGAGATTTTTCGATTGTTTATGATAGCCACAAGTCTTAGAAGTATTTTAAAAAAGATTTCATTGAAAAATTCGAAAAATTGCGAGAGTTAGAACGTAATAAGTAACAGAGGGGCCAATGCCGGTAAACGCGTCGCGGCGGGATTTAAAGCGATTTTTCTCAAAAGTGTGTTTCAAACACACACTTTTCTCCACAAGGTCGGACTCGCTCAATAAGATCGTATAACTTTAACAATACTTAAGACAATATTTACCACAGGATTACTTCAGTAAAATCATTCAAAGTTGATATTTGTTGTATAACTCCGTTAATTTTTATTACAATTTTTCGACCGAATTCCACATTGTGGAGAAGAGTGTTTTGTATGTTCAGTTAAAATTTCAACTAAAAATATTAATCCGTTTTCGACTTATGATGTTCACTGTTGTAACGCGTGCATCGCGTAGCGTCCACTTTGATGCTTTGTAATTCCTTTAATTTTTAATATTTATCAGGTATCATGGTCTTAAAATGCGTGTTATATCCACAATAAAGTATTGTAAAGCGTGCGAATGGTATGAATTATTAGTCGTCCTTCAATCCAAACCAAAAGGAACCATTCATTTTAGCCGTCTAATACCAGTGTACCCTTGTAAAGGAATTGTGAGTTTTCAATAATTCAAAGTTTTATGGTTTTGGATCTTCTACGATATGGCGATAAAGAATTTTCGCAAAAGGGTGGTCGGGATAATTGTGAAAATATTTTTTGTGGCATATGTCTTCTTTAAAAACAAATATGGCGGTAAAATTTTAACAACAGAATATTAAATAAAACTAAGTTGTCTATCGGTCGAAGTTCAATTTTTTCGATTCGTTGAAAAATAACGAAATAGCCACTTTGAAGAGAAAAAGCTCAGTTTCATGTGTAAGAAAATGGACTTTTATCTACGCATAAGTCAGCTAAAAATTAAAATATCGAAAAAACTACACGTCGACCGATAAACAACTTAGTTTTATTTAATACTCCAATGTTAAAATTTTGTTTCAGAAACCTGTTTATCAGAAATAATGTACACCAAGTTATTAAAAAAAAAAAACTTGAAAAATAAAATTGTATATATCATTCTTAGATGTCTCTATCATTATTGAAAAATTTTAATGGAAAAACGTGTTTTTGTCACTTAGAAAGAAATTCCCAAAGATGCGGCATTGCTTGACCTGGCCAAGACGATCTAACACCTTAATGTAAATTTTAAAGCTGTTCCCATTTGATATTCTAGAAAAACAAATAATATAATTTGGTTATCCCCGGCGAGAAGTTTCCAACCACCGCGGGACGCTTGTCGGACACAAGTCACTCCACAGATTTCACATTGTCGAAGCTGATGAAATAACTGTATCTGGCGGAGACGATGAAGAAATCGTGCAGGCAAAGCGTGTGTTTGGATGGTCATGGAAGTTCAGATTGAGTTTGCTGTCTTATCAGAAGCTCGGCAAATATCTAGAATGTTGTAAGATTTCCTGGTAGGTTTCTTTGTAGGAAATGGTAAAGAAGAGAGAGGACTGTAGATTGGTAAGGAGGAGCGACGTGCACTGCATGGTTTGTCGTGAAATCTTTGGACGACGAAGAAATCGCGTGAGAATAAAGTGGGACAAAATCAGTCGAACCACGACTTGCTGCCGCGGAATTATTTTCACAGCATTTTTATTCCCTCAGGTCGCATTAATTGCTCTGCGCTCGTTACTCATTCGACTTCGCGCAAATTCTAGAGTAAATTCATAATTACCGCAGCACACTAGACGCTGCCCGTCCAATTTTTCCGTCACCTTTCTCTAATCGCGAATTAATTTTATGCAAAACTCGTGACTTTGCTATCCGGCTTTACTGTCAGATCAGTTGATCATTTAAAAAAAATCCGCGTCTGCGGAATTTATAATGCCTTACCAAATAATATAAAATGAAGAAACCGAAAAAATTCTTAAAATTCTTAAAATTGTTCATGAAGTCATCTACGAGATTCCATCATCTAAAAATTAGCAATTTCTGGAGTGATTTGTTGGAGGGGTGCCCTTAAACTAGAATCGGAGTGAATCAGACGTCTGCACCGTTCTAGTTTCATGTTTATCTGAATTGAGTGTTCGACAATCGACCGGGCATTTAAAAGTACCTAAATTCTAATTAAAGATAGACAGTTTAAGTGCTGATAACGCAGAGAAAAAACAGATGTGGGTATTTTGAATCTGAATATTTTATGTGTCGTAATATCTCCTACTTTTACCCACGCCATCCTGATAGGTACTTATTCTAATTACCCTACCACTTTGCTCGTTTCTTCATTTAAATTGATGACAATGTGCAGTCGGGTAAAAGTTCAAGTAGACGAGAAAACTAATAGGTTGATGAACACAGAGCTTGGCAGAACTGGAGGCAAGAAAACAAGCGTGGAAGGCAGTTTTCACAAAACCTTGCGAAGATCATTCACAGAAGCATCAACTTTTTGGGAAGTGAAGTGACTCACGAGCCTAGATTTACGGTGGAATCGGAAATACAAGGAAAAATTTCAAGCGAAACTGTGAAACTAAGAAAAAAAAGTCTTGGCACACCATTCCTAAGGAGACAATTTGGCACTTCTAAAAGTAATTAATTAATCGACGCAGAAGCTTCGAATCATTTCGAATCACTGATACCAGAATCGCGAAATCTCGAGAAGCTTTGAAGGTTTTCGAGATTTGTGAGTGCTTCGATGGTTGATAATTATAAATGAAATGTATTATATAATTTGTACCCTATTACAGCCTTTTCACTGTAACGCCCTAAAAAATTATCGTCATTTGGAAATTCTGTTTGTCACAAGAAGAACGTGTTTACTAAATTGAAGTTTTTCCAGAGAATTAAAAAAATTTCTTATTTTTTTAAGCCAAAATAGGTGGGTGTAATATGCGCTGTAAAAATCGCTGTCGATTTTGGAGAAACCTTGTATCTAAAACAAAAACACCAAAAGGCTTTGTAACCAGTATGGCTGTCGCTATACCCTTAACTAAATTTCATTGTATTAATGAAGAATTAACAGAACTGCGAACGTTCGATGTTGAAATATCGAAATTAGCTGAATGGTTTAATAATTTTGCAACGCGAAAGATGAGGAAAAAACAACGAAAATGTGTGATTCCAGTTCCAGCCATTGCGACAGTCATACTGATTACACACCTCCCTGATTTCCCTGCCCCAGATACATGGTTCCCCCAAACCGATCGCGCAATCGAGGCGTCTTCTTTTTTACAGCACATATTACACCCACCAATTTTCTCGAAAACAACCATCAAAAGAATATGACACGAATCCCTTTGCATTACCAAAACACGCATTAGCAAACAGAAAAAAAACCCTGAACCCAGGAAACCCATTCTTTTTGTGACAAAAAAAAACAGTTCCAAAGACCGGTAATTCCCTACGGAGTTTATAGTGAAAAACAACTCTTAATCATCCACCTAAGTTATTTGAGCAAAATTTTATTTCGTCGCTCGCGAAAAAGAAGTTATAAGCCTAAATTATGCCCAACAGTTTTTAACAGTCGTACTACATTCGAAAACTACTATTAAAATTATCTAGCAATAATATGAGACGCCGTGGTTTTCTTAAAAAATCAAAACATTCGATGCTTTCAAGGCTTTGAACATTATCACGACCTTCGGTACTTTCTAAAATATCTTCTCCGGATCAAGATTCGAAGTGGCTCGAATCTTCGTGGCATTGAATTGCTTGAAACCTTTCTCAGAATCGAAATTCCAACAGCCGCGGCTACTCCTCCGCCACTTTCTTTAGAGGCTCCCCGATCAGGATTAGTCTAGACTTTTTCCGTTTCCACGTTGGCAAGAAAAGTCGGATTGCACGGGTTTATTGCGCGGCTGGAGGATTCTGCCGATCCCATCCTGAATATCGCGGACGATGGATGAAGAGAAAAAATAAAAAGGTGCGAGACGGCTATGAGGAGACGGGGAGAGAGAGCGTCCTTCGGGTGATTCACCGGGTTTGCGGTTAGGTTACTCCAGTCTGCACGTTGCCAGACGAGTACCAGGCAAGTGGTTCTCATCGTTGATGCGAAGCAGTGATCTTTCGAATTTTGAGAGGCTGCGGGGGACGACTCCTTCTGAATTTCACTCCCCAATGTCGCCACTGCAAAATCCTCTCGTCCGTAGTTATTGCTGATGATTACGTTCGGGCTAGAATCTAAAAAGTACCCGAAGGGAAAATAACATTCACGTTTAGGTACACACCCTACATCATCCAATTAGGGCTGGGACTATTCGAATAATTTAATATTCGAATATTTTACGAGTATTCGAATGCTACGAATAAACTTCGAATATTTGAGTATTCGAATGCTATTATTCGAATAGCTGAGTATTCGAATGTTATTATTCGAATACTATTCGAATAGCTGAGTATTCGAATGTTATTATTCGAATACTATTCGAATAGCTGAGTATTCGAATGTTATTATTCGAATACTATTCGAATAGCTGAGTATTCGAATGTTATTATTCGAATACTATTCGAATAGCTGAGTATTCGAATGTTATTATTCGAATACTATTCGAATAGCTGAGTATTCGAATGTTATTATTCGAATACTATTCGAATAGCTGAGTATTCGAATGTTATTATTCGAATACTATTCGAATAGCTGAGTATTGGAATGTTATTATTCGAATACTATTCGAATAGCTGAGTATTCGAATGTTATTATTCGAATACTATTCGAATAGCTGAGTATTCGAATGTTATTATTCGAACACTATTCGAATACATCAGTATTCGCAAAATAATTGAGCAACTGAAGTATTCGAATATTCGAATACCGAAAAATTCGACAAATAGTCCCAGTCCTACGTCCAATGACACTTTACAGCAAGGGAATTAGCTTCTTTCGTACATGTAATAATTAACACTTGTAAAAGAAATCCGTAGATCAACGGATTTTTCAAAGGGAGATCTATGGAATTTTACGGAAAGTTGAACTCTTTTCTACGGATTTTCAAAAATCTCAGTTGGCAACACTGAGTTCCAGCCACTTGAAAGTCCTGAAGGAGCACGGATGCAATATTGAGTAAAATTAACTAACAAGGAAACATCCCGAACCCGGAAATTAAAAAAATTCTGAAACTTTGGAAATATGTGGTGGATTTTCTCCTGATTACAACGCACTTTTTCTTTGCTGTCCAAATTCAATCGAGGGGGGTGAAATTAACCCCTGAAAATGTGGCTATTCTCCGATTTTGTGTTATAACTCGCGAACTGTAAGAGATACAAGAAAAGTTTCAAGGCAAAAGTTACTTCTTTTAATTAGATCAATCATTTGGTAAAAAATTATTTTACAGTTCACGATTTATAACACAAAATCGGAGAATAACCGGATTTAACTACAATATTGTTATTACTGGTGAAATTAAAAGACACACAAACAAAATGAAAGGAATAATTCAGTGTTCTCGAATCGCTGTGAAACTACTTTATTATGTAGATATTACTTAGATGTAATTACTAATATAAATATAAATTCAATAATTTTGTAATATTACAATACACCTCTTATTGCTAAAGAATCATATGAATTACTATTTAGCGTTATCGACAATGGCGCGCCCAGAGAGGAGGCCGAGAGGTCCTCGCACCCCAAAGAAATAAATTTTATATAATCACCTAATGAATTTTATTGAATTTGCATTAAAAATATTTTTATCCGAAAACGAGACACATCTATTTTTAACCGACTTCAAAAAGAAGGAGGTTTTCGATTCGACCCGTATGTATTTTTTAATGAGTTTAATTTTCCAATCTATGTTTATCAAGTATTTTTTTCTAATCAGTATTATGAATACTATGTACATTTTAAGTCTCGACCCCCCCCCCCCCCCCGTTTTAAAACTTTATACTATTAAGCAAAGGCATTCATACATGCTTAATTATGAATTTCAATTTCGATTTAAAAAATATACAATTGTCTCAGCGTAAATCATTCCACAAACTCAAAATCACTTTCGCGGTTCTGAAAACTTTTCAGAGAAACGAATTAAGGCATAGCCACTCAATTGATGGGACCCACTTTAACGGTGGACGGGGTACAAAAAAAAACGATGAAGAACGTTCATGTAAACACGTGCCCTATTTGACCTGGTTCCCCAGTTTTTTGTACTCCAATAATTCCAATAATGCCAAAGAGAAATAGTGTAATTGATTCTACTAAATGTTTATATTCATTGTATTCATTGTATTGATTTTGTAAATTTTGACAATGTTTTTATTTGTATGTTTTTTTTTATAAGAAATTGCAATAAATTAGAAAACTGATTTCTAAAGACTGATTTTTTTAATTGATATTGAATAAGTAGATACTTTTAGTTACCCTACAATACTCTTAGGAGTAGCTACTATGCACCACTAAATTCCGAATACTAATTACTTTGCTAAATACTTTATGGGCAAAAAGCGACACTGTAAATAAATCGTGACAAATCAATTCGCTAGGAGGCACGAAAAACGCGGAAAGAAGACACGAGTAATGAGACGAATAAACAGGAAGGTAGGGAAATCGAAGAGAGAAAGCAAACGTTACGGAGTAAGTACGGAGTGTCTGAAAAGTACATTTTCTCTACGAATAGCAGCAAAAGGAGAGGTGAAGGGAGGGATCCGCTATCTGCGATTGCGAGCACGGTTCTCGGAATTTTAGTAGCCATGTCGCGCTTCACGGGAAAGCAACGTGCGTACGCGCTTACTATCAAAACAACAATTCAAGACTAAGATCGCAGAATAAGGTCGAAAATCGCGGAAATTCCCGAAATCAGCGATTTTCGAACTTATTCTGCGATCTTTAAGCGTTCATAGCTCAGAGCAACTTTAACCGATTTTGATGAAATTTATAGGCACGTATATAACTTACTTAAATCTACAAACGGGTTTTTTGAATTTTCATTACAGGTTCAAAAAAAAAGTTTAAAAAACGACCTTTACTATTTTTTTTTGCTATTCCGACCAAGTACATTTTTTTCAAAACGACGAATCACATGACTTAGCAAACTAATCCCTCTAGCTTCTCAAAAAAAAAAACTCACGCCGTTTGAACCAATTCTACGAAAGTTATGCGATTTTAAAAAGTGCACAAATACTTTTTTTACTAACTGTACGTATTGAAAATTTAAACCACCAAAGCTAGGGGAAATCTCGAGCTCACACGGCCTACGCGTTTTGATTAAGAAAACAGATCTGCCGTGTCCCGATTAAGAGGCTAGATCGGGACGCCTCCTAAAATCAACAACGGAAAGGACTCACCGAGGCAGGGAAGAAGGGGCGAAGAGGAGCGGAGTGTTGTGAATGGAAGACTCCGAGGAGCGAGTCATTTCAAGCCGAAGAAACACACCAACACCGGCCGTTTCGCTTCAGTAACCGCGGTCTCGCTTCAGCTCCTCCCGGATTCCTTTGTTTAATGCCTTATTGCGATATTTTAACACGGTCCCGCTGTTGCCATGCGGCTCCATGCTTACCCTGCTCTCGTCGTGTGTCGCCACAGTCGAGGAGGAATTATCGTCCTCCGGCTTGATGCAGTTGTGCAATCGGGGTCCTGTTTTTCGTCTGGGATTCCACCTGACCTTTTTAAGAGGATCGCTAAGGTGAATGCCCCGCACCGACGACCTCGCCCCACTATTTATCGGACGACTGTTTTTATTTTTCTCTCACTCCTTGGAAGCCTAAGTTTAGGCGCATACAGCAAGAGACTGAAGCTTGCTGGGTCCACGGTGCGTGTACTTAATTGTAAGATATTCTGCGTGTAGCATTACCATATGGCAACAAAGGCTTTAGAGTTAATAGCACTAGTGTGTGAAAAAAAAATTACGTGACATGCAGAAGACTGCCTTCGGAATGTTTCAAGATTAGAATTAGTACTTAACGTTCCACAGTTTTTGTGGGTATTTGTGACTGGATGGATGAAAGAAAAAGTAGATTTCATAGACGCGACTTAAGATGTTTCTCAGATAGTACCTACTCCAGCTAAAAGTTTGAAGCTATTACTACCCTAGTAGCACAAAATATTGGTTAAATATTTTTTCCAAATATTAAAAAAATATTTTTTTAGCCACACTTTTTAATATTATATACACATACTGAAAATGTGAAATAAAGGTTTAGAAAATATGAAACATTCGGAAAAAAATGTTTTCTTTCTACCATTCAATAAATATTTACTTTATATTTGAAGAAGAATGCTTTTTTCATAATATAAAATGAATATTTCCCGAACATTCGGAAAAAATCTTTTGTTTCAAACAGTAAATAAGTATTTACTTTATATTTGAAAAAAGAATATTTTTTTTCATAATATAAAATGAATATTTCCAGCATGTTTGGAAAATATATTTGCTTCTTAATCTAGAATAAATATTATATGTATGTTTAAATATCAAAAAGAGATTGAACCTCTTTTTAATATTGGATGTATGTGCATTCAATATTTTGTGCTACTAGGAAATGCACATATATAGATATGCTTAAGGGGTCATACCTAGTCAGGTGGCGGAAAAGAGGCGAATGTTTGTGAATTCTTTTTTAAATAGCGGAAGCATATATTTCCACAGAACTTACTACACTTAAAAGAGCAACATTTAAAGAAAATTTGGTAATTTTTGTCATAGAAAAATATTTACGTTTATAATAAAGGAACAACCGTCATCCAAGAAGCCTTTTTAAAAATTTGGTTTTGCGGTGAGCGCTGCCATTTCGAAGCAGATTATTTAAAATCAAAGAACAAAAAAGATTTCGTTAGTATATTAATGTATCTTCCGATTAAAGGAGGGAATTTCCGAAATATTAATTTAAAACAAAATGGCGGATTTTCCCGTGATTTTTGCATGAAAAAATGCTTTCAGGCCCGCGAGTTTTTAGGCTCGCCATTTAGCTGTCTAAAATCGAGAGACTTTCGGATATGTATACATAACTTCCGAAAAACAATAGTTTTTTTAATTGAAACTTTTTTTAAGTAGTTCATAATACTATGTAAAGATAGTAAAAAAAACGGGAGATCTGCATCAATCCGTTGATTTATAAAAAATTCCACAAAATGTACACATTTTCCGAGGGTTCAAACGGGTACACCTCGTTAAGTATTTTCATTGGCAAGTCCGTCCATAAAACGCATGTCTGTCAGTTGCAAATTTGAATAATAAGCCAATATTGACAACGAAATGATTCCAATAATCACTGTGCTATGGATAAGTACAGAAGACTCGAAGTCTACGAAGTAATTTGTGTTGATATCAGTGATAATCTTTTGCTGCCATAAAATCTGCAACTAATTCTACGAGTGACGTCGCGTCGGTATGTTTCCGCGCCGAGGGATTTGCATCCTGTGCACGTTTCTGGCGTATTTTATGTCAATATGTTCCGAAATGTTTGCTCGGTCCGAGTTAAGCATTACTTTGTCGACAGAGGCGATCGCTTGGAAAGGCCTAACCGATTCCAAGGGATATTTCCCAAAATATTGCGTGACTCAAAGTGCTAATGCACTTTCACACCGATTCCTTCCGTTTACATTCAATACGTTGCGAAAAGATTCACTTACGATACCGAATACTTGTAAACGCTAAAGTAAATTTTACACAAGGAAGAGTGATTTTAGAACCTGTCCATGAAGCATTTTTGTTACTCCTCTCGCCGAGAGTACAATAAGGGGCCGTCGTTAAATCGCGTACAGGTAATTTTGGCGATTTCTTACCCCCACCTTGCGCAAGTATAAAAATTTGTAAAATTTTATATTACACCCCCCCCCCCACCCTTCCTTACGTAATATTTTTTTCATGAATTACTTTACATTTTTTCTACCCCCCTTCCTTACGTAATATTTTTTACATGAATTAAATTACATTTGTTCTTCCCCCCTTCCTTACGTAATATTTTTTTCATGAATTACTTTACATTTTTTCTACCCCCCTTCCTTACGTAATATTTTTTACATGAATTAAATTACATTTGTTCTTCCCCCCTTCCTTGCGTAATATTTTTTACATGAATTAAATTACATTTGTTCTTGCCCCCTTACTTACGTAATATTTTTTACACGAATTAAATTACATTTGTTCTTCCCCCCTTCCTTACGTAATATTTTTTACATGAATTACATTGCATTTTTTCTTCAACCCTACTGGGTCCTTCGAAGCCTTTCCATTGCATGCAGCTTTTCAAAAAGATGGAGCCATTTCACAACACTGTTATCCGCTGTAGTTTCATTACTTATTTCTAATAAATATTTTCGTAACCGTCCGTTTTAAACTTGTTGATTTCTGTAAAGTTTTCTAAAGAATACTGTTACTTCTACAAAAAAAAATCAACAATAAAGGGACTAAGCAGTCGACGCTCAAGTATTTTTTGCTAATTAATTACAAGATGAACACAAATCGTGACTAGTATTTTTGGGTAACGTTTAGGGGTTACGCTCAGTCAGGAGGCCGAAAAAGGTATGATTTTTGGTAATTTTTTTCTCAGAAACTATAAAACTTCGTTCAAAAAACTTTTTTTCGGTTGCAAGGTAGTACATTTAGCTATGCCTCTGAATTTTGGTGTTAAAAAATATTTATTAATAACGAAGTTATTTACAATCTCCTAGATGTCCTGTTCGAAAAAGGGGCTTTGCGGTGACCACGATTATTCGGAAGTGGATTATCTAAAGTCGAAAATTCAAAAAAATTTAGTTAATATATTAAATTATCCAGTCCTTGGACGAAGGATTTTTCGAAATATTCATTCAGGACAAAATGGCAAATGTTCAAACGTAAAATGTCAATTTTCGATCACAATCACACGTAATTTGCGGTAATTAAAAAAAAAAAATAAGCAACACAAAACAAAAATCTTTCCAGAGGGGCGCTGACTCACCAGGCTATACATAGTATCGATACGGAGTTGAATTTCGGACTATAACTTTGAGAATATATTTTTCACATGTTTTTTAATCGATTTACAGTAAAATTTTTGTTTCTATTTATCGTTCGATTTATACGGTCTTCTCCCCTCAAGTTGAAAACCAATAGCGCATCCGGACAGTCGCACTGGTGCGCACTGAGTGCGAATTTCAACCAATCGGAAGCGAAAAAGTTCACACTCTGCCAATCGGAAGCGAAAAAGTTCACAATCGCACTGAGTGCGCATCAGCGCGACCGTCCGAATACGCTATAAGTTAATTAACTATAAATTAACTTAACACCCAGCTAAGAAATTGTCGAAACTTACGTTTTCTATAATACCACATATCTACAAGTTGTATAATTCATAGACTCCCGCGATTGGCTATTAATTCCCTTCTTATTGCAAGCGCCAGTATTTGGAATTCGAAGAAATCCATATCGAATGAGATTGTCCATTTAAATTATTATCCATGGACTTTCACGTTCGCGTGAGTTGAACTTATGCACAGCGAATCGTTATTCTCTTCAGGGAACTTCCAATTGCAAAGAATGCCTCGAAGGCGATGAAACGAACGCAACGAAGTACCGAAGCCCTGTCGTCCAGGTAGTTCCGTTAGCAGAGAACTTAATAACACCGTTAAACAATGTAAGCGGCGTAACAAGCAATTCGAACGAGCGACTTCGGCTTCTTCGACCAGCGCAAATAACAGCCTACAGGAATCGCGGATATCCGGCGGATATCCGCAACCAAGGATCTCCCAAGGGTCTCCGTTTAGACATCATAGACAAATCAGCCACTTTGTTGTACACACTCAAAATCCTTTCAATATCTGTGTACGTTTCCTCTGCTTCCGTTACCCGGAAACTAGCGCGGCGCAGCAACAGGATACGCGGCCCTCGCGCAACAAGCAACTATCGGGGAGGACCATGCAATCGATTTTCGTGGCGTTCTTTAGTAGCAAAAAGCAGGATGATATTTGTGAATTTTTTATAACAATTCAAATACTTTATTAGATTGATAGAATTATTAACCACAGGTGCCTTGAGAAAATATGGAAAATATTGAAATGTGGTTACAACAAACCTATTTCATTGTCATTTTCCAATAATGACGACTCATTTGTGAAATAGTAATATAAGAAATTTTTGCAGAATGTTGACATCGAGTTAAATTGCAAAATCATGAAATTGCGCGAACCTCTGTTGACACTGACGGTGAACGTAGCTTATGCACGAGCTACAAATAGTTAAAAGTAGGTGGAAATCACAGTTTTCGGCGTATAAACATTTAGAATAATATTTTTAACTCGTTATTTATTCGTTATTTTATTTAAATAAAAATTCTGCCCATCTCTGCCACGAAGCCCTAAAGTCTCAGCTGGTAACGGTACCTATCCTAAATCCTGAATGGTCGCAGCGTGTCCAGTATTCTGAATACAGTGTGGGTTATTAAATACACGGACTCCCCAGGAACAGCTGGAAAATTTCGCCGGGCAAATACCGCGGGTGCTCGCGCGGATGCTTTAATACCCGCGTCATGAAAACAAGAAGAAATACAGCTCCGAGTGACATCGGGCGTCTAAAGTGCAGCTGCAAGTGGAGGAGCGTGCGGTGAATTCCCAGCGCGTCTAATTAAAAGTCATCTGCATATTTATGGAAGCGGAGGGAGGGTGGACGAACGCAGGGGAAAGAGCAGAGGAGAGGAGCGTGGCGTATTAAAAACTAAGGGGCGAGACAAAGAAGCGGAAGAAACCTGTGCGTCTGGTTAAAGTGGAGGAGCGTTTGCTGCTTTTTCGTGTCTCTCGTTACGCACCGGCGTTTCCCGTTTTTCTATGAATCTTTGTCTCCGCGACACTTGGCCATTTCGAATAACCATAGCGACTTAACGAGGAACGGACTTCTTTTACCCGATGAAAGCGGGCAAATCGAATAGCTCGGGGATCAGTAATGTTTGTTTGGATAAAGTGAAAGGATAAACACATTAACATAAGCTATTTATCAACTTTTATTCGTATATTTCTAAACATTATTTAACTGTGCGCTGAGACGTCTGCCTTCGTTACGGTGTAAAATAGTTAGAAAATCCATGGAGCATCACCCAAGTGGTTACAAGGTAAAATGAATATCTGCTAAACGTAAATCAGACGCAGAAATTTCGAAATTTTATCTTTCCACATTCGCATCCCTTTCGGTCAACAGTGGCGCACTCGGGATTTAATCTTTCGGGGAGCCGAGTTGAACGGATGAAAATATTTTCAAGAAAAAGTTGTTTAATAAAATTCATTAAGTGATTATACAAATTTATTTAAAGAGTGAAATCCAGTTTTCTTTTTATGAAGACCCTTCTTTGGGGGTGTCTTTACCCTTTAGCCCCCTCCCTCCTCTGGGCGCGCCATTGTCTGTGGTAGAAAAATTTACACAAACATCCATACAAGCGTATTGTACCTATCTACCTAATTCTACACGTTACTGTGTGTTTAACACATTAAAGGTATTTAACGAAAATAAAATCGTATTACGCTCGTGCTCGAATTTGTTGAGCAATGTTTTTGTTACAATTGAAGAGCGTATCATCAAAGCGCCTTAAATCCAACGAATTACGAAACTGAAAGATTCGGAATCTTTGCTTAAATATTTAGAATTGTTTGAACGAATAATAACTTTTTATATAACCACCTAAATAAAAGATTATATTCATCGGTATATATTCAAACCGTTTAACTGTATGGAAATATATTACTTTATTATCGTTACGTTATTGCGCATCGATAAACAAAATGTGATTTCGTTTTATATAATACATTTATATGCTTGGGACGTTAAATGCACAGAAATATGCACAATTACGGTACATTTGTGTGGATGTTTTGTCAATTGTACGACAATGTGAAAAAATATGGGAATATATTGGGCATCTAATTTACATTCAGCAGATGTTGATTTTAATTGTGACCAGTTGGGTGGATGACTCAGGATTTTTATAAAGGAAGTAAAATGTGATCAGAACTAATTAATTCACGTCTTTAAGAGACGAGATTTCGCTAACCCTGCTGTTTGATTACATTTGTCTTATAAATAGTGTTAACGTAAAAATACTTTCTCCCACTAGTTTCTGCATTCCACGTCAATTTTTTTTTTATACGTTTGCTCTAAAATATAATACTATTACTGAAGAGTATCACGTGAATTTCCATCCACTATTATAAAAACTCAATGTAAGAGATTTTGATCGCCGCAGAGGAGGCAAGATGCGTTGCAATAAACTATTGAAAAATACCCAACTGTAATTATTGTATGTTCTTGTTTACAATTGTATACATTCTATAATTCACGTGTAGGTAGTCTTGTTTTAAGCCTGAGATGGAAATGAGCCAAGTGGTATGACAATTTCAACCAATATTATCGAGCTTTCATAAATTCAGAGGCGAGGAGAATTGATCATCAGCCGTGAAACAAAAAGGGATCCACTAACGCTTCGTCTAAGAACGATAATTACACGGTTCACGACCGAGAAGTATATTTTCACAGGCGACCGTGCCGGAGTTTCGCGGAGAAAGAGATTTCCGGGCTCCTTTCAATGGGCGGCCAACATTCTCTCGGTGAGAAAATATATTTCACACGACGATGATCATCGTCCTCGCGTTTCTCTTCCTTTCCAAAACTTGGTAGGCATGTACAGCGAACTCGTGGAATAATGAGTTGCGTCACGTCTGAAAATTGTCCATTGACAATCACCAACCCCGAGTTTTGACAATTCGTGCAGAAAAACCTCGCTAAAGTAACTGATATGTGGAGGGTTCAGAAGCCAATCGGTGTAAGTCCAGTAGCATTAAAACCGAGATAAAACGGGTTTTCACAAGTTAGCTAGCAAATAAAAAAATTTAAAGTTAAACGATTTTATTTAATTCTGATCGAAAATACACTAAAAACTTAAAAATAAGTATTTTCTTTTACTGCAATTACGATGGTGATATCTAACTTTAAATAAAATCGTAGGCGCAGGATATTTCGTCGCTCTTTATCGCTCATTTCGACCCTTGATTTTGTATTAAATTGATTCGTATCCTATTATGAAATATCCTGCCCCACGATTTTATTTAAAGTGACCACCATCATAATTAGTGACTTAATTGAGTTATCAACTGAAAGTTTTAACAATAAAGAGGTTTTTAAACTACGTAACTCGTTTTCAGGAAAAGTTGCACTTACACTGGCTCCTGAACTTTACATATGAACTTTTATAATACATATGTCTGCCAGGTGATTTTCAAACAAAAAGATCACATGCACTATGAACCTATTTTTTGTACCGTCAAGTTTTTTAGGTATCGATTCGATTGAGATGCAAACACTATTTGCTACGTTTACGAAGGGAATTCACTGAATGAATACTGAAAGAATAGAGCACTATTCAAAATTCACGAAGAAATCGTGCTGAAAGTTTTTTCTTTTTCAAAGTCTCCGTATACAATGTGTTTCAGAATTATAGGTGAAGATTTAACTAGCTAATAAAAACTGACAAAGTAAATAGAAAGGTCTTAATAAACGTAGGGGTGCAGTAGGGCTGTAACGAATATTCGAATATTCGAATGATCTAAGTATTCGAATATTCGAATACCAAAGAATTCGAATTTGAGATTCGAATACCAGAAAATTCAAATTTATGATTCGAATACCAGAAAATTCGAATTTAAGATTCTAATATCAGAGAATTCGAATTTGAGATTCGATTATCAGAGAATTCGGATTTGAGATTCGAATACCAGAGAATTCGAATTTGAGATTCGGTTACTAGAGAATTCGAATATGAGATTCGAATACCAGAGAATTCGAATTTCAGATTCGGTTACTAGAGAATTCGAATTTGAGATTCGAATACCAGAGAATTCGGATTTGAGATTCGAATACCAGAGAATTCGAATTTGAGATTCGAATACCAGAGAATTCGAATTTCAGATTCGGTTACTAGAGAATTCCAATTTGAGATTCGAATAACAGAGAATTCGAATTTGAAATTCGAATACCAGAGAATTCGAATTTCAGATTCGAATACCAGAGAATTCGAATTTGAGATACGAATATTCGAAGGAATTACAGCTCTCGTCTGCACTGCAGACCCTACAGTCAGTCTGTTTTTAGATATTCAATCTTTTGTGTTGCTAAAATCTTTTTTGTTAATTAAATCATTTAAATGTTGTACATTCACTTAAGATACCTTAGCTCCGTAGTTCGCAAGCAAATGGGAGACATTTTTTCGAAAAGGAAATTTGTTAAAAATTGGAAAGTTAATGGCTTAATCCTGTTTTATTTTTACGACATGGAAAAACAAGAACCGTCGATGGGTAAGAAGCGACGATCCTGTGCGACAATTTTATTCCAGTCACGCATACACAAACGCACAATTGCATGCCCTTCGTTCGACGCTGGAATACGAAATACCGAGAAACATTGTCCGCAAACTATCGCCGATATTAATTAGAAAATCAGCATCCTTCGCAGGAAGCAGGGTGAAGAATATTTATCGTCGCATTTCACCGAAACTATCAACGACAGAATGAGCGCCTTCATCGATGCTCGGTGGAAAGCAAGAATTTGTTGTCGACGTGGGTGTGGTGTTATTACATTCCTTATAATAAATATCTAAACGTAGCGTGATACCTTCGAAATGATAAAATAGAACTGCATTATCGAATTTCGTTTTAAAATATTAAACTGCACGAATAATCCATAACGTATTCATTAAGTGGAATATTTTAGTAATAAATAATTTCCATGAAAATGTTATAGTAGAAATACGAAGTTGCTTTTGTGTTCCGCTAGACAGGCTGTTGTTAATGGAAATAAAAATATAAATTTGAAGAAACAAATAAATTTTAACAGTAAATGCTGACGAAATTTTAATCTCGATTTTTCACAGGTTTTTATATAATGCGCTTTACAGGTGTAATGCATTATTCTCAATCTACACGATATGCACTGACTATGTGCAAACTTAGAATTCAATCGGTGTGATCTAAAATTTGAGAGATCTAAATCTCGTGGACGTATGTTCTACGAAAATAAAATACAGCTTTACTTCCCGCATTTGCTCGGAATTTAGATTCTAATTTCTTTTATGAAAATAGTCACATTCATCTGAATTAGCCAGGCATGATGAACGGAGGCACATTTCGTCACACCAGAGTTTACCTACCGTTCGAATATTTTTAACTGGCAGATAAACACACAAACATATAAACTTTCTGCTTTACATGTTACGACATGGATGAAGGAAATGTTGTGAATGCTGCGTTAAATAAACTGGCGAATTAAGAGAAATAATATGCAGAAAGGCAGATTGAGAACCACCTCTGAAACACTGTCTCCGATCACTGCACTCAGAAGGGAGGCGCACGCTTAAGTAATTACGGTGATTAAAGCGGACGAAAGACCGACATCTCGACCAAAACTACGCGCATTTATTCACCAGAGGAAGTGACGTCACAAGGAAGTCCCCCGACACGGCCTTCCTACTGTGCTCAATAACTCACGCGATCGCCTTCGAAAACCTTGTTTCTGTCATGGAAAATATGCAGGGCGAAAACCCAAAAAGAGAGCATCTGAATATTTCTGTTCCTTCTACATTTTTGGAAAAGTGACAAGACTAAAAGTTGCTTAAAATAGGAATAAAATAGGATTTTTTTTCTCGCGATTAGTTTCTTTGGAAAGTATGACGAATATTTTTTAATATCAATTTTAGTCCGGAAAATTTGTATTTTTATTGATAATTTTTTTTTAATCACATTTGACACTTTCGCGCGCGATAAATCTAATGAAATAGAATTTTTCTTATTGCTCTGCATGAGCATAAGTATACGACAAATTCTAGCCAAATTTTAAGCCTATTCTGCCCCGTTAGTTCCTTTTCCGTGAGAAGCCGGGCACCCTGTGAAATGTTACAAACAACAAATTTGTAACTTTTTAAACGAGCTAATTGTTTGACATAATCCCACAATGGCGCGATACACAGGGTTTCGACGTCAATGAGATTTCCATAATTGTTAATTCTGATCTATTGTTACACGGACCGTGTAAAATGGCCCAAAGGAAAAACTAATGTCTAACTGTAGTTCTCTTGTGTTACAGATGCCTTTAGGAAGTAATTATAACTGCGAAAAATAGATAAAATCAAGCGTAAACCCCAATACTACATTACTCTTTCATATAAACAAAGTGAATTCTTCGTGAATAAAAAGAAATGAAAAAAAAATGCCCCCAAACGAAACTCGAAATTTATATAATGATTATGACAAAGGAAAATACACTTTGATACATAATTGTGTCATATGTCACATAACGACTTCTTAAAATTTATTTTATATCGCAATTATATCCAACCTCGATCAAAAAAAGTTGAATAAAATTTCAGATACGTAACGTGACAGTTATATCACCACCAGAATTTTCTTTACAACTCCTACAGTAGCGAACAAAAAAGTTACCACTTTTTCGAACCACCCCACGTCTATTACTTTTTAATATCAACTTAAAACTGCAGTATGTGCCTAATATACATATTCTGAAAGAGCATTAAAAGCTGTATAAAACCCAGTTACAGTTGAATTTATTTACCTAACAAACCAAAACCCTACATTAAACAAGACAACAAAAGTTGCCACTTTTTAACATTAATAAAAAGAAATTTAATACTTTGTGGGGGCACCTTTTTCTTTTAAGACAACCTAAAAAGTTACTAAACGTGGTGACTTCTTTTTTCGCCCCGAAAATCTGTTACCCCGTTCAATGTCACATAACACTTTTGTTTGTCAGTTAAATAAATTCAACTTGAACTAAGTTTTATATAGCTTTAAATTCTGCTTCAGAAAAAATAACAAAAATAGGACAAATCGAAAAAGTGGTAACTTTTTTGTTCGCTAGTGTATGCCATTTCTAATCCAACAAATTTCTTCTATATTCGAAAAGAAATTAATTCATTTTGGAATTAATGCACCTGACACAGAACTCCACTTCTGCTTTCTGAAACCTTCGGAACTGAGACTTACCAAGGCAACGGAGAATTCGTAGGAAACGATGAACGCGAACGATATCCTCTTCCTTCCCCCGACCTCGATGCACACTACAGATCACTGTGAACCACTAAATTCGACAAACGAATAACCTGCCTCGAACAACTGCAGCAAATTCGAGCGCAAATTCTACAAATGAACTCTGCCCTTTGCCGATAAAAAAGAAAATGAACTTGCAAGATTTAGAAAAGCGTGTTCACTGTTTGCCTTCGCGACCCGTCCACCTCTACCGATCCTCTTATCAACCGCGAATCTCGCTCGCAGCTTCGGCGGATTCTGCGTGTGGCGTAAAATCGCTTGCAGGAAGTTGAAAGTGCCGGGCGCGAGACACCGGAAGGAACGTGACCGACGGAAAGGCGAGGTGTGCCGGCGTAGCCTCTGACAGACAACTTCGCAAACGAGTGACGAACGAGCGAATGGTTGGAGGATCCGTGGGCATCGGCTCTTTTGCCCGAGGATGAAGGAAGAGGCAGGCGCCGAGCCATGGCGCAGCCTGGAGCAGCGACACGTTGCAAGTAGGGCTGGGACTATTTGTCGAATTTTTCGGTATTCGAATATTCGAATACTTCAGTTGCTCAATTATTTGGCGAATATAATTCGAATATCCGAGTATTCGAATACTATTCGAATATCCGAATATTCGAATACTATTCGAATATCCGAGTATTCGAATACTATTCGAATATCCGAGTATTCGAATACTATTCGAATATCCGAGTATTCGAATACTATTCGAATATCCGAGTATTCGAATACTATTCGAATATCCGAGTATTCGAATACTATTCAAATATTTAAGTATTCGAATACTATTCGAATATTTAAGTATTCGAATATGTAGTATGGTGTGAATTATGAATCAAGTTCTTTAGGTTCATTTGTCAGGGTGAAATCTTGTAAGCTAATTTTGACCCACTTCATACCACACTATTCGAATACTGATGTATTCGAATAGTATTCGAATAATAACGTTCCAATACTCAGCTATTCGAATAGTATTCGAATAATAACATTCGAATACTCAAATATTCGAAGTTCGTTCGTAGCATTCGAATACTTGTAAAATATTCGAATATTAAATTATTCGAATAGTCCCAGCCCTAGTTGCAAGAAGCCCGTCTCGCATTCAAAAGCTTCACGGGAACAAATATTCTAAAGCTTTTTTCTTTAATTATGGACGCCTCTTTAATTATGGACGCCTCTTTAAGTCGTTAGATGCTAAAGTATCCGAAGTTGAGTCAAAGTGAGACACAAAATTATGAAGACCGGTGGAAACTCGATAAAAAAAATACAGGGTGCCGCAGCTAAAATGGTTCAACATTTTTTTTTTGCGAGACGATTAAAGATGGAGTTAAAATTTTTCTGGTACCCGCTTATGTAAATGTTCATTAGGGTTTTTGAATAAATGACAGATTGAATGTCGGTATTGGGCTCCTCTACTTTTTTACGTCGAATGGTACACGAATATGTGTATTTTTTAATACCACACTTCAATTGTAGCATTTATCTGAGACATGTTTTTTATTTTGTATATAATTGCATTGTAATGCGAATAAAATTGGCACAGTATTTAATGGCTTCAGAGAGGAAAGCTTGTAACAGCTTAGTTAGAACACCCTCTATAAGCTAATCCAAAAATAAACAGCCACACTTCAGGAGTCCATCTACTGACCTTGATGATAAATAAGCGTTATACGAACATATGTCTGGAAACACTTTCTCATCGAGTTATAAGAAATTTTTGTCTGTATTAGAAGCAGTGAACATTCCTAAAAAAGTTAAGGGGCTACATAGGTACGTTTAGTCTCGGCGAAAATGAATGATATTAGAAATTTTTTTAGGGGTTTTGAATCGTGTTTGATCAGATAATTTTATAAATACAATTTTCTTAAACAAATTCTTTTGAATAATACGCTGAAAGTAGAAATTCCTCTAAATGTCAATTTTTCCAAATAAAAGTATTATGAAATACAGAGTGTCTCTAATTGTAAACGAACGAAACTTCTGTTGACAGTGGCATGAGTCACCACTGATTAATTAGTCCTATAACTCTATCAATTGCAAGTTTCATCACCGAAAATGTAATGCACGAGGCAACCTGGCCTTCGATGTTTAATTCCTCTTAATAAACATTCAAACATGCCATCAGGTCTCAAATAAAACGAGACACGCTGCTTCGTTAATTTCTTATTAAAATAATTATACCTGTCAGCCTAGAATTAAAAATTTATTAGACAATCCGTTTCGGTTCTTGGCTGAAAGCAAGTTGTTCTGTCGAATCCTTTATTATGCCAATTTTACGTGGCAGTCATACGTTAGTTTAATAAGAAATTCATTAGCTTCGTGAGACAGAAACTAATTTTATCACCATTCTATAAACCCCTCTGATTCTCGTCAATTTCGTGCTTGTAGAAAGGGAGGCACGGGAACGTGACAATTTCTCCCTGCACATCCGAGGTCCCTATCCCACCAGAAAGAGAGAGAGCTTCCTGCTAGGATGCACTTGACGGCCATGCTGCTTCAGACATTTCCATCTTTTTCCCTCACGGTTGGCCAAGCCGCCTCTCAATTTTATTTCGTTCCTCGATCATACACCGTGCTTCGCGGATGCTGCAATGCGGCCCTCCTGGCTCCCATCGATTCCACGAACGTCGCTTTTCAACGAAGGGAAAAATAATGATCGGCCCAGTCTATGCACAGGGTGCTCCTAAATAATTCGGCCATAATTTTGCCAGTGTGCTGTGCTAATTATATTAATGAATCGATACAATGACGAAAGAATGCCGTATAAAAATGCATCCTTCCGAGGTGAAGCATTTTTTTCAGAGATGGGCAAAATTTTTATCGAAGTAAAACTTCGAATAACGAATAAAAGTTAAAAATGTTAATCGTCATGTGTCGTATAAAGTTAACTCGGACTAACGAACGGATGACGATTCATTTATTTTTTTTTAAATTTTATTCGTTATTCGAAATTTTATTTGAATAAAAATTTCTGCCGTCCCTGATTTTGTTGTACGTTGGAGAAACTATTCAAAGTTGCTCAGGAAGTTTTGGATTTCCTAGTACAATGTCAAGCAGTGGCAAACTGGGTCTGAAACCATTAGTTTCCAGGAGACAAAGGCCCACCCACGAATACGAGGCCACCGTTTAATTTTTATAAGAAACAAATAAAATTGTCGAAAAATACACAAGTGGCAAAAAGTGCCTGGAGTTTAATATTCTTGTGAAACGAACGTGGGTATATTCTTTTAGTAATTACGGTGTTTAAAGGGGGCCCACTTCATCAGGGCTACTTGCCATCGGGCAAGCTGACACCCTGGCCAGTTTGCCACTGATGCCAAACGATTGTTCTTCTTCTGCTACGGCCACTTGGGCAAACCTGGCTTGTGACCCACATTAGTGTATGCAAATGAAAAGGGTGAATTCTCTCCAAGAGGCCTATCAACTGCACGTTTCTTGATCAGTAAAATTTAACCAAGCAATTGAACATCTAACTACGTAACCGGCAAATAATTTTGGTTGGGAAAAAACCACGTGTCCCGAAGAAATGGGATAAAATTTACGCAACGTACTCGTGAGGTTAAATAGGGCAAGTCGGGGAGAGATGGATCACCCTTTTTTTTTTTAATTTACACCGTAAATTTAGTGGTTGTTTAAAGGGCAAAAATAAACGCGATCGAGCCATCTCACCCGCCAGGCCATCTCACCCGGAATTACCCTAAATGAAAAAAGTTTATACAAACCCATGCGCAAAAATGCTTTATTAAGGAGTTATAAGAAATCAAAGATGCGTTGTTGATTAAGAGAAGGTTTTTAAACTTGTTACCTGATAAAAAAATACTAAGAAGCTAGAAAATGATGAGAGCGCAAAATTAGCACCAGTATACAAAGATGAAAAATCTATGATACTGATTTATATATTTTTTTTTTATTTTTGGTATTGCTACTTGTCTCATTCTTTCTGAAATATAGAATGATCATCACGGGGCAAGTGAGTGTTGTTATGGGGCTCCATAAATAAAAGTCAAGCGGCGGTTAATTCGGTGACTTATAATTAGGCAAAGTTACGCAGAAAGCTACCAACTCTCACTGATCTGAAATTGAGTAAATTTAATTCGAAGATTTTAACTTTATTTCTTGTTATTGTTTTACAATATTTTTTAATCTGTTATTTAATAGTGAGTAGTAGAATTAATATTATTTTTAATTTCCTGTAGTTTTTGTGTTTTAACCCTAACACGGAACTATGGCTTGGTAGTTTAATTATTGCGTAAGATAAAAGTTCTTCTATGGGTTGGCAATTATTTGCAAAATAAACATCACAAAATTATGGGACGCGTACTGTTTTTCACTAATTTATTATCATTTTGTTTATTACCATTGCATAACTTTGCTTGATGGACAACAAATATTTGGTTGCTGAATACAGGATCCATATAAACATTTTTCATCTATATGAGTTCCCGCATACGCTGTATCGATTTGTTCTTAATCCTTCGGGACACCCTGTACATGCAAATGCAAACATTGCAGTGCAAAGTGCTTCTTCGGAATACCAATTAAGGCAAATGAAAATTTCCTGCAGCGATTGCGAGCAATTAAAGACTTTACGGCAAGGAGGCACCTCCAGCTCTACTAACTTTTGAAAAACTAATAAAAACAGTGTTAACAAAATATTTGTAGGCATATATCTAAAGTATGTAACTCCCTTAAAATCTACATATAAACACCGCATTTAGCACTATTACTCAGCAAAAATATCTTCTCTCCATGCCACGGTGAATTTCCAAAATTTGAAGCTGCCCCATTTTTGCACGAAATTGAATGAAAATCCACTTATCTCGGGTAAATAGTTGCAACATCGGAGAAATCAATCTACACAGTTTTGGAAAAATTATAGCAAGATCCCGTCTTTCTCTAAATCCAGATAGGGCGAAGTACTAGCACCCTTATAATTTGCGACTGAATTATTTATCAGATCTGCCTCATTTTTGCGCGAAATTGAATGAAAATCCACTTATCTCGGGTAAATAGTTGCAACATCGGAGAAATCAATCTACACAGTTTTGGAAAAATTATAGCAAGATCCCGTCTTTCACTAAATCCAGATAGGGCGAAGTACTAGCACCCTTATAATTTGCGACTGGATTATTTATCAGATCTGCCCCTTTCTTGTAGCAAAGTCTTAAATCCACGAAAGACGGAGTATCTTTCACGGACAAAGGGATGATCGATCGAGGCCGTTTCAACGACACAAACTTTCCTGCACGCGCCAAATACGGTGCTTTCATTAGTCGATTGATTAACATGCACGTGGCACACGATTCTTATCCGCCTAATGGATCTTAGAAAACGCGAAATAGCCAGGAACAAGTGTTTCATGGCTGATCAAAATTCTCATCCGCGATCGCGTCAACTCGAGCGTGGGTAATTGCACTTGTCCAGAGTGCGGCTAGCGATGGGATCGAGTTCGATACGAAGGTACTCGCGGAACTTGTATTTATTCAGGGGTTGTACACAGCACCTGGACATTTCAAGAAACTAGATTCTCAGACTTTTCTTCTCGCAAACTTTCTTCACCGCACTTCAAATACAAACATTCGTAACTTTTGCGGCATTGAGACGCCTCACAATCACACGAATCACATATTTATTAATAGTTTTATGGCGAATAACGTGGTTCTACATATATTTTTAAATTTGTAAAATTGAAAGTCAATGGCATAGAACTACATTTTTATGTATCTGAAACACAGGCCAACAAGTGGTCGAAATTATATTTTTGAAAACGTTTTCTAATTGTTATCTTTGTTGTAATAACTGAATACTGCAGCTCCTAAATTGAGATTTTAATTAAACACGCGGCACGAATTGCCGATTACGAAGGCATTAATAACTCTCACAATAAATAATGTATATCCTTAAAAACAACCTTTTAGAACGCTAGAAGCTTATTTCTTTCGGGCATATGTACTTCGAGATATTTACTTAAGACCAGTTTTATTCGCAAGATATCAATGAATAGTTGGGAAATTTGAAAAAAGAACACGATGTTAGTCCAAAACGCGCGCCAGATTGTGTAACAATAGCAAACTTTGCAGCTAATTCTGTTTATATTATGGACACAGCATAACTTGTAGGTGAAATCTAACGTTAATTAATATTAAGGTGACAAAGTTTGAAAGTGAAACTAGAAAACAATAATACAAATATATAGACATTAAGGCGTGCACCATTGAAACGAGAGGTAATACGGTTACAAACGTTCATAAAACCGACAAGGAGAATAACGACTTCAGATTAAAGCTAATTTTCACAGATTGGAGAGAAATTACTGCTGCAAACAAATCTCACAACGTTCATCAGTGAAAACTGGAAAACAAATGAAAACTTGTATGCCGATCACGCGATTTCTACACAACAGTGAGCAAGTAGCAATCGTAAAATTGATGATGATTTGAGTCTTAGGCTTAACGTACGAAGTCTTGAGGTCACGATCTCAAAATATACCTTGAAATCTATTTAATTAATGAAAAATATAATAATTTAAATAAACCCCTTGCTACGCGGGTCAACAGGATATCCAATTTTGTTGTTACCTGCACATCTACTGTACACACAGTTACCTACCACTATATCACAGTAAAATGCAATATATGTGTTTTACTTTAAAAGTATCTTTTACTAAATCTACAGCTGTGATTTTCTGAAAATTATATTTTTTTTGGAAATGAATACTATATCCTGACAAACATCTTACCCATTTACCTGAAATTTTCACAGAATATTCTGTGCAGCTTTTGGAATTTTGCTACCTCCAAATTTTTCTACAATTCACTTCATTAGAAAAAGAATTAACATTTATAATTGCAAGGACTGTTACTCCATTTTAACTAAAAAAATTTAAACTTTTCTGAACGCAGCCAACTAAGTACACGTTTGTTCTTTAAAAACTTGCTTGCCTTTCTTGCTTTCAGCATTGAAACATTTGAGCAAGGAAAAGATTGAAGAAAAAGAAAAATCATATCAGTGTAGCTTGAATAATGTGTAAAAAGTGTGAACGTTGCACGTCTGAAGGAAAAGAAAGATGAACAAATTATACTAATGAGTGGAGTAGTATTAAACGAAAGGCAAACAGATCATTTTCACGTATCATGAAAATGGAGTTCGTCATACTGACACTCATGATCGGTACGGAGTAATTAGTGTAAATAGAAAAATGGTACTCCTCTGTAAATAATATTAATAAATATTCTATATCAATTTAAATAAAACAAAATGTATAGCTCGTGACTGTCGCCCTACTTTCTGAAACGTGGCAACCCTACTCGCGATACACTCGACTCCATCCCTAGCTGGAACAATCCTGAATATCTGACGAAGGAAGCCACAAACGCGACCGCCGTGTACGTGTGCCACGTGCCCGTAACACGGCTCCTGCAATTAGGCTTAGGAATCGCCATTGTGTCCAGAGGCTGACCCCTCTCAAACAGAATCCCAACGATGAGAATGCCAGCAATTTGCTGAGAGCAACTGGCCCAATTGCAGCTTGATCAGGGAATCGGGCGAGCTCGAGGAATGGGCTGCTCCCCCTTCGAATCAGCATCCAATTCTACTTCCCACTGTTGTTCAATTAAACGAAAGATTCCTCGATTCTATTTTCTTCCCCCCCTGCCCAATGGTTCATTAATTACTGAAACGAAGCCGTCAAGTCGAGAGTAATCCTTTTCTCTCGCAGGGTATCGCCGGGGCGATGCCCCTCGATCACGAAATGCATGTCGAGTACGATTTTCAGCGAGAGCCAGAATATTCGCAAAATGACTGGACAGCTCGGCAAGAACGGTCAACGAACTTTCCATCGAGGAATTTCAAGCAGCAACAACGGGGAAAGATTTTCTTTGGGATGAACGGACGTTCGTGAAACGGGCACTGGGCAATCCGTTCCGTTCTTCGTCCCTGAAGCAGCAAGAAGCAGAGCATGACAGCGCCACGGAGAACAACTGGACACAGTTTGTTGGCAGCCGCTTCTAAGGAGTACGAATCGTTACGAGATTCGCATTTTCCACCGCGAAACTCCTTGCGAGACGGCATTCCCCTTACTTTCTAGAACCATCGGACGTTCGTCATCTTTTGCTCAACATTCGAGCTGCCACGAGAAACTTCAGCTTTAGAATCTCTAGGCGGCGGCGGAGATAATGAGTGAAGGATCAGCGAAGCTAGTGTCATCGTGAATGGAGGTCGAGATGACATTCGGCTAGGAGAACGGAGAAATTAACAACCGAACTTCTCACGACTACGTTTTCAATCGCTCTCTCAAATCTTCCTATAATTTGTGATTAATAAACTCACGCTTATCCACTGGACTATTTAATTAATGGCACACAGAGTGTCCCGCGTAAGTGTCGCTACGATATTTCAGGACTTTCCTTGAACTTTGCGAAAAATTGTTTTAAACAAAAATTGAACTATGTGTACCTATATATTTATGTGTGCATAACTTCAGTGAACTAGAGTTTCTGTATCTGCATTTTTTTTTAGATGTGGGTTAGGGTTATTATGAATATTTGAATTTTCTAAGTATTCGAATACCAGAAAGTTCGAATATTCGAAATATTCGAGTACAAGAAAGTTCGAATATTCGAAGTATTCGAGTACCAGAGAATTCTAATTTGGGATTCGAATATTCTAAGTATTCGAATACCAGGGACTTCTAATTTGAGTTTCGAGTAATCTAAGTATTTGTATACTAAAGAATCCAAATATTCGAATCATTAGAAGTATTCGAATAAATAGTATTCGAATAAATAGGAGTATTCGAATATTTGGAGAAGTTCGAATTTCGGATTTTACCGAATAGGAATCTGAACATAAAATATTTTTTCACACTTTATCGTGAAATTCTCTTCATATTGGCTTTTACAATTAGTTGTATTTCGAACGATAAATTTGGAACCTTATTAATCTTTGGTAAATTTATAATTGTTGATTCGAAAACCACCATCAGTTATTAGTATTATCATTTCAATTATTTTGAAATCGTTATTCGAACAAATTCAAATAAATGACGATGAATTGTTCGAATAATTAGAAGAAATAATTTGTTCCAAACAGTAAACAATTATTATTTAAATAAAATATTGTTCTGAAAAGAACTTATTTGGATAATTACGTTACATCCGTAAACATTTACTCGAAACAATTGGAATACTGCCTAATTGTGCTTCGCAGTCGATCTACGCGACGATTAGACTTCATCTTCAACATAAAGATTGAAACATTATTATAAGCAAATATTTTTGTAGGAAGCCAAAAATTTTCCAAAACTTAATAAAGTTTCAGATTTATCTTTAAAAAAAAACAAATAATTATGTACTAAAATATAACTAATACGCCTAATTATTCGAATATTCGAATTATTCGAAGAAACTCCTCGTATTCGAATATTCGAATATTTACAACTCTAACATGAATGCTACCTTCTATTTTTTAAATGAAACTATAGTATTTTTTAAATATCTCTTATTATATCGAACTATGACAAATCCAACGACTCTACATAAGTTATAAAAAACACTCAAATAAATTTTGTGACAAACATTTAATACTAAAGGAATATTTGACAAAATAAGGGATCCCAGAACCAAATCCATACTTCATCCCCACCAGACACGTTCTTATTCCCCGAAATCAAACGCACGTGAAAAGGGAGAGAGAATTTCGAGACTCACAGGACGTTACAAGAAATGTGACAAGCAATTCTTGACATCGTATGTGAGTTACAAAAATGGTCAGAGAATAAATATCTTCAAAAAGAGGTGGTAGTTACTCGCTATGAAGATGGGATTGTGCAAAGGGTGGTCAAAAAGTTACCACCGAAACAATTTAATCATTTGCACCGCGCGAGATGCTATATACGACCATCCGTTGTGCAAAAAACAATCCATGACCTTAATTATAACTACCACCTCTTCTTGGATTTGAAGAAGTGCTTCGGCTCGCAACACTTCAGAGATGCTGAAAAACTGAGATCAGCAGTGATAAGCTAGCTTACCACGCACAGTGCGAACTTTTATGCAGACGGCATAGATAAGATGGTGTCTAGATACTCTAACAAAGGACAATCATCAATTTTTATGAAACTGGGACTTTCACTTGCTCTTAAAAAAATATTTTACACGAATTCTTCTTTTTATCTGCCAACAACCGCATCTAAATAGAAGGTGAAAATGGCCCTTAAAGTTGAGAGGGAAACATATTTGACCAAATATTTCGGAAACCATTAGGCGCAGGAGATAATTTAATCATAAAGATTGTTTTTTAATGACGAATGTAGTTACGTACATAGCTTCCAAAAACCCTATTTGTTTAAATGATACATGCATATGGAAAAACATATTTTTGGTTATTTTCTTTTTATTAAAATGTTGATCCACTTTTGCATAACTTTGAATATGCAAACAACAGACCAAAATATAGAAACTGGGTATTTTGGAATCTTATATTTCTGTATTGTAATAAAAATTATTGCCTTTGAAATGTATTCGCAAACGTACTGGAATTAAATTTTGTCTTAAATCGAAAAAGAGTTACGTACAGAAAGGGATTAAACGATATAAGAAGTCAGGGCTGAATAAATAATTTTTCTACGTACAATCAAGACATGTCTATTATTTGTACTGATCGCAATTTCTTTGTATTCAAAAAGCATCATCGGTTACAAAGTTGTGTCCGATGGTGAACGAAATCCTTTGACCCCGAATCAATAAAACGTTTCTTAAAGCAAATCAGAAAATCAAATTCGCAACTTAAGAACTAACGTCGTCAAAACTATCAAACTATTGTACATGAATTTCTTGCCATTAGCATGACTTCGTGAAGAAAGCAAAGAATCTAGATTAGAAATAAATAAATAAAAAAAATCCTAACGAGATTGGATTCTAATCTGACAACTTACTCCGAGATGTGTACATATATATAAAAACCATAGTTTGAGTTTGAAGATATTAGAATTGTTTATAACAAAGGTAACCCATCAAAGGAACTTTTTGTAACATGGAAACCCTCTGTTCTCCTAACCCAGATTTTTTCTTTTATTTCCTAAGTTGAAATAACATACATTAGAGAATTTTTTTACGGTGGAATTGAAGCAAATTCCGTTAAACAAATCTCTAGCAAATGAGTGGCAAGTTGTAGTAAGCGTAATGGCAACGCGATTTAGGAAAATGTGTCGTAGAAATCGTCGGTAAATTGATCTGCCTCGTTCCAATTGTTAGAAAGTGTTTGAATGAACAAATACTCGATGAATACACAAAACAAGAGGAAAGTGGTAGAAATATATGTGTTGGAGCAACAAATGAATTTGCAACCTGGCCAGATTTTTTTCGCATCGCTCGCGAGACATATCTAATTAGACTAATAACGACTGAACGGGCCAAGATAATTTCGTATGGATCTGTTCCATCGCGGCTCTGTAATTATTCGCTTCGATCGCTCCATTCATGACGCGTAAATCTTCTCCGCGTTCCAGCGATAGATCAACCAAATTAATGGAACACAACTAAGCACGCTGCTCGAACGGCGACTCATAGAAGCATCGTTTTCTCTTCATTTTCTCTCGAGTGGGAATAATAAAATCACATACACCGGAATGGTCGCGATTCCCATTTAATCTATTCTCATCACTTTACTCACGTTTGTGTACTAAAATGTTTTTGTTACTCCTAATATCCTCGAGATTGTATGAGTTTGCTTGGATATTCAACACTTGGAGGTAATTTTATTATATCATACAAACACTTTTCTGCTTTGTAATAAATTTATTATTTTGTTATTGTGTTATTTCGTTATTTCGTTTTTTGCTTATTCTCCATAGAATATAAAAATCATGTTACTAAGGGTTAAATGTTAATTTCAAAAGTCAACGACAAACAATTGCAAATTTATAATTATGCGAACTTCTCCGTTCTTACTCTCTTCGCTTCTACACATGCCCGCTATAAGTTTCTATAAGTTTGTTACTTAAAATTAAAAGCCCTGAAAACGTTGAATCTCTGTAGAGGTTCCAATTGTTATAATTATTACGTAACAGCAAGGAATCGAATATGATATAAAAGTTTTCTAGATAAAATGGATTTGGATGTAAACCTTCGTAATATCTATCACGATACCATATTAACAAAGAATTTTATAACACTATAAACCAAAAGGAAGCTTTTTTTTCAGGAATACATAAAGAAAAATAAACAAAACATACGTCGAATCCTTCACCTCACCTAAAAAAGAGAGAAGAATGGCTATTGTTTGATAGTAGGCGTGAAAAACTTGTTTGTTATACGGTTTGGAACGGGGAATAATACGGACAGTGCAAGTATATTGCAAACTTATTGAAAAAAGCATAGTTGAAAGTGGAGAAAATGCAGCTCACATTAATGAACAGGTAAAAACCCATTTCATTGCATAATAACGCATATTTTAAAAATGGTAATAGAAAATCTTAGTAAATTATCTCCAGTCCACTAATCTATTAGCTACAAATTTTCAGATCCTTGTCCAAATTTTATCTTTTATACAATACAATTTCTGCAAGGTTTTGCTTATTGTTAGTAAGTTTTTCCTGTCTCTCATTATTCATCCATAAGTTCCCATTTTTCCTATGTAGATATATTTAAACTAAGTTTTACACCAAACACAATGTACAATGTTCTATTAGTACATCTGTAAAAATATTAATTTCTTGATGTACCTACATCACTTTTCATATTTATGTCTTACCGTTTTCGTGAGCGTAATTATTAAAGCTCAAGAAGGATCGACTAACTATAAAAGCGAAAAAGAATTACGAACTTCAGCGACTTTAGTCATCGTGCTTACTTCGCACAGCGACCTTTCTTGCCATACTTCTCGTCTCCGACTACATTTCGATATGTTATAAACTAATCATTTGCAAAGCACATTGCCACCTGCTTTATCTATTCACGTACATTGTCCCTTAATTATACCGAAGTACTAAACGAAGAGAGATCAAAATACTGTCACGGACGAGAAGCCTTTGCGATCTTTTAACTGAAAATAGCAGACATGCAACGGTTATGTAAGAAAAATTTTACTCACTCGGGTTGCGATGCATTTCATGGTAGAGAACAGACAAAATCTGCGTAGGTTCCACGTAGTCTGTTAATCCATCGGTGGCAATGACAAGGAAATCCTCTGTGCCGTCCAGGGGAAACTGCTTAATTTCAGGGTCGCCCGACACAAACGGTTTATATCGAACGTCACCTGAAGCACAAAGATTGCACAAAATTAAGGGCACCTGTGCCTGAATATCTCTTAAGAAACCAAAGTGTGTGCCAAACAAACGTTTCCTTACAATCGCCTCGTTAGAAACGAGTGAAAATAAAACAATCAAACGTTTGATGTAGGTAATTCATAATCTTAAAGTTTTTCTTATCACTGTAACTTTTGGTATAATGGTCATTTCATGCCAATGATTTTGATAAAATTGAGATACGTTCGCATCAAATTAGAAGGGGTATAAGTCATACTTTTTTCAGTTTGGTAATTGTTTATAAAATAGAGGCCCCCAAAGTTGACAGTTTTTGCCGATTATTTTGCGAGCTGCCTTCACAAATAAATTCGTATCTTCGAAACTATTAAACATACTGATTTCGTTTTTCTCTCATTTTAATCGTGAAGAATAAGCCTTCCTCGTGGATTTTTTGTTTTATTTCGAATGTCGTTTTTACAACATAAAAATAATAGAAATAGTTTTATTTGCAATTTCGATCTCACAAACAGAAGCATGTTTTTACCAATTTTAGGAAATCATACTCGTATTCTGTGATCTTTCCTCTTTCAATTGAACTCGTCGGTAACTAGTCGGCTCTATAATTATAGCGAGGGCACGATGGCAAACGTGCTCGCGATTTTGGTACCTACATATACATATACTATATAGATTCGACCCATGTTTTTTTTTACTTTTGTTCCTTAATAACTCCATAGCATATGGGCCGATTTTGATGATCTTTTTGTTAATCGAAAAGGGGTGATGCCCCGGTGGTCTCAACATACACTAAATCAATATTGGCCCAATATTTTTCCAGTTATGGTTAATAATAAAGGCTATTGTCACCTAATTATTATTATTTTACGTACGTACGCGTATATCTCCTCAGCATGTTGTGTCAATATATATTAAACTAAAAAGTTGAAAATAAAAAATTTAAAAAAAATTAAAACCGACTTCAAAAAAATAAAATTGCAGTAAAAAGTAAAAAATAATATTTTCCCTAATTTAATCTACGACTCTATTTTTTAAGTCGACGCCAGATTTACACAGCGTAAATGAGGAGGCACCAACTTAAAAATATGAGAGTCATAGATTAAATAAGGGAAAAAATTATTTTTTACTTTTTAGTGCAATTTTATTTTTTTGAAGTCGGTTTAAACTTCTTTTTTTTTTTAATTTTTTATCACAAATGTTGACGACCTTTAGTCGTTCTCCTGTCGTTCGCGAACTTCCAGGTTTTATTTAGTCATTAACTGTGTACGGTTTCATTCATAGTTGTGGCAAAGCGGTAGAAATGGCCGCATAAATGTATAGTAACCGGAAGCGTCTATGTTACGGCGGTGCCATTATTCAAATTAGTCCCGCCATTCATTAAATAGATAATTAAAGTTAATTACGGGCCAGTTGAATACTGATACTCCCCACGCTTCGCCACATCGCGTGGTTTCCAGATGTAAAAAGCATCTCTTCTGTGTAATGGATAACTGTAACAGTTTCCTCGGATTCCATAAAATTGCGCGCCATGGGGAAGGAAATTTTCTAACTGTCTCATTTCTCTACCTCGTTCGAGTACAATCGAAAACTTTGTCCTCGAAACATATCAACCCTTCGTGGCCACACGGTTGTATCGCACCCCAGAATATGTGTTTGCCAATATTTCTGTAAATTTTTAGACCTTAATAATAAAATTTAAAGATTTAGCGAATTTTAACAAAAAAAAAAAAGAAGAGAAATCAATCGCTTTTTTAAACCACAACTATTTTTTCAAATACAAATACATCGTTCATGTAAATTCAGATTATTGAATTGTTGTGTTACTTTCGTTCACTGATTTGTGGCAGTTCCAATTTCCATTTCCAACAAGCGTCCAGCTTTTTCCATTGTAACATGAAAAGGAGAACTGTGATTTGAATAAAATTTTGCTGGAATATTCTTAAGACTATGATCTTTTAATATTTTATCTTTTGAAAAATGGCAGCTACTCAAAGTCAAGCATATGATTTTCGACCTAAGTTTTCATCTTCTTTTATTAATAAAAAACAAGACATTAATCGAGAAATTGCTTGCACAAGTACTAGATTATAGTCTTAAGAATATTCCTGAAAAATTTCATTCAAATCGGTCCATTAATCTATGAGATATTTACGCTACCGTAAATGCTGCAACTGTGAAGAATGGTGCTATGGCACCATTTCTTAAGATACCAAACTTCCTTTCGAAGAGAATGCAGATTAATATATACACGACAAGGTGAATATCTTGATTTTGTAAATTTGACGTCTGTTTATATGAAAAAAAAAAATCATAAAAGTGACCCCATTTTCCGACCTGTCCAGTGTTTGTAACCCCTTCAAGGGGGGTTTGTAACCTTCCGGTCAATATAATGTAGAAATTATTTCACTACCACATCGTTAAAAAGAATCCGAATAACGTCATCTTTGGACTCATTCTGATCAGAAAGATCTGAGGAATCTATTAGTGCCACTTTCATAAAGATGCGATGTAAAATAGGAGACTTGAAAATTTCAGTAATGCGTGAGTTATTCCGAGCGTCCAAGTTATCGCTGTCGGCTCTCGGTTTCCACGTCAAACGGTTCGCCCATAAAACCCAATCAAGCGTTGACAGATTCGCTACCTTAACCGGGCAGTATACTGTATCTGCTTACATACGTTAGCATACATTTAATGCGATACTATTACCTTGAATTCCGAATAACAGTAATCTAAATCGTAGATCCGTTAATAGTAGACTGATAAAAACGACGGGAACTAGAAAAAATATCGTTGGTTACTGGTTATGAAGCAAAGAGAATTAGAATATATAAATATTCCCGTAATTAATGTAACTTTGGGAACAGAACGTTCGCATTCGTATTTTTAATTCGGTTGGGTACTACATTCCATTACTATTAAATTAAAAATGTAGGTTACTATTATTTGCAATTCAGACTGATTGTTAGAACATATTTTGTTTAATCGAAAATCGTTAAGAATAATATAATACAGTTGATCGATTCTCCATTATGTAAGAAACTCGAAAGTACAAAATGTTACAGAGAGAAATATTGAATAGAAACTTACGATTTTGTCAACTACCACAAGATTAGCAATGCCATCAACAATCCCGTTAATCAAGTATAAGAGACGTTGACAACTCCATCAATTTGAGCTACCAAATTCTGATTGGTATTCCACGGATTTTGGCTAAGTAAACAGTTGTACCTTGATTCCCAAATCCATAGAGGATTCTATGAATATCATTTACTGTTTTATTCTATAATATCAGGTTATCATTGTTACTAATTTCTAGAGCAAATCGCCCTTTTTATCGACGAGTCCAACAACGCGTATCATAAAATTTCCATTACCCATACACGCTCTTGTACTTTCCCTTCTTCTCAAAGCAACAATATTTATTTTCTCATTCATTCTTTATTCGTTCAATTTTTTAAAGAAGGCTCCATATCAAGGATCAAAATGCGAATGACGCATAATTTGATAATAAAAACAGGGATCGCTGCTACGCGTCGTAACTGTTATTCTTCAACCGCACTGGCTACCTTCGTCCAATTATGATGATGCATCGTCGCTCCTCTTAGCAGTGTCCTAATAAGGAGCACCATTAGCAACCCTGCTATCGATCACAGCTATCGAAATTTCGCGAAGGCGAAGAGAAACTCCCGCGTAGAACGGACAATCGCGAAGACAACAGTCCTCTCGCGATGCAAAAACGGCGTAATGAGCTGTTAATTATTCCGGGCATGCGATTGTAGCAGCCAGCCAGTAAAGCGTGCATTGCTCGGAGCATGGCTGCACGTACTATTGTGTCAGCGGTCGAACGGAACCAACAGGATACCTGACACGCGTCCAGATTCTTCTCTTTCCTTTTTCCTCGGCGATACTTAAGCCATAGTTGGCCGGCTGCTAAGCAGCATGTCTACCCTTCCCCCCGCTCGGCTTCATCGCGAGCGCGCAACTTTCGGCATTGCGAAATATTCGTTTATGTATTTATTCGCGGAGATTCGATTTTTTGTGATACGCAAGAAAGAAAACCGCCCGAGAATATAATGCCATTTAATATCTCCAAATGCTATGTCGCTAAAGTACTTGGCGAATTATTATACAGGATATGGCCGATCTGATGGTGCAGCCGGGCATGGGCTTTAGTTTTTCGAGATAAAAACTGTGATCGGTAGTGGCTTGGGCCCCGGCAGAGGAGCCCCCAACTTTGGAGAGATTTAAGATAAAATAATGTGTAAAGATTCCAAAAGTTGGCTAAACGATCTGACCGTTTCAGTGTTTCCCAACCTTTTTTGAGTCGGCACCCCCTTTTATAATATCCAAATAACTTGCGACCCCGTCGGATCGATTAGTCCTTGAACGAACGATCTTTGTATCTGTTGCTTATTCTTTCTTTGATTAACGAAAATTAAATGGGATTATGGTAAAAAATTGACATTTTTACGTTTGAACGTTTGCCATTTTGTCCTAAATCAAAATTTCGAAGAACACTTCGTTCAAGGACTAGAATATATTAATTAAATTTTTTTGAATTTTGGATTTTAGATCATCCACTCCGGATAATCGTAGTCACCGCAAACACCTATTTCGAACAAGACAGCAAGGAGATTGTAAATAGCTTTGTTATTAATAAATATTTGTTAACGCCAAAATTCTGAGACATAGCTAAATGTACTACCTTTCAACCAAAAAAAAGTTTTTTGGATAAAGCTTCATAGCTTCTAAGAAAAAAATTCCCCAAAAACCTCACCTTTTCGGGCTCCTGACGGAGCGTAACACCTTAATACGTGTCTATATTAAATATATTTAATTATTTTATTTGGTGTGACGGTTGCGCTTGCATCTGAGTAACCAGGGTTTTCTCTTTTTCATTCATGAAAAATCAGTGTTACATCATTAATATAGCAATGTAACCATATTAAAAGAAATAAGTGCTATGAATCCGCAACTAAAAATAACTACGGCGACCCCTCGGGGGTCGCGAACCACAGGTTGGGAACCGCTGATCTAACCCCGACCAACTACCAATCACAGTTTTTTATTACTAGGGCCGACCGACGGTTACATGTATAGAGAAAGTTGCTCAGAATGTTGACCTTGACAATATATTTCAAGGTCATTGAAATCCGCGAGGAGCGATCTTCAAGTTATCAATAGAACCGATACTACCCATTAAAAAAAAAATCAACATAATAAGAAAAATGGATTTTGTTCCGAAAGGCACCAGTGGCCGTTCGACACGAAAGATGGGGAGGCCAGATATAAAATCTCAGCTTAGGGAAATCAGAGGTTCGGAAGATAAGAGGTCTCAATCAGGGTTGCCACCTTATCGCCATATGTATAAATCCCGGAGTGCCACACATTCCAACCCGGAGATGGAAAAAGCAAAAAGAAAGTTTTGTTCTCGAATATTCGGAAAACAAATGTGCAATTCTTTTAAGCTCGAACAATTCAAAATTTAAAAGTACTGATCTGTTTTTTAATTATTTATCTTAATATATAAAGCAGAATCGAAGAAACAACGGTTTTGGAACCGATATAATAACGGCTTCAGCACCGACATAATAACGGCTTTAGAACCGATATAATAACGGTTTTAGAGCCGATATAATAACGGTTTTAAAATCGATATAATAACGGTTCTAGAACCATAACCGAAACCGATATAGTTAGAACTTTCAGTTCGTTATAACAGTTATTCAGAATATCGGTTCATTATAACTGTTTCAAGAACCGAGAGTGACGTCATAACTCTTTTCAACCCCTGTCCTGAATGCTTGGGTGGACGTGTTTAAGACGTCTATATACTTTCTGAACGGGTACTACCTAACAAACTGGCTTAGACAATTGTATAGATAGTAATCTATTGCAGCAGTCATTTGAAAATAAAAATATATTTGTAAATTAATTTTACTACACTTCAAACGTCTCTCAGAAAAATCTGTCCATTTTTTTATACGCTTAATTAGTTACGTAAAATAGTGGATTACTATTATTGCATGGTCATTTCTGTATCATGACTATTATCGTGGCCTATCGATCCTTATTTACAACAACCAATTGTAAAGCCGGAAAATATAAATTTTCTTTTCATAAATAGCTTTATTGTTCTCCCCGTGAATACTAAAAACTCAACTAATTCAAAACCGATCGAGTTTAAGCAGATTAATGTCAAATAACCTCAAAACTCAGGCTCAGCTTCAGTTATTTTATGGTTAAATGAAATGTAAACTCTACAATTTTTTGCAATTTTCAACACACCTCCTGGAATCACATGCACATACATGCATAGGGCGAATTCCTCTTACGCCCAAATCGTCCGTGCCGATGACCGGCACTTTTTCGTAGCATTTTACCGTTTTCGTAATAAAATGAATACCATAAATTATATGCTCCTGTTTTCGAGTAATAATTTATAGTTAAAAACCTGTATTTTCCGATAATGGCTCTTTCACAGATTTCTCTTTCATATTTCAAGAGATTCTCATAAATTTTTTAATGTTAACCACGGTCGTTGCGGGCGATTTGGGCGTAGGTGGAATTTAATTTGCCCATAGTAGTAGATGCACTTGACCAATTGCAAAAGAGTACATGCATCGCCATCTAGTGAATACTAGGTTCCTATGCAGGCGCACAGTGAAAGTAGTGCCACATCGACAGAACTCTATAAAGTGTCAAGTTGAAGATAGAATTGATCGTGCAGAGGTAACGTTCGCCTTGTGTATTATATGTGCCAACGACGAACGTGAGTACGAAGAATAAATACGTAAATGACAATCGATAAAAATCCTCAAGATACGACCACGCCTTAAATGTGCGCAGTTTCCTTGTTCCCCGTTCGACATTTCTTGAAATGTCATTATGACAATTCCCGGATACACAAACGTATTCTTCTAATTTGGCGCTGCGCGTTAACCTCGACTGTTAACAGATACCTGTGACAGTAAACACAAATAAATAATTCACAGAAAGATAATTAATTACTCGACGCTTTTATCTCTGAATCTTTGTTTACGAATTAATAGTCACGATGATAAAGCATTTTATTCGATAAGAGGACGTTTAAATACTCCATCGTTCAAAAACTAATTTTTAATCCAATTTTAATAGAATTCTAATTGCTTTTAGTTATAATATCGTAGTAAGAGAATTGTGACATTAATTCCTTGTATTTTTGCCATGAAACTTATCTGTTCTAAGAGGGAGATATAATATAAGTGTTCTGATAAGCATGCGTATGTGACGTGCTCCGGTAAAAAGAGGTTAAGGCGCGAAAAAATCGATTTTGATTTTTTCGTGTTCTTTTTATAGGCAACCCTCAACTTACTAAAATAATTATTGATTTCACAATTAAAATCATGCATTAATAATGAAAATAGACAGTCGCATATTAATAAAATTTGCAAAACATTTTTAAAAAATGAGAAAATCAACTTCTTTGTAAAGCTTTAAAATTTGGTTATTGTAATTCATAAAGATGCGGTAAAGTCGGTTGTATCCATATCGATTGAACAAGATATTTTCTTAATGAAGATTCTATTATATATTCTTGTGTTCACTTTCCGTTGATGCCAATAAGCAGAGTATTATCTGCTATTATCAATAAGATAGTACAGTCGAACCTCGATAACTCGAAAACCTTTATAAGTCGAAAATTTTCTTCATTTCTTTCCGCTCCGCTGTAAACACCTTTACATCTCGAAATAAAACTTCCTTAATTCGAACTATACTTTGCATGTTAAATTATGTATTTCACCTCTATAACTCGAATTTAGAAGATCTCCGACCTCTACAACTCGAATTAGAAGATCTCCGACCTCTACAACTTGAATTTAGAAGATCTTCGACCTCTACAAGTCGAAGTTTACTTCTACATATGTATTACGAAACTTCGTAGAAAGATCTCAAAATATTGAGGAAAATGTTTTCTCTGCATCATTCACGATTGAAAATGCTATTGATTTACAATAAACTAAAAGACTAGCACAAAGCAAAATCACATTTTTTTTAATATGTAATAAAGAGTAATATTTCGTAATTATTTATATATATGTAGTACGTATTAAATTGTATGTATGCAATAAACAATTGACCTTTAAAACTGGAACTTGCCTTGCTTCACAAGTCGAAAAATTAGCAGTCTTACAAAGCCTCTATAAGTCGAATTTTCGTTTGCTGAACCTCTGTTACTCGAAAACTCGATAATCCGAAACCTCTATAATTCGAAGATTTTTTCCCTGCCCTTGAGACTCGAGTTACCGGGATTCGGCTGTAATAACTGCATTAACTAAGTTTTATTACAAGAAGAAAGAAATTTTTTAAACATTAACTTACCTATTGCTCTCGAAACACTTAATACTCCATTAACTCTCATCATTCCCATACTTCGCATCACCACTCCTCCCATCTTTCGTATCCTTTGTATTTCGTCCTAGAAGAAAAAATCGATACGTCTTGTACGCTTTATTATAAACTTTGCGAACACGCTATGTCTAACAAACATCATTTGTTTCTTACACCAGCATCATCTAACCAAAAATTTTCTGTCCAACGTGCCATTCAAACGGAGAATATAAATTAGTATCCGGAAATTACCGTTAAAATTATCAATCAAGAAAATTGTATTTCGAGATGACGGTCATAGGAACACAGATAGATAGTGACAAAAGATTATTAGAATTCAAAAACTATGAAGATTATTTAGATTCACTAGTAACATTTGTTGATCTCGGATATTTAGGAAATCTTAATGTCGCGCATGAATTAGCTGCGCTTGGGTATCGCTGCACGGGTGAGACTCTCGGTAGAAATACATTCTATAAGCGTTTGACAGCTTTAAAAGCTTTACTGTTCCCAATCTATAAACCATACGAGTTAACATCGGAATTTGTGAGACCAGCTAATAATGTCATGGAAGAACTTACGCTCCGAGAGCAGGCGAACAGACTAAAAATCATGTCTACTATTATATTCGTAAGAAATCTTACGAAACTTCAGTTCGAGGTGTCTGGTTACATTGATTTTAGCGAAAGACTCGAGAAGGAAGATTGGTTTGCATATTTTACGGGACAGAAAAAATTATGGCCCCATCCATCTGATCTTGCTTACTATCATTGGAGATCGAGCAAAACATATCTGAACGACACTTCAAATTATCAGCCAATTATAGATCCGGATCGAGGTCTCCAATTCAAAAATTGTCGTGACAGACAAATTATTAATGTTGATCCTGAAGCACCGTCTCCGGGTGTCGATACCACGCGAATAAGAATACATTGCAGGGATTACAACCACATAGTACTATATGATCACGTTATGCGAAGCAAAACTTAAAGAAAGAATACTTGAAAAATTCCCCAGTCTGTGTTTTAACGCATTTGCATTGTTAAGCAAATACCTCTGTACATATACTTACTTCGCGATGAGGACGATGAGGATTTACTAATTGAACAATACTGTCACGTTTTATTAGCATAGCTGAGGAATCTCCTACCCAGGAAACGTACAATTTTTTATTCAACAGTAAGGTGCAAACTGCAGTAGTTCCACCGCATACTTTCTAAAAGAAGAGAAAAGATATTAATAACATTTTAAATGTTGATGGTATTATCTAAGAGGAAAGTGGCGGTTTACATCAATTTCTGTTACTCACTTGAGTCTTAGATTTCTCTATGAACTGTGTGTCGGTAGTAACAAAAGCATCACGTAAGGCACGCTCCGGGTTAGTAGGATAAAATTTGCTTTCTGCTAAATACTGATGAAGGTGCGTAGCGCAATATACAGCTGCGTCTTGTCCTGCGTGTCCATCGAATACTGCATAGTAATTTGCTATAGAATCGTCCTAGAAATTAGAAACGTTCGTTTAATATAATATTCGCTGTATATCTATGTATACTGTAATAAACATTTCATGGTAACACTTACAGTAATACCAAACATAGCATGTAAGTCATGCAAGACCACATAGCGGTCCTCCATTTTTCTTCTGTGATTCTTGTTCCCACCTGCTGCGACTTGTGGCAGAGGTGTTGACGGAGGTGGTGGCAATAACGCCAACCTACTATTGTCCAGGTAGCGAATACATATTTCATTCACTTTTCCAGTAATGGCTTGCATTAATTTTAGCGAAGTGTACGCTGTAAGATAATACGTGTTGTCGAATACTTGTTCCGTTTATATATGGCAAAATAAAGGAATTTATTGCGAAGGAACTTACTTTTCTCTGGAGACTTGAAGCCACAATATTCTGGCTGCTTTTTGCACATGGATTTGATTTCCTGTATTACTTGATGAGCCAAGTGTGCTTGTAAGCTGCATGGACATTGCCTGAAAAATTGTAAAATACCATTAAACGTTGTAGGAAACTGTAAGCTGCTAAAATAACAAACTTCAGAAGTTTTAAAACTATTCTGAACATAGAACATAACCAAGTGAAGATGCCTGACAGTAAGAGATGTGCGTAACTTTGGATTGGAAAAATTCGAATACTGTTTCATATAGTAAAAATTATATCGTCGTAGTTGTAATCATGGATCTTTCCTTTCGAAATTCTTTCAACCGTAAGCATAACAATTTTAATTTGTCTGAGAATAATTCCAAATTGCATAGAAACCCATCTAACTTTATAGACGTGCATTAACATTTATTTAGAAGGATCTCTACGATGTCGATACTTTTCTTATCACTTTTCATTTCTGATAATTGTTTAGAAAAGAAGCTTTGACTTCTATTAATGAAGTTATATAATGGTAGGAAATATCAGCAATAAAACATTTCAAATATTATGTTGTAGGAAGACTCGTTAAGAATCTTCGTTAAGACTAAGATATTTTAGACTTCAAAACATGTTTAACGTGTAATATAAAAAAGATATGTAAGGGAATATTAATGACACTTAATTTAACCCAAGAAGAATTTATTTGTTGTTTGGAAATAATAAGTTTTTCATTCGTTATCTAGTAAAGGTAAATGAGGAATGACTTATTATTATAATACTTAGAAATGCATAATGTTTTAAAAGGTAAATGTTAAATTAAATTTGAAATAATTCATAACTTAGATATTTAAAAAATAGAATAAACAATATTTTACGTAGTGGTCATTAACACAACGCTATTTCATTTACATGGTTGTTATTCAAAATAACAAAGAATGTTAATACATATGTTACAAAATAAGTACCTTAAACAAAGAATAATAAATAATATTATATTTTAATAATTCTTCGCATGAAACATTTACTCTCAGGGAGACGTTGTCAAAGCGATGTCTCACTTTTTAATGAGACTCGTATTACTGAAAGTAGAGACTACGTAGATATTAACGCATTAATCCTATTGGCTTTCTCTCCCATGGGCCGTTTAAAAAAAAATAATTAAATTTTCCAAACGCTTACGAGTTTATAATTTTCACATGTCTTCTTTGGTGGAATGTTATTAAGTGAAGTTGAGTATTTAGAAATAAAATAAATAAGTATACAGGCAAATGGGAGATCCGGAAGGCATAATTGAAGTCATAACTTAACATTACTGAATATACCGCGCTAAAAAATCTTTTTTATTGTTTTTCTCAGGAATGGGGGCCTATGGAAGAGATAGCCAATATCATTAATCGCTACATAGTCTCTACTTTAAATGATCACTCTCATCCAAAAGTGAGATATCGTTTTGACAACGTTTCCTTGTAAGTGTAGGATTAAGTTTATAGCACGTGCATACAGTAGAGCCCGGTTAAGCTGATAATTTCACCTAGGTTAAGCTGATAATTTCACCCCGGTTAGGCTGATACAAAATCACCCCCGCTACCATTTTTTGTTTACTTACAGCGTTGCCAGGAAATAGTTCACCGGAGTGTCTCCGGGTGGAGGGGGAACACGACACGCATGCGCGTGAAGGCGCCGTGACGTCAAACCAATCGACGCCAAGGTTGGTTCCCCCTCCATCCAGAGACACTCCGGTGAACTATTTTCCGGCAACGCTGTTTATTTAGGACTTTCGCAACCAAGCACTAAACACCCGATAACAGGGAGGTCATAAATGACAAGGATAATTCCTTGTGTTTTCACGATCGAAAGACACCAAATACCGCGTAGATCGGACTATAATTAACGAAATTACATAAAAAATTAATTTGCAGAATTTAAAGCCATCTTCGTTAAAAATAATCCAATTTACACGGCATTTGTTTTTTTTTTTTTAATCAAAGAGATTTTTTTAATCGGGAGATTGCCGAAAATTGTCGTGTGACATTTTTTACTTAAAATCACCCCTAGATTTAACTGGCATATTTTGTATAAGAATTCGAGAACAACTCTGTGTAGGTATACAATATCCAGTAGCGCACTCAGGATTTAATCTGAGGGGGAGCCGAGTTGAACGGACAAAAACATTTTTATGGCAAATTCAATAAAATTCATCGGTTAATTATAAAAATTTGTTTAAAGAATAAAACCCAGTTTTCTTTTTCAGCCGTGATTACATTAATCTCCTTTTTCCTTTTTCTTTGGGAGGTGTCAGGGCCCCAAGCTTTCAAAATGAGCTTTGATGTATGTAGGCTAAATCCGCAGGGCGAGTATCGCCTTTTAAAACTTCCTATACCGATGCAATTTATTTAGTCAAAAGATTTAATAATTTCGTTAATTGCCTCGAAATCAAATTAAATTGCTAAGTTGTAAGCAAATATATTTTTTGTAGGCAAAATATATTTTCAAAACCTTCGAATGACGAAGCACATTTCCGTCATAGTCCCACTTGTTTAGACCTTTCCTATAAAAATATGCATTTGCATAAAGTTCCGCAATCTACGTATCAATTTTATATTTTCTTCTGATCACCATTGTAGATCTCCACCCGTTTAAACATTTACTAACAATTTGTGAAAAAAAGGCAAATTTAGCAAACAGTAAACAATATTTCAACACCAAAAAATTGATATTTGTATTGTCGATATTCGTCATATACGTATTACTATTTAGATATGAGGAAGTTATGGAGAGGAGAAGTAATTCGGAAACAGTCTTCGCCTCGGGAACAAGGAGACTGCGCTTTCGATAAATATTTAAACGAGATCGGAAATACGCACAACAGCGACACGCACGTTGCGAGTATATTAGAATCCGAGTCTCTTCAACTTTTGCATGGAAGTAGGATTCAAGGACAGGCTTTGTTGCAGCCGTTGAGAGCAGAAGATCCTGGAGAATCGCGCGATACAATTCTATTACCAATTTTGGAACATCAAACGATCCAAGGAATGACATCGATCGTTGGCAATTATCAACATGAACGAAATGACAATCTCGACGACTATTTCAAGGCTGTGGGTATGTTTAAAAGTGCAACTAAAAATGATTGCGGCATACCTTACGACGGCAGCAAAAATAAGTATGATCTGTAATATTATCTTCCGGGCATAATTATGGACGAAACTAAAGCTTGATTTCCTTACTGTGTTCTTCAAAATTTTGTATTTCAACTAAGAAGATATTTATATATTTTTATAACTATTTACGTTCGCACCGCATATGTTATATTGCGATTTTGTGCTTATTGAATATTCCGTTTATTAAATAAAGAATCAAAGCATCAGTCTCAATGAATTATTAATTTGAAGACCTAGTTGTTAAGTGACATTGAACAATATATTTTCGGTTTTACATGGGTAAGTAAAATTTTGTCCCCGGGTGGTATCGCATTGGAAATTTCCAAACGACAAATCGAAATTAAAAAAAGTTTAGTTTCTAATAATTGTAGATATGCACTCACAGCCTGTGTCACAGGTGTGCCATACATTCCACGGAAAATGATGAGCATGTCCCATCCGCAACTGCAAATTTCAAACGACGGTGATAAATGGACTATTCGTACCATTTCAATGATACGGACGGTAGAACTGACGTTTACCCTAGGTGAAGAATACGAAGAGTACATGGCCGCCGGGGTTACGTTAAAAGTAACTTTTTCTGCATTTTATTAGGCTTTTCACGCAATTATCTCCTAACATTTAAGATCGCATCGCCGCGACGCAATAATATTGTGTGTCGGCGCCTCATCATTTGCACTGTGAAAATCTAGCACCGACTTAAAAAATACGAGAGTCGTAGATTAAATTAGGGGAAAAATTATTCTTTACTTTTTAGTGCATTTTTTTTATTTTTTTTAATAACAAAACAGTCGCTCGGTTTTGGTTACTAAAAAAAATATAGGGAATAAAAAAGGGCTTCGTTCAAGGACTAGATAATATAATATATTAAATAAACCTTTTTGAATTTTTACCATCTTTTTTTAGGGGACCTCTGTGAGATCGGTCATAACTTCGTTATTGACAATATTTTTGAATAAAAAAATTATGAGGTACTCTCTAAAATACACTATTTCAAATTCGAAAATAATTGTTAAAAAAAGGTTCTACAGTTTGTGAGAAAAATAAATCCTCCAAATCACACTTTTTTAATTAATTTGAGAAAACTGAAACTTCCCCTGCTTCACCTCGACTGGCCTCAGCAGGGCTCGAAGTTTTCCGTTCGCCTGCGTTCACATTTTTTAGTCAGTCGTTCAAAGATTAGCGCTCGCCGATTTCTCTCGAGAATTTCCGAACGCTTCCGATTTGTTACCCGACAGCGTCGCAAATTCTTCGTCATGCATTTACACACGCGCACACATACATAGATTGCCTCTACTACTTCGGGGCAGAGTTCTCCAACTGACCGTCGTTCATGAACAGAGGACACTACAATCAGTCTCGAATTTCTAGATCGGTAAAACAGTCAAAATTGGGCCGCGAAAGTCCATAAAATACTAGAACTATTCTATACCACGTCTATTACCTGACTATGATAAATTGTGTCTACTTAGTTACTAATGAATCGTTCCAAACAAACACAAACGTAAGATCGGAAACGCATCAGTTTCTAACGCGAGTAATCGGTAATACAGATTCCATATAAGGTGATAAAGGGTTTAAATATAATTCACTTCAAATACATACTGTTTTAACTTTTTTACATTCAAAAAAATAGTGCGTCAACGTTAATATAAGAAAAAAAACTACCACTTTCACGTTTTATCATTTATACTCACACAAATGTTTTTATGTTTCTGTTTAGAACGTGACTACAATGGAAGGAGATAGTCTGGTGACAGTTTCAGTAGGTCCAGATAACAACAAAGTAGTACGGAAGTATGAAACCACAGAGGATGGTGTGCTGTTGGTACGTTCCATTTTATAACTTTCAACGATATTGGAAAGATAGTCCTAATTTATTCTTATTTCTAATTTTGTAGAAATAATTATAAGTATTTTTAAATGAAAAAAAGACAATTTATTTTTATTTTTAAAATGTATGGAAAACAATGTTGGATACAACTGTGTAGAACTAACGATTAAATGTTACGATGAGAATTTTTTATTAGTAACTCCAGTGTTGCGAAGAAGTCCCGCAAGATGGGCGTTACGGATGGCTGACTTAAAAGTGGAAGTAAATTCCAATTGATGCCGGTAGTCGTAGGTCAAACGTGCCAGCATACAACAGGGATAACTTGGGTTCGAGGCTTAGTGGGGGGTGGTTTCTATTTTTACCACATTTCACTCTCATTTTCATATTATATAAAATTATATTTTATATTTCTTGTTGGAGTATTTAAATATAAAAATAAATGAAACTTCGGATGTTATCAGAGTACAAAATTATAAAGAACTCAAAATAATCTTTGATTTCCCCCTGTGAAAGAGCATTCGAATAAAAACTAGTCAAAATTGGACTGGTTTTCCCGCCTTTATTGCACTTTAACCCGCACAACGAAATAAAAATATTGAACATCCTCCTGTAGAAATTGTATTCTGATAACATTCAAATATCGATTTAACTCCATGTTGAAATATTGAATCCAAAAAGGTAAGTCACACAAAATCAAATAAGGAGGGAAATATATAAAGGAAAAATACCCTCCTTACTCAAGCCTCCAACCCAAGTTTTCCCGGCTATGATTCAGCTCACTTGACCTATGGCTACCGCATCAATTGCGAGATCGTTGTCACTTTCTAGCAATTACGGGTATACATACATTGCATGATTAATATTATTCTCTGTCAGAATGACCAAGGGTTAGCACCTAATATCTTATGATTTGTTTATTCTCATCGGTCCCCACATTTTCGACAGTATATCCTGACCGCTTCCTTTTAGTCCAGTAGTCCATTAATGTTTCTTTTTTCTTTTACATAAAAACAGCTGATTTTGTTGTGAAAACGAAATCGAGCGCCTACAGGTCCTAATAGCATTAATAAGATGAATTTAATTTGGAGATGTGCAAATTAAGTTCCGGAGCTTAATATACACAAACAAAATACCCGTGTGGAGGGGGATAAAAACCTTTAAGGGCTCCATCTGTAGTCATCGCTGATATAAACAATGTTTCATTTTTTAAATTGCATTATAATTTGTTTATTATACGTAGAGAGTATATGTTTACGGTGTCTTAAAATTAATTTTAAATAAACCTACCTAAATGAATTTTTTCATTAGAATCGTAATTTAAAGGCTAACATTCGCAGAGGATATTTAGGCATTACAATTTTGCATATTTATATTATTTACAAATGCGTTTGAAGTTACAAATGCCTTAGCATTAATTTATTTAATTACTAGAATCATTAGTAATCAATATTAGTAATTAATATTTGGCCCTTCAGGTTTCGCGTATTTATATTGCGTAGATATATCTCTTTTCTATATTTTAGAAGTTTGCAAAATACTAGAACACTCATGTTGCATTCTCTATTTTCAGACAATGACCCACGAAAAGAGCGGCCAAGTAGCAAAACGCTATTTTACACGTGTTTCGTAAACCTTGAGTCACACTTGCAATGGGGAAAAGTGATTCTTCTATTTCTTATTCGCGCCATTTATATTTTATATACCTTTAAGCGCATGGTTAAAAATAATTTAAAGAGGGCAAACGTATTGCGCGAGAACAAAAGCATCCCCCCAAAAATGCCCGCGATCGCCGTAAGAAAAAAGCAGCGGATCGATTGTAAACGTTCCCACTGTCATTTAAAGCGTTACAGCCCCGCCTACTTTTATTGTCCCGTCACGTGTTGCCCGACACGACGAACGTGTGGATAAACAATAATCGGTGCACGAGGAAAAATAAAGTGACGATTAACCTCTTAAATACTTGTCTGTTATTTTACCAAAAGCCACCAGATCATTTCCCTCGCGTATGAAGATGCAAAGGCACGTGACGAGGTGAAAAGTCGTGAGAAATTGTCAGTTGGCAATACCTGTACCGCGTCTGTTTACATTCGAAGCCGGCCGCCATAAAAGCTATCAACGAATAAACACAACCCGTGTCTCTGTCCCACGCGCTGCTGACACGCACCGCACTATATTATTTCTTTAAAAACTACAGTGACTTACGTCTGGTTGAGATACTGTAGAGTCACATTGATGATCTCACCGACGATCTCGGCGTCGGTTACATTATACGAGTTGACCGAGACGGGCAGCTGATCGTACGGATTTGCCCTGGCGACGAATTCGGCGAAGAAGCGGCTGTACGCTCTGAGATAATCGGCATCGGTGCAATCTTCCGCCATTCTTTTCTATCCACGCGAAAAGTAGCAGGCGAACGAGCACTTCTGTCCACACAAAGAGCACGCAACCCTCCGCCACGAAAAAAACAGCGAGCCTAACCGTTCGCGAGAAGACGTTACCACGATACTCGGTGGCTGTATCTGTCGGAGAGTTGGATTACCGCACACGGAAATAGGAGAAAAAGTCTGTATGTAAGTGAGCGGGAGTGTGCGTCGTGTGTAACTTAAACGATGCACAGAACTGTCGTTCTTCCAACTGAGCTTGTACTCTGCGATCAGCCTAATCGACGATATTTGTATTTAGGTTACGTCACTCATTCAACATTGCTTACGCCCGTCGCACTACGGGCCGCCGGATCGAACGACGCGTTTCTCCGCTTGTGTGCCTCTCTCTCTCTTTTTCTCTCTCGGAGAGCGGTGGGGAGGATTTGCCGCGACGTTTAAAACACTATCTCTCCCGCTTCCTCGACTCGCTTTTTGCGTTTCCTTTTGCCAGACTGGCCACTTGCGGATCGACTCTCTCGTAACGGAGGAAAAAATGCGTAACGGAATTCACCCGTGCGGCGCAGTGCGCATGCCCGGCACGGAACACTGCGTTCCCCGCGCGTGCACTACTCCGCCTCTTCTCTTTGTTATGCGATTCTGCCGATTGTTATCTTTCAGGTAACCTGTGCCGGCACACAAGTACACTTCCTTCCGACTTTTATGACCATTAAGGGCCTCATGCACGTTGAGATTTGTATCCATATACATACATGTTGCAATTGTCAGTATCGCAATACAAATTCCAACGTGTACTTGACTGCCTCGGTATCGATGCATCAGTAGCAGCTGATATCGTCGCCTGTATCAATCTCCTCAGCGTCGATACCTCGAGTGTGCAACTGATATAAGTATCGACATGTTTCTGCGTACATGTTGCCCTTGTATCGCGCTACCAAAGTTTACTTTTTTTCATAAGCAGACACTTTTAGATGCTTTAGATGCAACAACTGAGAAATAAGTTTAGCATGAATGTTACCAGGAAATTTCATGATACACGAGTGCAATCGGAGTAATATAGGAAATTCAGAATGACGCGTAAATGTAGAGTTGTGCTTGTATTTATTGCTGTTTGTATTGGAAAAATATATTTAAGCTATGTATACTCCGAATATTTATGTACGTATCCTTCTACAGAGCCACGCGTGGATCGACACGCAGACCAAGGCGTAGCTCGGTTTTTTTAGGTGCCCCGTACTATTATGATCGCCAACGGAACCGATCGACAGTTATAGTCGTGATTTGAACACGTTGTATGGACAATCGTGATATTTCCCAAACCATCCTTTCATATTTCATTTAATTATATTAAATATAAGTTCAGTCGAATTAAGTGTAATTCATTTAAACGCCCAAGACGTGATAAGGACTAGAAAAAGTGGGCATTATGTTTTATTAAATATTTAGTGTATCGGAAAACTCAAGGCCAAACTCGATGTTTCGTGATTCTGTTTCAACGTGTATGTGTTGTTTGATGCTAGACACAAATCTCAACGTAAATAGGGCCCTTTAGAGTTTTACTTTATATGAATTTAAAAATTTGCGCGTGAAATTGTTTCAAAACTAACATTAATTATGATGTCTTCATCGAATTCAAAACGTTAGTTTTATGTATGTATTAAAAATTTGTGCGTGAAACTGTTTCAAAAGTAACATTACTTGTGTATTCATCGAACTCAAAACTTTTGTTTTTTAAATCAAATTTTTAAATTCATAATGTCATATAAAGTATTTCTTTTATTTCACCGTGCGTAAATAACACACGTTTAAGTACGGTTTTGAGTTTGATATACATTGTAAATCCGATTTTTTATGTCGCCCTGGAATCAAGCCACATTTCCCTGAAACATTCGTATGCTACCACCAAAATTAGATGTCTCATCCGGTATAAATTTTTGGTTCTGTTTAATTAAGTATGTAAGTTTGTCAAATTGAGTATGAATAATGTAAAACAATTGCAAACGGTTGTCTTTCTGTGTATCTTTTCAAGATATTCGTTTCGCAATTTATCAGTAACAATCATATGGATATTTGCTTTTATAAATAAAAATATATATATGTCGAATAAAAAATTCAAGAAAATGATTTTGTATAATATATTAATATAATTATGAGTTTTATGTACATTCTATACTATATGTACAGATTACTATACAGTTTTACCTATAAGAAACTCACATGTCAAATGACATAAATCTGTTTCCAGTTTTCACATGTTTTATTAATCTACGGTGGCGGACGAAAGAAAATTTACAACTTTTAAATCGCGTAACTTTTTTAGAATTGGTCCAAACGGCGTGAGTTTTTTTTTTAGAAGCTTGAAGGATTAGTTTGCTAAGTGACGTGTTTTGTCGTTTTGAAAAAAAATGCAATAGGTCGGAGTAGCAAAAAAAATTAGTAAATATCGGTTTTAAATTTTTTTGCGAGCCTATAATGAAAATTCAAAAATCCCGTTTGTAGATCGAAGTAAGTTGTATACATGCCTAAAATTTCATCAAAATCGGTTAACGTTGCTCTGAGCTATAAACGCTTAAATAATCGCAGAATAAGGTCGAAAATCCCGAAATCAGCGATTTTTATTGCTACTCCGACCAATTGAATTTTTTTTCAAAACAACGAAACACGTCACTTAGCGAATTAATCCTACTAGCTTCTCAAAAAAAAAAATAACTCATGTCCTTTGGACCAATTCTAAAAAACTTATGCGTTTTTAAAAGTTGTAAACTTCCTTTCGTCCGCCACTGTATATAAACTTGACTATTTTCTAAACTGATGTTTTTCACATTGTGTCTTGCAATCAACATTATGAGTTCAATGAATTTGCAGAGGAATGACCGAAACTTAAATTTCTTAATAAATTTGAATTGAAAATGTTAATTCCTTATCATGCATTTTTATGGATTTATATTAATTAGTATCTCAGTTTCTCATGTTGCAATATTCTAAAAAGCTATATGTATATTCTTTACATTAATGTACAATAACTTTTTGTTTTCCCTTCACTTTTTGCTTTCAGCTCGTCACTCATGTACTTCAAATATGAATTCTCATGTTTTTTAGCTATCCACTCGGGTAACGGTGCGTTCCAATCCTCTGGAGGTTTATCCCTTCTCTCCCAAACATTGTTTCTATAATGGCCTTCTAATCTTTCCATTCTATGCTTCTTCTCGCTGGTTATTAATTTCTCCTATACACGACAAAGTATTTTTTAAAACATTTGAAATATTAATATAAGCAAACCTTTATGGGATATATTTCTGTAGCGATATTTTACCAATGCTTCGTTAGATTTGTATTTCTCCCAGAGGTAACAGTTTTCGTAGTCCTTTTTCCATTGTTTGCAATCAATTGTTTTTCCAAAGACAAAATACTGATGGAAGCGTGCCCTTATGCTCGTACAGTCGTCGTATTCTTCCTTGTATATCTCGCATGGTCTTACCTGAAATATACAAAGTATTAAACCATAATTACTTTGTAAATTAATAATGCTGCCACTTTATTAGAAAAATAATATATTCAGTAATTCATTATAGAAGTCTAAATATTTCATGGGACTATAATGTAAGACTGTACCATCCATAGGTTTTTACGAGATTGATTTTCTGGCTCAGGTCCTGTTTCAGTTGTCTCATTTGGTTCAGGCATTTTATTTCGTATGTTTTTGTATGGTCGGGTTACTCCGCTCACGTTCTCTTTAATTATACAAATAATTATGACAGTTTAAATTAACAATTGCAAATGACCGAAGTACTTAGATTATTTAGAAAATAAATTTTGTTGCGTATTATTTTCATACAATAATAGCGTAAATGTTTAACCGCTGCAAGAGGTTAAAAGTCTTTGGAATATCCCATTGCGTAATATTCAGCGTGAGAAACAATTGCGATAATGTCCCAACGCTCGCATAATATGTATAAATATTCAAAAACTAGAAATGAAATTTGATACTTGCTTTGAAATACTTTTTAATTTTCATTATCAGCTATTCAATTCATTGTTTGAATCACATTGAATCACATGCTGTGTCGTCTGCAATCGTCTGTATATGTCTATGGTTTGAACCATGACCCATGGTGGAATCATAGACCTGAAGGACGGAGGGAGCGTAGTTCTGAGCTTAAAGCTGCTTAAAGCCTCGTTCAGAGGTTTCAAGTCGCTTGAATTCAAGTAACTTGAAACTAATTTAACAATGTAAAATTGTTATTCACTTAACTTGAAGTACCCTTTCAAGTTTCTTTCTTGAATAATGTAACCGTTCGTACAAGTGTGAATTAAAGTCACTTGAAGTAAGCCGACTGCCTATTGTTTTTGAAAAGTTAGGTTATAATCATAAAACAATGGCTACTTAAGAATATGTAGGTGGAGTAATGACAAGATTTCTAAATTCTTAGAAATGTATTCGAAATATGACATTTTATGGAATAACGAAAGAGATTACCTCCTTTGAAGCCGTTTTAGATATCCACTTGCTTCAAGTAATCTTAAAAGTAACTTGAAGGCAACTGACACTACTAAACATAAACTTGAAATCAAGTTAATTTGAATTCAAGCGACTTGAAGTGAAGTACGTTGACTAATGAGAATGAGGCTTTAGACCATAGATAGGATATAAGGTGTGCTCCAGGGGTGTCACTTTCCATGTATTTCTGTTGGCAACATCAGCACTCTCTGGCGGAGTTTGCCCCTAACTAAATCATAAAAAGCGGCAAAATTGAAACCTCGAATTATGGTATTAGTTACAAGGGAACATATCGAACCCACACACGCCGATTTTATTGGGGCGTTTTCAAGAAGTAGTTCTCAAAAAAATATTTTCTTACAAACGCCCCATTGAAATCGGCGTGTGCAGGTTCGATATGCTCCCTTGTTAGTCAATTTCATTACACATAAAAAAATAAATGACTAAAATACAATTTCTATATATATGACTATAAATAAGTATAAGTGTATAGCGTATAATCATACTACCGTTTGTATTTTACTCATTTAATTTTAAGATGGAGGAATTGTATGAAGGTGCAAAATTCAACCCCTTTGAATATCTGACTTCTATTTTAACAAAATTTCCTCGACTTTCACTCTAATAATAATGCTAATGTGAATAGAATATTATGAATAACATTCACAATCTATAAAAAAATAGTGCTAGAGAATGCCCTTCTCAGCATGCATTCGTGTCTTTATCGCAATAATAAAAGTAGATTTTCTAAATATCAAATAGTTTATTAATATATATCTGAATTTTAGAATGCAAACAACAGTAGAATAATTTAGCACATAGGAGTACTCCTGCAACGTCTCTGCAATTATGCTGTGCAATATTGCACCGCAATATTGCCGCAACTTTGCTGCAATGTTATGGTGCTATATGGGGTCTGATATTTTTTCGGGGGATTGTGATTTCTGCGCGTGTGTCTCAATAACAAAATGAATTACAGTGGATATAATGAAAACAATGGATTTTAGCGAGTAAGCAAGCCTGGAGGAATTCAACGATACTCTTCAATTTTGAATGAAGTGATAAAGAAGAAGAAATCAATTTCGTCGCAGCTTCTCTGAGGGGAATGACCTCGTGCAACAGTGGTTTTGAGTACCACTGCTCGACCCCTCGCTGGTGTTGCCCCGCGTGCACCGCTGCACGCGGATTGCCTGCCTTTAGGGATACCTTTAAACGCTTATAACTAATAAACGAAGCCTCCACCGTAATATCGTTATTCTTGATTTTCGTCTTGGTCTGGTGTCTAGAATCACCCCTTCAATTTATTCCCACGTGTAGCCGAACACCTGTATTGGTTCTGACTGAAACAATTATGGAGAACCGATATTCTGAATAACTGTTATATGGAACCGAAATTTCTGACTATATCGATTTTGGTTACGGTTCTACGGTCCGTAACATTTATATATCGGTTTTATAATAGTAACTTATGTATCACTGTCGCTTGTATTCATCAATTATTGAGAAATTGATGAGGTACCATTTAAGCGACCAATACGATACTGCCAACTCTCTCTTAAAAAAGGGGTCATTCTTAAATTACGTAGGGCTTTTTAGGGGGGAGGGGGTTGGAATTTCTTACATTTTCTATTAACGAGGAGGAGTCTTTAAGAGGATTTTTTTAACCTAATTTTCAATAAATACAAATTCTATCATTAATGTTCCTGAAAAGTTTAGTTTAAATTTCCCGAAACCGAGTTAAGTGAATTATATAAACCTTTAAAAGAATTTTAATAACTGAAAAAATTCAATGTAAAAAATATTACGTAAGAAGGGGGTTGCAATATCAAATCTTATGAATTCTTATACTAGGGTAGGAGGAGGGGGGGGGTAAGAAATTGCCAAAGTTACCCTTACATAATTTAAGGACGGCCCTTAAAACAGAAACGAAGAATTTTTAATAAACTTCTTGTTTCTTAGAAATGGATTATTCCGAGTCCTTAAATTTAAACAAACACACCTACTTAATTTCACCAATAGTAACATTTACAATCCTTATATATATATATATATTCCATGATTTGCTACAATCGTACCAGACACCTACATAAAAATGCAATCAGGAAAGTAGCTATGGCGCCTCGTCATCAGTATCTGCAGCGGGAGATTCCATACGCATTGGCGGCTAAACGCGCTATAGATACAGCGCAATCGCGGCGGCGATGCGTCCTTCTTATAATATTTCTTACAACGTCGTCGTTTCGAATTACATCGAAATGATATTTTCAAACTAACTACGAACAGTCCCGCGTCTACGTCGTTGTACAGTATGCGTCTAATTTCGTTAAATTCTGCGTTACTAATGCAAGATAATTGTCGCGGGCGTTGTCGTCGGCAAGAACGGCCGCTACAAGACCATGCAAGGCGCCGGCGGCCGCCCCCCGTACACGCAATCTCTAGGAAAACGATATTTTAAACATTTAATGATGTATTGTAACGACAATGTTGGTTAGTCTAAAAAGAAAAAAAAATAAGTCTGTATGTCTTTATTCGAACAGATACTTTAAACTACACGCGCTAGCTTGAATTAATAAGATGAAGTGTGGGTGGCCGCTACAAGGGCGGCTAACACGCAACGACGAAGGCGGCCGAAACGGCGGTGCTCTTACCGGGTTGATACATAAGGGGCTGAGATAAAATGACAGCTCAGTCTACCTTGTCCAGCACATTCAGTTACAACGTTACATTTTCTTCGTAGTTCAGTAGAATTTGTTTACATTCTTCTTTTAATATCAAATAATATTCTGTATCTGTAAATAACATATAATGTATGTTAATACCGTATTTATACATTTTAGAAAATCATGCGGGCGAGCACGATCATCGTTCTGGTTTTTTCTGCTGGAATTGTTGTCGCGACATCTGAAAATGATAATTACTCGGACGTTTTAAAGTATAACGGAAGACTACGATTAATTCGAAACATTTCACCCGAGTACCATGGGGGAGGCGGTTTTGGAAAAAGGCAAAGCGTTGTCGACGCTCCGATGATGAATGAACACGAACAAATTTTATCCATGCTTTTACGATATTTTCCACAGGGGTACGTATATACATACATCTTCGTATCAGCCATGCAACGTCGATTATTATAAACTCTATTATTTCAAATAATAAAGACCGAATTTTGATACTGTTTAGCACTACTAAAAAATAAAAAAGAACACTGTATTATTAGATAAAAGGGTGAAAATTTATCATTTACGAAATGGTGAAAGTGCTTCTGATTAGTGTTCCGACGTAATAAATTGTTACTGTTCGAATGAGTTGCTTTCCCTATTCTCGCGTTACAGACTTCGCACGTTTAGTCTTCTAGATATATTATTTAAAATTTCGTTTATCAAAAATGCTTTGTCTCCCAATGATTTTGGATAATCTACGCTCCACTGTATCAATTTTTTTTCTCTCTTTCTTACTAATACTACGACATCTCTACACGCCAAGAGAGAATGTAATCATAATTAAAAATCCTGTAAACATTCTATTCCGTATCACATAAAATCTCTCGATTTTAGAATACCCGTGCAGTGGCTATTCCAGCAAATGAAAACGAATCCTGCTTTCGCTGCGAAATTAACGCAGCTAATGATGGACCGACCCGTCGATTTGACGTCAATAACGCATCCTTCCAATTCAGAGACAATATGGTTATATTAAATCTAGTATCTAACGATCGAGTGGTGCACGCGATTCCTAGCTTTCTTGTTTGCTGGAATTTCGTTTGTCGGTACATTTGATGTTCAAAACCAGAAATGTTATACTCAACTATCATTCTCGATTATTAGCGATAATGTAAATCTCTATGCGTTACTTAATCGTGTAAGCTGAATAATAAATATATTAAAAATATTTCAAATGAATTTATACTTATTTGATATCAGAATGCATGCTGAGAAAGGCATTCCGAAGTGTTATTTATTTGTACTTTACGAATATTGCTCGTAATATCGAGAGAGTGGGGTAATTGCGAACACCTAAGCAGAAAAGCGAACAAAACGAAAACTATATGAGAAACGAATTTGTTTATTATTTACAAACATACTTAAACTAGTCGTCTATAAAGTACTGTGACGAATTTTTGAAAAATTATAATAAAAATCAAGTTTATAGCGAAAGAACAAAACCCTTGGTATTCGTGATTATTCGACTACCGTGGGGTAATCACCTGGGGGAATTATCCCTACTCTATATTCGCATTAGTACAATTTACGCATTAACATTAACATCAGTGTGAAGGTCGAAGAAGTTTCGTTAGAAGTCAGATATTCAAAGGAGAATTCCCACAACTAATAACTCTTCTTGCTGTAGAAACTTTAATATTACGAAAAACATGATCTCTAATTTTAAGCCCGATATTATTTACAATACTTATAAAAAAGAAAATGGTACCGAAGAAGCGTTAGAAATTTTTGGTGAATTGGACAATGTTTCTAGTATCTCCTCAATCTTTTGATTTTATAAAACAGTTTATCATTGTTGTGTTAAAATGTTAATATTCATTTTCACTATCAGTTTTGTTTAAACTTCTTTTTGTTCAAATAAAGTTTATTTGTTCAGATAGCGATCTTGCAAACTTATCAACACCGCATCATTCTACGTACATTTTTCGGTGATGCTTCCTACACTCACCGTATATTATACTTATAAATGCTATTAGATTATAAATGAATGATACACATAAAATTGATTCTATATGAAAAGATTATTATACTTACCCTTGCTTCCTTTGGCGTTGCGAAACGAATACTGCGTAGCGACCGTGCGTTAAGTAACCGCCGTTCGCCGCAGTTCGTCCGGGCCGCCGATCCCTGGTTCGTCGCGAATCAGCAAGTGAAAAAAGAATAGAAACACTGTGATCTCAGCGAAAGCTAAATCCATACAAACACTATTAATATAAAAAAGAATAGAAAAAACCGTACACAGCCGATTTACAGTTGACGTTGCCCGACCTCGACGCACCTCGCCGCGCGATAAACACAATTTTGAATCAACGTTCGGTTGCGGCCCGAGCCGCGAAACGCAAAACCTTGAACCGATCTTCCTCAAATATTAACACGTTATTCCTGGATACTCTAGAGCCACAGAAAAATATAACCTACATAATGTTCTAAGTTATAAAATGTTCACAAATACAGTGTGAAAGAAGGAAATGGCAACCAGGCAACTAAACATTTATCGTCATACAGTATATAGGTTATATTTTCTGTCATTTTCAGGAGACCACATAATAATTACGCGCATCCAGCCTGCGCATTTTCACTAGACCGGGCGGCCGCATGGAAGGGGTACCTTCCCCAGCCCTGCAGTAGTGGTATTTGGCACGATATTCTTGCGGCCGGTGTATTTACTTTGCACAATTGCATTTGAACTTTTATTAAAGTTACCGAACCATCGCTGTCAGGATTCTAATTTACTACCAAACTTCTTATACGCGCAATTTAAATACACGAGATTGACTCGAGTGTCTTCGAAATTTGAAAAAGTCTATCTGCCGAATGAGCACCACTGACTTCCGCCATTCCTGCCTGCGCCTTCGCCTCTGCACATTGTCAACTAGCCGTATCGCCTTGTTGTGATCGTATAGCTTTCGTTCTTGCCTCGAATTCAAAGACGTTCCTCGATTACAACACAGCTCCATAGGAATCCCAACGTACCTGCTGTCAGTTTCCTAACCTCTTCACCGACGACGAATGTCCCGGTACTTTCGTGTTGCGCTGAATTGTTAGTGAATTATAATCGGATAATATGATGTCGCGGTCAGTGCGTGCAGAGACTCGTAGTCGTGCCAAGGATGATATTAAGCGTGTAATGCAAGTTGTTGACAAAGTTCGCCATTGGTAAATCTCTTAACACATTTTATAGATGCGCCAGGAAACGTTGAAATGTCTCGCTGAGAAAGAGTCAATGGAAAATGAAAGAAATTAGTAGAACCGTATAGATATCTGTCGGGAAAATGAATTTAACGTTTCTGTCGCTTGCCAGATTAATAGAGATTTTGCATTACACATTTATCAGCTGTTTAAACAAACCTCTGTAGCTCTGAGATGTTTCGATGCGCGTTGATTGAGTAATAGGTGTTCTCTGTGTGTGCTTTTTTAATAACAGTAAAGAAGGTAGCTTCTCTATCTGTTGCTTCGATATTTATTCGAGGGATGTGTCTTTCATGCGGACACTTTTGTAGGGAAAAGAAATGGGTTACGATAGGGGAAACCACTATGAAAATTTACAAGTGGGTGCCTATATCAACGCTCGATCAGGTGAGTAGCAATTATATGGCGTATTGTGCGTCGACGAGAAGCTGGTCCTCGGAATCGCACCGCAGAGATGGGCAGGAAATTATTTGAAATCAAGAATTTGTGTACGAAATTATTTGAAATAAAAATTTCGTACACAAATCTTTATTTCATATAATTTTCTGCCCATCTCTGTCGCACAGGCAGGTTCTTCGATCGCGTCGTCTGTGTCCTGTTCGTTCTCTTCGCATTCGTTAACGTCGTTGCATAGAGTTTCCCGTGACAACAACTCGTCGACGCACGGTACGCGAGGACAAAAAGTAAAACCGAATGTCTTGTTGTCTAGAAGAAGAAAGGAAAGACAGTTGCGGATAAGGAAAATGGTTTGCCTAGAAAGTCTGGCCTAGATTCTTCGAATTCCAACTTCGGACTTACGGAAGATTCTAATACATGTGAGTAGAGTATTAATAATTATATGGAATTAGTCGTTTTTGATTCGTGAATTATATGTAACATCACTTTTGTGACGTACCAGGTTTCTCGACAGTTAGCGATTCTCAAGGATTAACCGATTTCTCTGCGCACCTGGGATTTTCGGAAGATTCGAATTCGCAGAATAGCGAATCAACGCCTAAAAGGTTAAAGACTGATTAATATTTGTTCTGTGACTGTTATTTCGAACATGGGATATTTAGGAAATCATTTATATCTTTTACCGACTCGCACATGACGAAATTCCGAAATCATAGTTACGAATGGATAGATTAAAAGAAATTTCTTCATTTCCCACTTTAGCTTATATATTTAGCAGAAGCTTAATGTATCGGAGAGAAGAATAGTTGTACGAAATAACTCAAATTATGCGTAGTGGAATTTATCTTTTTATACATGAATTTATTATAAATTATCAAAATGTCTCGGTTCGGAAGCTAGAATCAATGATAGCGTATAAAAAGCTTGTGTTGAATGTTCAGTCCGTTTACGCGTCTACTCTGAAGGAAATAAAAGATCAATGAAAACGGATTGTACGTTCTAAAGAATCTTCGTTCATCGCAGTATTATTTCATTCTTCAGATAAGCATATAACATTTTCATTCGCTTCACAGATATATCTTACAAAAATGATAACAAAATATCGAAGCACTGTAATCTTAAAAATGTATCATATACAACATGTTCGACTACATGCGGGAGAAAATTTAAGGGGCGATTCTACATGAAAATGAGACGATTAGGTGGAATGAAATAATGGTCTTTTAATTTACCGAACAAGTCAATATATTTAAGCTGAATACTCCGCGGTACAAAATAGACAGCCCCGAAGCGTTTCTGGCTTGTGCCTCGTCGCTAACTGCACCGTCCTTCCAATCGCAGCGTTTTCTTCCACCGAAAACTGGGCAAGGCATTAATACAAAAGGGAAAGTCCCGAAATGGAGAGAAAGTTTCCTGGCTGATACCCGAAGGAAAACGTCCCCAGTTGCAAAGCAACTGTTTTAATATTTTATGGTTTTTGCCATGGCCTTTTCCTTCTGTAACCGGACTTTCATCATCCGCCACAAAAAACTAAGAAGAAAATATAGAATAAAATTTTTTCATATCGCGCTTCCTTCTCGGGAAAATTCACTTTGAATTTTAATCGAGTACGTGTCCATCGAAGTAGAGTTTTAGGCGCCTGTGGAAAGCACGATGCATTCTACTTACCTCCGCGGGTTTCTCAGGCGTCCAAAACTATTTACTTCGTTGCACGCTTACTCAACTAAAGCTCGTAGCGGATTTTCTCAAAAACGAAGAGCGATATAAAAAATTTTATTCTTCATTTTCAACTTATTTTTTCGCGTAGAAAATACCCTTAAATTTCCCCCCACATGTAGCCGAACACCCTGTATAACGGTACACTTAGTTTTGCTGTAAAATACTATCTTAAAAATACTTATACATAATGCATATTACATTTATCTTCGAGGTATTTATACCTCCAAACACGGTCATGTATTCGATAGTTGCTTAATAATTCAGGCTCATTGTACATACATCAAATATCATTTGACAATTTAATATTCTAGAACAAATTTGCATTCCCTTGGATTATGTGATAGCACCGTGACATGTACAAAATAATCTTTGACACGTATAAATAAATTAATACAATTGCGAGCATTTGAATTCATGCCTGTAAAGGTTTTCTACAGAGAGAAACGGTCCTTCGACGAAATTATTAATAAATCGTTCTGATTTGTTCCAGAATAATTGTACTTAACGTTTATGATCTCTAAATACCTGCATCAACATTAAAATAAAATAAAAAATATCATCCAAATATTATAATTTCTGTATGATGGCTATATATATGAATTCTTATTGATTATTTTTAATACTCTCTGTTTGTTACAGAATATATACAAAGGAATATGTGAATATGAAAAAAGTTTGCTTGTTTTAATGTCTCTGCTTTTTCTATAATTAATCGGAATTGTATGTAAATTTAATTTCACTCGACAACCTTTAATCATTAACCCTTTGCGCTCCGCAATGATCTGGAACGAAGTATTATGTGGAGTCTGTGCAACATTGGAGTCTTAAGGGTTAAGGATGTAAAAGTCTGTTATTAATGTACATGGTTCTTTTTCTGATAATATTAATATTACTTTAAGTCATATAGCTTCCTTAAAAGAAATTTATTTGTACAAATAAACTTCGTGAAAAGTGCGAAATAAAAATCTGTTGATCATAGCACTGAAAGTTATTCGAAATTTTAGTGATTAATCGGAATAGAAAAACCATTCACCAAGGTAAACTGCTCCCGTCGTGTTGGATAAAGCAGCCTGTGTGCTCCTCAGTTAACGAACCTAGTGTACGCAGAATGTTACTGACACTGGTATCAACGTCCATGGGTGCATTGCTCCCGCCCATATCTGTCCGCACCCAACCGGGATGTAAGCAAGCGACTAGGATCCCATCTTCCTTCAAATCGATGCTCATTGACTTAGTTGCTGCGTTGAGTGCTGCCTAGAAATTAGACATGCTTCATCAACCATAATGTAGATTGCATAACTGCTTCGCTTAAAGGATTCAGTATTGTATGAAATTATAGGTTTTTAGTAGACTTACAGTGGCGGGCGAAAGAAAGTTTACAACTTTTAAAATCACATTACATTTATTAAATTAATCCAAACGAGTTGAGTTTTTTTTTTAGAAGCTACAAGGATTAGTTTGCTAAGTAACGTGTTTCGTCGGTTTGAAAAAAATGCACTCGGTCGGAATAGTAACAAAAATTGCTGATTTTGGGAATTTCGCGATTTCAGAGCAACGTTAACAGCAATCTACAAACTTTTTTTTTTCAATTTTTATTACAGGCTCACAAAAAAGTTTAAAAAATAAGATTTACTATTTTTGTTTGCTATTCCGACCAAGTGCATTTTTTTCAAAACGACGTCACTTAGCAAACTAATCCCTGTAGCTTCTCAAAAAAACTCAACTCGTTTCGATTAATTTTATAAATGTAATGCAATTTTAAAAGTTGTAAACTTTCTTTCGTCCGCCACTGTATAGGTAAAGATCAAATTATCGTATCGAAATATTTGAATCGGTAACATTATCTATATAGAATAAACACAAGTAGAATCAAACTTTGGATTTAGGAATATATACGATATAAATGTAAAAATTAAAGGTTCTTCAAATGATAAATGGAAAATATGACATAGAAAATACGTCGATATTTATGGTTTTCTTTAAAAAAGGTAATACATTTGTTATTCGTACAATAAATAGTATGAAAGATTTTTATATCGAATTATAGTTTTGTATTTATTGTATAAAAGTTTCCTGTACTTCTACTTTCACTTGTTTTACTTTATTTTTAATGAGTGATTCGTGATATTAAACTAAATATAGAGGGGGAGGGTGGAAGAAAATTATCTTTAATGAATCAAATGCAGGGGCGAATTTGGGTATTAGCGACAAATTTTGAGCGAAAGAATTTGGAAAAGGTTTAAACAAGGAGGCTTGAGACAGCTTTGAAAACAATTCACTTTTTTCATGTAGTAAATTAGCAATGACTCGTACGTGAATCGCCACATTGAATTAATTTGTAAATTATCTCGACTCTTTTTAATTAAAATATATGATAATATTTCGCAGAAAGGGCCTAGTAGCGTAAAATTTTCAAATCCGTCCCTGATCAAATGTGCTAATACCTTGCTACATCTGTAAGCATACTGTCCACCCTGATTGTTGTCAGTGATACTTCCAAGTAAAGAGCTCATGTTGATGACTGCTGACCTGTTCACGCTCATCTTCGATTTGTCTTCAAAATTTTTAGACGCTGCTTTCAACAGTGGCAAAAATGCCTTCAAATTTACAAAATTATTAATATTTCTTTTTATAAATTATGCAGAGCTTGGGCCAGAGTTTATTGAAATATACAAATAAATGTTATGTAAAAGATATACAAAGAAGATAACACCCGACAAAGAAACAATTCTGACAAGTCTGACTTCACTTATTTACAATAATTTTTAAGTGATTTTAAAATTGTAAAAAATATTCAATAAAATTTGTCGAAATTAAATATCTTGAAAGCTTTTATATTCGGCCAAAAAATGTAATCCCAACTCATTTTAAATTTGCCTAATAACATTTTTGCTATCGCTGACACTTCTGAAGTTTTTTACTTACGAATAATTTGTGTGTTTTACCTTTAAGTTTAAAATGGTATTTGAAGATAAAAAGATAAAAGAAAGCAAGTAGAATGTTCTATCATTGAGAAAGGAAACTTCGAGCAGAATATAAATTCAAATATAAATAAGATGGACTGTTATATCCATTACAGATTATAAATTGTTGTATCTATTTTATTTACTCTTTGCTGAGTGATTATTAAATATCGATCATACTTTTCAAATTTTTATAAAATAGACTTACTTTTGTTAAAATAATTGGCACAACGGTATTTACAAAATATGTATTCGTAAGTTGGTCTGCTTTCACGAAACCTAGTCTCGCAAATTTCGGACTGGTCCCGGCATTGTTAAACAAAACATTCAACCCAGCCTCGCCCACTTTCTCACTCACAGTTTGCACTATTTCCTTGTACTTATCTATGTTCCCTAAATCTGCAAATAGAAAGACGAAGTGAATTAGAAAAACTATTCAAAGCGCAACTGTTATTAATCGTAAATTAGATGCAATTAATTAAATGAAAACCTCTGGAAAGAAGTTGATTGCAAATTCAGTTATAACATAGAATAGTTCGTATATCTAATTACCGTATGAGAGAAATTAAATTAATAATTTTTTTGGGGGCTTGTAAATATAAAAATACATATTAAAATTTTTTCAACTTAGATTTCCAATAGGAAAAACGATGGCACTACATATCTACATATACTATTACACGGGTTGTGATAGAATTCCAAATTCCAAGAATCTTTTTTCTAAAAACTAGTTTTGTCTATGCTATTGTAAACGAAGTTGTGTGCTTCATACTAAATTGTCATAAATTTCAGCATGCTTTCGTTTGTGAGTTCCTCGAACGTCAAAATAATTATTAAAAACTTTTAAATATTTGTTTTCATACGACTGCAAATAAAAGTCGACAAATAAACAAAAAGCAAGGTCTTGCACATAGCGAAATAGTCGCAAAGCAGTTTTATATCCAAGATTATCTTTTTCAGAAGCTGTCGCGACTAATCGAAAAAATTTAATGTATATTTTTTTCATGTGAGGAATCACTTGCTCCTCGTTTGTAACGCAATTTCCTGGACATCCTGTTTGATAGGAATAAGAAGCTTCGCCAGTGATCTCGGATTCTTCGACTGTCGTGTATTAATACTACAGCAAATGTTGTTCTACTTTTGCACCATAGCAACTGTTCTAATCAATGTGTCCAGTAGTATTTTGCATAGAGTGACTACGTGGGCCATATTTAGCTGCTACATTTTTCTGAAAGTTTCCGAATGATGGACGGTTCGATTTATTGCGATTTGCAGCAAGTATACCATCGTTAATTTGGTAATAACAACATTCCCCACCTTTCGTTTGGATCGAGTGATAATCCGGACATTTGTAAGTTTCTCTATCTTTTAATTAAATTAATTTAGATTAATCTTTCGTTATCTACTTTATTTATCGTATAATATTCTTTTCACGTCGCATTGCATACTTAATTAAGTCGTCTTATTAACAAAGATTATGTACTCTAATAAAGCACAAACAATTACATGAAACATAAATTAGTAGATTGTTTTTTATTCTTGTTGCCTTTTTGCAATCTTATTTTGCGAAAAAATAGAAAGGCTCCCAATTTTCTGGATTGCGGGATAAGTATATATATGTAAGTATCTAAATACGTTCGTGTTAATTTGTTTTTTTTTTTCATCAAAATCTAATTTTCTTTTACGAAAACGTTGAACGTTTTACTTTATTAATTTTTCCTAGAATTTTTTTATCTTTGTGATATATTTATTGTAGCGAGTTAAAAACTTTGTTTCTTAACTTTCCTCGATATACTATACAGTAAATCGATATTCTTAATTTTTGTTACTTTCTTCGTCCCACAGAAATACACTATTTCCCGATTTCTTATGGTCTTTCATTTCGCGAAATCTTCGATTCTTAATCACTTAATACTTCCCACGGCACAGAGTTTATATCTCGATTTTTCCTCGATCGTTCTACAGGATTAGAACCTTTCCTCTTGCGCAAGATTTAGAATACGTCACATTCCACTGATCAAGGTGGAAAAAATACTGAAATACTTATTATCAGATAGCAGAGGCGCGTATCGATCAGTGGGGTTCAGCAGCTCTAATGAAATTTCAACGTTTCCATTTCGGAAAACACGGCTGATCGAATTCCTGATTGTTTGAGCTGTGGCGCGAGTGTCTGTCAATCGATTTGCCGAACAATCTTCTTCCTTCTGACGCGATATGAAATCTCGTAGCTCGAAGAAGAAGATATCATGGTGCATGAGCTGCCGAGAAAAGCCGCAAACTGTGCATTCAGATTCGAGCGATCAAGAAACCGAAGATAACACCAAACCATTGAAGGAACTCGCAGAGAAGCAAAATGATTCCTCAGGTCAGTGGCGAGTCACAACATTGTTATGATCTATCGATTTCATCCCTAAGCTCCGTCGTTTTCTTTAACAATAAACATTCGCGAAATACCCGGCGTTAATTTTAACAGAATTTCGGGAACTTGTCAAAATGGCAAAAAATGAGGAATAAGTTTATTTGTACAAGTTGCGAAGTAGCTACAAACTATATTTCAGAATTTCACCCCTACTGTACTATCTTAAACACTGCCAAAAGCACAAGCTTGAGATGTTTGATATTTCTCCAAGCAAAATAATACGGTGTACTTGTCAGTAAAAATATTTAACAAGTTAAAACATCATTTGGGCAACTTTTATTTTCGGAGCTATTAATGCTTTTGTATAGATGAGCAGATGAGTTAAATTTATCTTACACTGCATATATGTTAAGAGGGGGATCTTATTTTCTTGGATTAAAAACATAGCAAAATTTAGGAATTTTTTTTAAGAAACTAACGATTCGATTCGTCTGAAATTTGGGATATATTTCGGAATGGCCCCGTGGCCGAGCGACACGAGGTTTGAGGGGAGGGATGGGGCCCTAAATGTTAAATTGTAGCTTCCGGAATTTATTTGTTTTTGAAATATTAATAAAAAAATTATTGTTCATTTTTTTTACAAATTACTTTTTTGAACTGCATACACGCAGCCCTAATGGGGATCCATCCTGCCCCCAATTTGTTCTACGTAACGCGTCCATAGAAAAAATGGTCCAAATTCCAGATGAATTGAATCGGTAGATTCTTAAAAAAACATTCCCCAATTTTGCAGTTTTTCGCAAAAAAAAAATCGCGTACAAGTTGTTGTGCAGATAGAAGATTGAAAATATGCACTTTTGCATGATTTTCTATATTGAATTGAATGGTGCGAAAGTAAATTTTTTAGGAAAAATAATAACTTTTCTTATAAATCCTTTTAAAGTTTATACTATAATATTAAGTAAAAGGTTAATGATAAGGAAACGTTTCTAATAATCAGGAAAGTAATCGTCAAAATCTCAATCTCTGTTTTCTTTCCTTTATTTTTGGATTTGATGTTTTTTCTATTGAGCCAATTTTAAAGCAACTAGAATGCTTCATTTGAATACTGCCCAGAGCATCAAAACGAAGGTTACTCATTTCCAGCTTCGGTGGGGGAAGTTTCGCCGCATCGGCCATACTCCAGATTTTGCCCCGATTTGCTTCAAAGCATTGCCAGTCAAGACCAAATATAAAGGAAAGAAAACAATCCAGTAGATTCAAAATCATTCGGCTTCTGAGTGCAAGGAATAACTGATTTTCCAAATCAGTGATTCTTAATTTAAGAATTTAAAAGTGATTGCTTTCCCGATAATTAAAAACGTTTTCTTATTACCATTCTGTTACCTATTTTTATAGCATAAAATTTAAAAAGTTGTATAATAAAAGTGCACGAAATTTTGGAAGAACCGAATAGATAGTAAAATAATAGCGTAACGAGGGTAAAAATAAATTAAAAACTGCCAAATCCTGACGCCGAAACTAACGGAGAGTCAGAGCACCATTCACACCCTGATTCAAGAAAGAACGAAAAATCGCGTTACGAAAACGACTCCTTCCTCAAACAGTCACCTAAACAATCGTTTCACTGTTCCTCCTAATTTTTAAATATACTTTGTACAGTAGGGAAGATCCCCAACTCGGAAATTAGAAACATTATTTCTTTGCAGCCAAAATTCATTCTAAGGGAGTGAAATTGATCCCAGGATATTCGGGTGTTTTCAAATTTTGTGTTATAACTCGCGAACTGTAAGAAATAGAAAAAAGTTTTCAGATGTTACGTCTTTTAATTAGGGCTATCATTTGGTAACTTACAGTTCTCACAGTTCGCGATTCTGTTTGTATTATCGCAAACGAGGTATAGAAATCCATACCTCGTCCGTAATATTTAATATGAACAATACATGGTATCCTCATCTATATCAACAGTGAAGTGTTTTAAATTATCCCTCAACGATAAATAAGATAATAATCCGTGGAATATTTCTGACATTTTTCAATGATACACTGCTGTACTTACCTATTTCGATAATGTGTACATTATTTGACTCCTGAGCCAGCGCAGTTAATTCCTGAAAGAGATTATACAATTCTGTTACGATCTAAAAAAAAATCGATCGTAACAAAGATTATCCTGATCGCAATACTTAATTGCAAGTTACTCCGTAAAAGTGAAACGTCCCCGAGTGTTTGCAATTTACGATTAAAATGAAACATGTAATCAATCATTTTTAAAGTTACAACGCCTACAATTCCGAACCGCAGAAATAGGAAATATTTCGAAAAGCGACCTTTCGAAATATGTACTTTGCAAGCAGAAAAAAGTACCATAGGTATGCCATTCGCGAGAATTTCTATGAGCATCGACCTTTTGGATATATTAGATTTGTGTAGTTATACATCGATATCATTCCGCGAAACCGGTTGTTAAAGCTCATTCTATAACGAAATCCACGGTGACTTGCACGCCATCGGTTTCTTGCGTAATCGGGGAATCGCGAATCGCATGAGTCACTATAAAGCAGACTTAAAACTCGTGCGTTTGTAGCAACCGTGTAACAGATGGCAGTGAACAAACCAAGTAGGCGTCAGTTCGTTCTTGTCTTCCAGTCGTGGGTAATCGTTCGAGTGTAGCGCGTCGTGCAACGTTTCGCCTTTCTCTCGTTCGAGAAGTAAAATAAAGTATTATTCGTTACATTCCTCCAGGACGTGGATTTTGTTAGCGACAATAGAAACCGACGATGGCACCGATTTGTAAGTAGAGCTTGCGAAACGTATCCGGTTATTGCGTAATGTTCTTTCCTCGTTTACTTCGGGGGCCGATCTTACCCTTGCTTTATTCACGTCCCGACAAGTCGCGAAGATATGCTGCGGCGGTTGCGGAACTTTAATCAAGTGTTTCACCAGGCCTAGACCGAGCCCGCGATTGCAACCGGTGATCAGTATCGACCTCATTTTTTTGCCTCGCGTTTTTGGCCCCCGGGGGACTTGTTCTCGGCACGATTCTTTCACCACGCTGCGGGTACTCGAGTAATCTTTATCAAAAGTGTGTGTGCCGAGAAACTCGAGTGTCACCGGGGTGACGTCACGTGGCCGTGATCGCTTGGCAATAATCATGGCGACGTTAACGCTGCTCGCCAGGCTTGTGTCATTTCGTTCTGCTCACGCCAAATTGCTCGAGTTCCCATGGACCAGGTGCAACGCGGTTCCCTATGGTAGAACTGCGATGGCCTGCATGTGCAGTGAGTCTCGGGATTTCATCATATCTATATGTGCGGACGCGGCTTAACTCTGTTCTCGTTGACGACGTTACGCGAGAACTGTTTAGCGTATTTGACAGAATACTATTACACCGGCTAGGTTAAGGCCGGTCGAGTTGATTTCACGTAGCTTCACGATTTATATAGTGGGACATCGGTCTGCTTGCGTACAGTGTGTTTTTTCTTTAAATTGGAAACGTTGGAATACCTCGTAAGCCGTTAGAGATATGAAGAAATTGTTATGAAAGTTGTTAGGTATGGGGGATACATTACGAGGTGCAAATATTTTTTTTTTTATATGAAATTCTAGTCGAGATTTGAAGATCAATTTCATTTTTTCAAATGGAATACTATACGTTTTTATTCATAGTACGATCGCGTTTATAAGTTCAACATTGTCACGTAAATTAGTGAGATCCCAAGGAGCAGGGGCGGATTTGTGTATAGGCTAAGGGCGAATTCCACTTACGTCCAAATCGCCCGTGATTTTCATTAAGCTAGGTTTTCCCGTGCGCGACTGGACGCATCGTCAAGAATTTCAAAGTCGATTTTCTCGAAAATGAAGCGTAATAACGAAAAATTTTATTCCTTTTTCTCGACTTATTTACTTGTTATAAATCGAAAAGGAAGAGTAACTTTTTTTCATATCGCGCTTCATTTTCGAGAAAATCGACTTTGAAATTCTTGACGTTGCGTTTAGTCGCGTACAGGAAAACCTAGCTTAATGAAAATCGCGGGCGATTTGGACGTAAGTGGAATTCGCGGGAAATTTTTGAGAGCGGCAAATTTTCGGGGGCGGCAAATTTCGAGCGAAATGAATTGGAAAAATTTTGGACACAGGGGCTTGAGACAACTTTTTAAACAAATTACTTTTTTTTTCATGTAGCGAATTAGCAAAAACTCGCACGTGAGTAGCAGTATTGAATTAATTTTGAAATACTCTCGGCTCTTTTGAATTCAAATATTTGACGATATTTCACTGAAATGGCGGAAGACGCTTCTCAGCCTATGGCCGCCAAGTCCACCCCTGCCACGGAGTCAGGTCAATGCGAATCGCGTGTTGTCGGTTAGCTGTAAATATTATTGTATCATACCCAATTGCAACTATTACAAGAAGATAGGGATTAAAATTATTAAATGTATTAGTTTTCACAGCTGTAACGAAGGCAGTTTTCAAACAGAGGAACGACAAAAATAGTTTAAGTAAAATAGAAGTAATTCTTATATATATATATGTATAGTAGTAAATAGGTTTATTTTTGCCTTTCGGCCTCGAAATGAGGTTACATGTGTTACATGTAAGTTCAGCGCAACCAACTGTTGGCCAACCGCTCGCTTCTGCTCACTGGTCTTTCGCTGAACGCTACCGCTCAATTGCTCACATCCCAACACGTTCAGAAAGCAATCGCCATTTTCTAGAGTGGAGATAAACTCCACTCACTTTACCCAACACGTTGGGAACTGATAAAATATCCCCACCCTCCCAAGTATCGTTCAGCGGAACTGCTCACCGATCAGTTTCCAACGGTTGCAAACGGTTAGGACCAACAGTTGGTTGCGCTGAACGTATTCAGTGTTTCTGGGACTGTTAACTCAAGATTGTGCTTTCGTTTTGACGTCTTCTTTCATCTGGGGCTTCTTTTCTTCTCCGTTTTTCTTGAACCATATGCATCCACTCCGCTCCTTCTTCTCCCTTTAGTATCCCTCTTATTGTTGAATTTTCTCTTTTCAACTCCTTGCAGTCTTGCAGCGTGTGACCCAGCGTCTCTCTAGCCCGGCGCTCTTCAGCGTAGGGGCCCCTCACATGCTTGCTTCCCCTGCTGTTGTCAAGGAGACTGCGCGACGCTACGAAGGCTACCATGACGGACTAGCATCTTAGCAGTTAGCGTCACACGTTATCCCTGACAACACAAACGAGAGTGGGAGAACTCCAAGTGTACACATACACGACCTTGAAGAGCGCTGCTCTAGTCCCTTGTAGACTGTCTCTTTTCCTTTGTCTCTTCGTTCCGACATCTGGACCTTGCGATCATGCTTTGGTCTCTGCCTCTGTATTTTCCATTTAGGTAATTTGTTCTCTGGTTATCCCTGATTTCTGTGTAATGTACGTTGCATCTGCCTCCTAGTATCCTGTCGTATTGCCATTGATCCTGCTCTGCCCTGTCTCCTTGCGCTAGTTCCTCAGCAAACTCTCTTCCTCTCCTTCCTTCTATTTCCATTTCTTGAGTATCCATCATTTTCTGCCTATAGTACGAATCTCTCATTTCCTTCCATTTCAACTTTTTCCCTTCCTGCTTTGCGTCTATTTCCCTCCAGCATTCTTCTACTATATTACTCTTGCTCAGCCTTTTCCTTATCTTCTCATATTTTATTCCTCTTTTCTCCGCTTCTATCCTGACTTTGTCCATTTCTGTTTTCTCCAAAATTAGATACGCTGGTGTATCGAAGTCCAAACCTAAAGTCCACCTTATGTATTTCTCTTGTATTTTCTGCTTCCATCCATCCCAAAATTTCTGACGCGTACTGCAAGATACTTTTCTCACTACGCCTCTGAATTCTCTTCTCTCAAAATTGGTCTTACACATTCTTTGTCCTATTTCCCATATCTGTGCCATTGCTATTCTTGTTTTCTTCGTAACTTCCCTTATACGCCTCTCTCTGCCCCCATTTTACTGGAAATTACGCCCTAAGTATTTAAATTCTTGTACTTTTTTCCAAACTGCTCCCCTGTCACCCTCATTCTTCTCTCTGTTTCTTTCTTCTTCCTTTATGGAAAATCAACACCTTTGATTTCTCTGCGTTCAGTTGCAGCCCTTTCCTTTATATACATATGTATATATAACGTTACTTTTAATTTTTGATTTAAGTTTACAACAACCAAAACTAACATAACAATCAGAATTGCTATGTTCACTAATTTCGGTTCCTCGTAACCATTATTAACATAATGATTCTTTAAAATTGTTTTAATTCTGTGGTCAGAAATAGCAAGCTCGAAAGGATTCGGTTTCTTACGTTTTTAACAATTCTTCTTCTTTTCTCAGCTGATCAGAAATTCATGTATGATCTCCTCGTCATCGGCGGTGGATCTGGCGGTTTAGCAGCAGCCAAAGAAGCAGTGAATCTAGGCGCAAAAGTTGCAGTTCTTGATTTCGTCATACCGTCTCCAAGAGGCACTACTTGGGGTTTAGGCGGTACCTGTATAAATGTCGGCTGTATACCGAAGAAATTATTCCACCAAGCCGCATTGCTCGGAGAAGCCATCCACGTATGTTATCTGTTAAAATAGACATTGCGAACATCAAAGAACTATACAACTTAATGATTTCATTCTTTCTTCAGGATGCAACATTTTATGGTTGGCAATTGCCAGACCCAAAAACTATTAAAAACGATTGGGAGACGTTGAAAACCGCTGTACAGAATCATATAAAATCTGTGAATTGGGTCACACGTGTTGAACTTAGAACAAAGTTAGTGTCACTGTAATTCTACACATAAGACGTAAATTTTCATTCGTTTGTAATGGTGTTTTCTTTTTTGTTACCCTAGACAAATTGAGTATATCAATACGCATGGATACTTTAAAGACCAGCACACGATATGCGGGAAAATGAAGAACGGAGAAGAAAAAGAGTTTACAGCAGAAAATATATTAATTGCCGTAGGTGGTAGACCAAACTATCCCGACATTCCTGGTGCTTTAGAGTATGGCGTAAGCAGCGATGACATTTTTAGCTTGGAGAAAGCTCCAGGAAAAACTCTCGTTATTGGCGCAGGGTGTATCCTTTTCCACAACAGATGCTAATGTTACTTGTCCGGCACCTTATTTTCTCTTTGCACATCTAGCGTTTTCCTTAACGAATGATCAGATATTGGTTTGGAGTGCGCTGGTTTCTTAAACGGTTTAGGTTACGATGCGACAATAATGGTGCGTTCGATAGTTTTAAGAGGGTTCGATCAGCAGATGGCAAATACCGTTGCCGACGAAATGGAGCAGAGCGGTGTGCACTTCATTTACCAAGCTAAGCCATCCAAGATTGAAAAACAGAGCGATGGTCGGCTCCTTGTCCATTGGGTTGATAAGGTATGCACGAGGCTGCTTTTCAGTAAAGAATAATTTGCATCTGATTGAAACGCTAAGCTTGATATTATTTTAGGACGGAAAAGTTCATCAAGATGTTTTCGATACTGTTCTCTTCGCTATTGGTCGTAAACCGCTCACGAACGAGCTGAAACCTGAAAATATTGGTCTGAAACTCGTTCCAGGCACCGGGAAGATCGACGCGATAGACGAACAAACGAACGTTCCAAATATATACGCCGTTGGTGATGTCCTTCATGTAAGTTTTACATTTGTAAATCTATGTAAATTTTAATTATTGCAAATGGAAAGACTATGCTTTCTTCCTTCGTTCATTTATTTCAGATACATGTTTAATTTCGTGCTACAATTTGTGGTATTTTAATAAATGTTTTTTATATGAGGGAAGTAATTTCTCACGAGATTTTCTACAAATGAAAATAAAATCCGAACACTTCAAATTTCAATTCATCTGTCTATATTTTTTCCGGTGGAAATTTTGTCCAGTTTACGTATTTCTTGGTCCATGAAAGTTTTTCACTTTGTTTTGAAACTTTAAGAAACGCGTTGATCTAATAGCATCGTCCTTGGTTCGATTGTGATTCCTTATGTCGTCATACATCTATTATATTTACTTAATATTTCGATGTCATCTTCAGTATTTGTTAGTTTTTTTTAATCTTTTGATTTTTTTTATGAGAATAACTTTCAGCATTTATGAATTTTCTTATCGTATTGTGGATACACGATAATGGACTTTGAAATTCTTATTGGTACTGCAATTTGCTTAATTCGGGAGTGGTTTTTTTTAGTAAATATTAAGTTCGCCGATTTCGAGCAGCTCGGAAAATTCAAATGCTCGATTCGGATGGAGAAATCGAACCGGGAATCGATACTTTCTATTGATAAAAGTTTTCTGGAACTCATAATTATATTCATATGCATTGCTAAACTCAAAAGCGAAGCGAAATATTGCATAGTTTTAGTTCCGCGTGTATTTCTAAAAGTGACTAATACAATTGAGTAATCAGAAGCATATGAGAAAGTTATATTTCTGCTTAACTTTAGTTATGGCATATCCACATATCGATTATCTTATCCAATAATAACTTTATAGACGATTATGAATTGCTCCGATCGTTACAGGAGATCCTATTTGTAAAAAAAATAAATCTCCTGCGACCGTAATTAACGGCAGTGGCCATTTACGACAATTTTTTTGTACATTTCAGAAAAAACCGGAACTCACACCTGTTGCTATACACGCGGGCCGATTGTTGGCAAAAAGGTTATTCGGAAACTCAACGGAAAAAATGGATTACGTGAATATAGCGACGACCGTGTTCAGTCCTCTGGAGTATGGCTGTGTCGGTCTCAGCGAAGAGTCAGCAATCGCCATTCACGGGGACGAAAAAGTCGAAGTTTACCACGCCTATTACAAACCAACAGAATTCTTCATACCACAGAGGGATATTTCTCATTGTTATCTAAAAGTTATTGCTCTTAGAGATGGTGATCAAAGAGTGCTTGGCATTCATTTCATTGGGCCGAGTGCTGGCGAAGTGATCCAAGGCTACGCTGTCGCTATGAAGTACGCGTTCATCCCTGTTTCTCGCTACAGTATTGATTAATTTTCGTATTACTATCTCTTATTTCGTTTTCAGGTGCAATTTAACATTTCCGAAACTGAAAGAGACGGTTGGTATTCACCCGACCGTCGCACAGGAATTCACACGCGTGACCGTAACTAAACGTTCTGGGCTGGACCCCAAGCCACAGAGCTGTTGCAGTTAAAGTGCATAAATTCTGGGCTCGTGTTGCATCGCTGGTATTTGTGAATATGTACTTTTAAGTACGATCGGCAGTATACGTTCGTTCTTGCGCGCAATCATCATTCGCCTCGACGCTAACTTACCAAGAGGAGAGGCTTTAAACTGGAAATATTTTTTTAATAAGCGCGAATAGAAGAATTTTCTTACAACGTTACAGTATTTTGGTCACGACATCCTAGTACTTAGATTAGTAAAGGAATTTATGGCGTGTAACGTCATACGGAAGACAGCTGCTTCTGTCGGAGCGCATATTCATACGAATCTAATTCCTAATTTTCTCGTCCAATCTGTTTTACATGCAGCAACTTTTAGAGACTTAACTTTGCTGCGTAACGGCACACTATTCCCTTGTATACATTCGAATGGAAATAAAGAGCAGTAAAGTGGTTTACGCATGTTTATAAATATTTATTAGACGATTCGTTAAAGCGTAAAATTGTGAACGATAAATTGCACATAAGGGTACCAAAATTCAGTTGTTAATAAGGTACGGTATTGTCATGCTTGAGGTTTCTCTGTTTTTTTTTTCTCAGCCTTCTGATCCTATTAGGTATCGTTTCTCGCGTTGTTGGTCTTCTTTCTTTCTTAAGATGTCGGTAACACCACATCTCGGAGCTGCCATTAACTATAACCAATATTACAGTCGCACAACAATGAAGTGTACTTTGAATTTCACTATTTGGCCAGGATAAATGAGCGAGAAGACCTTTAAATACACATGGAAATGCGGGAAAAGTAGCGGTTGTGCAAACATTAACTGATCGAAGAAGACAGAAATACGTAACTTCGCAGGAAAAATATTAGAAAGGCTGAAAGGAACGTTTGTATGCACGCAAGCGATTTATGTGTGTGCTAGAATATTTTTTAAAGTTTGTTAGAAAGAATAAAGGGTGATGAAGGGAAGACCGATGAAAAGCAGAAGGATAATGGAACTCACCCCGCAAGGACAGAGAAGATTAGAAGGCATTAAGAGGAAATCTCGCTGCAGTCTTTAGTCTTTCACGAAAGAACCATGTAAATGCACGAAACGCAAAATAAAAATTCACTAAATGTGCTGTAAATGCACCTCGAGCGTCATGTTATCCAGTTGCCCCGTGATCGGAATATTGCCAAATTTCTGCAAAGCTTTTATGGCACTTGTTATGGCGATTTCCTCGTGCAGCGCATCCGAATCGGCGGTGCCGGTTTCTAGGTACCCGTACTTTTTCATGAAATCCATCTAAAACATAATGTAAATACTTGTACACTTTTATTAATGGGCATATATCGAAGTTGTAGATCTAGTCTACATATTCGTTTAAATTTTCTATAGCCACACTATTTTTAATTGTTAAGAAGAAAAATAAATACGCATTTCAATGAATTTGTAGTTCGAAGAGAATGATCTCAATTCCTTTGAAGCTGCATTTTTCTAACTTAACGAGGAACAAAAGGTTTTGTACTCAATACTTGCAATTCAACTTATAACTCATTCGAAAAAATGAATGCTAAATGCTATTCTTTCGAATTAATTAAATTTAATGTAGAGTTGGACTTTATGACTCATTTCAGACTTATTAATTCATTTTTACCTACCGCAGACAACGATACCGAAGAATTGTTAACTTTCGAACGGACCGGCGCCGATTCGTATTTTCCCGGAAGAAAAAATATACAGAATAAGAGAATACATGACACCTCCATCAATGCAATGGTTCCACTGAGCTGTAAAATCACTTCGATTAGCCGCGATTTTATTCTTCTAACTTTGTTTCACAAGAGCTCACGGAGACACCAAAGTAGCTCGTTTCCTTTTAAATTGAGTGAACTTTCGATCTCCTCGCAAGTAGCTGCTCTTACTAGCTAGGAACGTCCGCGGTGCTGTGGCTGCTTAATACAACAAAGAACGCTTCGGCAAATTGATAAAACGGGTCGATAATGGCGCCTGACCTCTGACAACATAGAAATTAACGGAGGGAGAGGGAAGAAGAGATGAGAAAGGGTGGGGGAGAGAATAAATTTATATAACTATTGAATGACTACAGACGCGCTATATGCTGCAACTGGACATTCATTGTCAAAATATCGAATAATAAGCTTGGTAAGGGACAGAAACTGTTGAATAGCGTTTGCTAATTTCAGGCCATAAACATTAAGCTTTCTTTTACACGCATGCATTACCTATTTAATCAAAATGTCATCAAATAATTCGACATACTCAACTTCGAGTAACTCAACGGATTCCTCAGAAGAATCTGATGATGCGGGGATATCTAAAAGAGAGGACGATAAATCTAGTCTTTGTCCATTTGTAAGTGATACATTTCATTCGCTCCGATTCTTTCCAATGGGTTCATTTATAGTGTATGTTAAAGACTCTGCCAATATTATCACAGAAACTATATATAGGCTCAATCCATATTAACACTTTGAGTGTCACTTTAAGTATAAGTCATGCCTATGACATCAGTAACATTAAATGCAAGGACGTCTCACCAATGCACGAGCGTAACTTCTGTATAAACTTCAATGAAAGTGATACTTTAATGAAGGTCATCCGTCAGAGCTATTTTTCACTGTTGTGTATCGTTATTGGAGGAAAAATAGATTTATACACTGCTGGACAAAATTAAAGGATCACCATAATTTCCCGAAAATTTTGGTAATTTTCAAATGGCCTGTGTCTTCGCGAAAAATGGTCGCAAAAAATATTTTAAAAAATCATTTCGACGCTTGAAGTTTCTAGTTTTTGAATCGAGGATAATTTCATTAAAATTATCAACTTAAACGGGCACAGATGTAGTTTTAAAATGTTTTGGCATAAATAGGGAAGTTCGTTGGGGCTTCCAGGGGCGTGCGGAGACTTTTTCCAGGGGGGGGGGGGGGGCGGCAACCTTGGGATGATGGTAGAGAAAAACCCATTTTATAGTGCCAATTTAATTAAAAATTTAAAACCGAAATTTAAAAATATTCCCTTATTTAGTATAAACTTACTAAAGATCAATTTTGAAAAATATGCGATTTTTTCTCAAAAGCCAGGGGGCAACTGCCCCTTTTGCCTCCCCCCTCCCAGCGAACGCCCATGGGGGCTTCCATCGATTCTAAATAATATTGTGACTATAGCTGTAGAGCTACATTGTTATTACGAATGAAATCCAGCAGTTCCTTTTATTTAAACACGTGTAGGAATTAATGTGGTCGTTCGGAATGAATGCGGAAGTGCCTCTGGTAAATCTGACAACAGAAAACCGGACGATCATCGCTTACGCCTGTTCGCATGTTGTAATAATCTACAATTATAAGTCAAAGGGAGTGACAACTCTTCAGGGTCATGTATGTATCTTCTTTTACAATATAGTAATCAGGCCCGGGTTAAGACCTTTCAGGGCCCTAAGATTTAAAATATTGTGAGGCTTCCTTTTATACAGGGTGATCACTTCAACACAATGTACGATTTCCTAGGCATTTCCGATAATTTGCCTACCAAGTGTTCCCAACAAAAGCTGGATATTAAAATGCAGAAAAATTCTGTGTTGCTTATTTTGTTTATTGGTTAATCCAGCGCTGATCGTAATTATTTTCGGCGAATCAATCATCATTTTTCGCCCTTGCAGCAAAATGCAGTTAAAACTCTGTCGACCTCAAAAGATGGAAAATGGTTGTTGTCGGCAGACATCGAAAAGGATCCCGTGGTTGTTGTCTGGGACACCGAAACTGGGTAAATAAAACTAAGAACAATACACAAAGAAAAATCAATTAAATAACAGAATCTTTGAGGGCAATAGAATTACCTTGTGCCGAAATTAAGTTAGACGGAATACAAAATATTGCAGGGGTGTATTTTATAATTATTATTAAAATATTTTCTTCAGCGTACCGATTTGCACATTATTCAATTCACACGAAGGGAACGAAATTGTAGCTGCAAGAATTAGTCCGAATGCTAAATACGTAGTGACTGTTGGCAACGAAAGACACCAGAAGGTCCATTTCTGGTTGTGGACGTACGGGAAGGATAAACCTGATGGTAAATTAATTGAACTAATGTTTGCTATTCCGATGATATCAAGATAGTCAATCTTTTAAAACCTTTGTCTAAAACCTTTTCACTCAATAATTTATGAAATATATTTTTTGCAGCTTATTTGGAGCTGACGGCACTTGTCTCGGATAGAGTGAAAGAAGTAACTTTTAATGAAGATTTTCCGGAAGAATTTGCTTTGATCGCCGATCACAATATCATATTTCTCACTTGGGTTCGTATTAAACGCTGAAATAAGAATTTCAAAAGAAGAATAGAATGTCATAAATACGGAAATCACTACGATTTTGTCTCGTTATGAGTACGATGTTCGGGGGACAAGCCATACCTTTAACGAAGCGGTGTGCTATTCGACTTGCCTTTCTTCTTTGCTTTCTTCTTTTAGTAAAACGATACTGCCGCTATCTCGAACGAAATTTATGGCTTGTTGCTGTCGCGTACCGTCTCGCTCATACTCTGCCTCTCGCATTCGCTGCGGCGACTAGAAACGAAGTAGCTAATCGTGAGAGAGAACTGTACTCTTAACGAAATAGGAGATCCATACGTATATACTTATAACGGGAGAACACTCTATGCATAAAGAACGTTTATTTTTTTAAAGTACGTGTCGGAGGATATTTTGTTTTAATAATAATTTGCGATAAACTAAAAGTATTACGTAACGTTACAAAAAACATTAAGAATTTGCTTTAGTCGAATGAATTTCGATTCTTATCATTAGGAGTTTCATAAATAAATGATTAGGAGTAATAAAAAGTATATAAATATTATACGAAGTATCATAAAATCAAGGGCGTCAGCAGACTTTTCCAAATAGGGCGGGGGGCAATTTTGGGATGATGGTAAAGAAAAATATACCCCTCTTGCTTTTTTAAACCCATTTTGTAGTGCCAATTTAATTAAAAATTTAAAACCGGAAATTAAAAATATTCTCTTTTTTAGACCAAAGGTGGGCAAAAAGGGAATATTTTTAATTTTCGGTTTTAAATTTTTATTTCAAATAATTTTTTGCCCATCTCTGGTATAAACTTAATAAACATCAGTTTTGAAAAATAAGTGATTTTTTCTCAAAAGCCGGAGGGAGGGGCAACTGCTACTTTTGCCCCCCCCCCCCCTCCGGACGCCGATGCACAAAATAATACACACTATACTATAAAGTAATGTAATAAGACGTTACTGTAAACGTATCGATGTAGTCTCTCGCCATGAGTGGTACAACTGAAGAGGAAGTGATATCGAAGTCGCCTAAAAACTTTCGAACGGTAAACTCTGGAGTCATAAAATATGTCCTAACTCATTACTTAAATAAAAAAAATTTATTGTTCGAAAAAAATATGTTTTGTTAAAAAATCAGAATTTAAATTTCAGGCGAAGCCGAGTAGTAAAGCTAATATATACATAAGCACTTCACTAGAAATCGGTTCCACTTTTATAACCGATTTTCTTGAAAATGAGGGCTTCTATAAAAAAATTATTTTACATTTTAACTTGCTTTTACATGCAACCCCCTTCTTAGTTGTACCACTCCTTGCAGTACATTGTGCATAGAAATAGCGTTCCATTATTTCGGTGAAAAAGAGTAATTACGATTATTGTTCAATTAGGAGAACGACACGTTGAAGTACCATTATCCTAAAATTGTTGGTGATGCAAGAAGATACGGGGTATTCAATTGCTCTTGTTACGTGGCGAAAATGAATCGGGCACTAACAGCAACAGTAAACGGTATTTATTGTTCAACCAATATTTAAATATTTAACCCTGTTACGGCCTTCAAGCGGAGAAAATAAAAAATTAGTCTGCTCCAATGTCCTGGTTTAAACTGCTTTAAAGCCGAATCAGCTGAGCGCACGGTAGCGCGTAGATACAGGTTCGCACGTGAAAAAGGGTTAGCGGCGCAGACCTAACCCATTTTTATGGTTGAATCAGCGCGGTCAGAGTGGATCTGTATTAGCAACCCTGGTCTGTATCTACGCGTGCCTCCTGTGTGTGGGTGCCAGGGGTCACTGCTCCGCGTCAGCTGTTTCGGCTTTATGTACGCAGTGATGCCGGACTCGTGGGGCGTGGGACAAATGCTTACCACCACTCTGATCCCCGCTCTAACTACTATCGACGGTATTCAGAGTCGCTACTTATTCTTAAGATCATCTTAATAGTGATCCTCTAGAGAGTGATAGGAAGAACGTGTATCGTCTCTGATTGGTTGCTGGGATTTGCAGCAAAAACGGGAGTAGACAGAGAAAGAAACCGTAAAAAAGAAAGAGACAGAAATACGGATAGAAAGAGATAGATAAACAATCAGTTTGGAAAGCAGACGATTTAATGAATGTTTAGGTTATGTTATTTCCGGTTTTTCTCCCAAATTGCACAAATGGCTGCGGTTATACCTATCACTCCCTAGAGGATCACTACATCTTAAGAATAAGTAACGACTGTGAATACCGCCCTAACTAACTAACTAACTAACTAACTACCCCTACTATGACCTACCATCGTCCCCCACTTTCCTCCCATCGCACTGCACACAAGCATATTCCTATTGCTGTCCGTATGCGCAGCTTGCCGCCTCTTTTCGCCACAATCCACGTTGCCGAAACTCGAAAGTCGAAACCCCAGCCCAGCGCGTCGGTCTCAATCGCAATGGCGGGTGTTCAAATCCCGGTGCGACGGTTCTACTTTACCTTTCATATATATTCTCTAGTTTCACTTTCTAAATTCTCAATAGAATAAATACTTAAAAATTATTAATTTGCGAAGAATTTTCAAAGTCTGATTTTATTGTTAATGATACATTTCGCGTTGCCGAAAACCGCTGCAGCTGGTTTACGTACGATGCTGGTCTTCCGCCGTTCTACATATACACATATAAACAGAAATAAATGCATAATTAAAGAATAAGGCAGGCTAAGGGAAAAAAACAGGGAAGGTCACAAAGCGTTATCTGCTGCATACATTTAATTATTGAATTCTTACGTACAGGATACATTTTGATTTGGAATGTAATTTCTGAAAAGGGAAATGACAATGTCAACAACGCGGAAAGGAAACACAGCAAGACCATACGATTGCAAAAAAGCAGCATCACTGCGATGCTACATCACGATGGGTATTTTCTATTTCAATTTCCTAAAGATTATAAGAACTTGACAGTTAAACGTTTCTTAGTTTATTTAGTTTTTGAAAGTTAACTTAAGTAATACACGTGTTAATTGCGATTTCAGAATGATAGTGACGGGGACTACGGAAGGTCGGATCAACTTCTACGATCTGAACTTAAAAATTCTTTACTGGTGTGAAACTAGTGGCTTGGATTCTATTCGATCAATTAGCTTTGATCTGCGATCCACATTATTGGCTCCTGCAACTAATGTCACTGCACTTAATGGTCAGTTATTGTTTCTCAAATATTATAAATGTTATTTTAAAAACATAGAAAATATAAATAAATATTATGTTATTTAAATGGGGGTCATAAATGCATTGTCTGCTACAGATGAAATTGATGAGGACGATTTAGAGTACGAAGGAGAATTCGAAGAATATTCAGAAAGCAATATGCAAGACAGTATTTGTGACGAAAAACTACAATATTTACAGAAAATCAGGACCAGAACTTTACCAGACGAGCAGAAAGTTTCTTCCTCGTTGTCTGTAAATTTGGAACACACGATCACCCATTGTCATAAAAATCACGAAACGTTTATAAAACCACTTCCTGTAGATGCTACACTTCAGAATGCTCCATTTCACGCAGACAACTTCTTTACCAGTATGTCTATCTGAATCATTATATTAATCCTCTTTTTTACCATTTTATAAAATAGGTTTAAGTACGTTAGTTTCTTTTTTATTACGCAAGCAGGGTCGCTGCACGCTAAATAATTCTGTTTTTTCTTTAATATTAGGGAACGATATAGGATTATTCAAATTTTAAGATTACTGCCTATATTAGCCCGCCGTGGGCACACTGGGTCGTTTATGTCCGGGAAAATTGCCTCTTTTCTAGAACTTCCTCCCGAATTTTTATTTTTCCTAATTAATCCTTTAAACATTTGACTCGGAGAACGATTGTATATTAAAATAGAGACTTGAATAAGTATCCCATTTTTTTTTCTGATTTTTTGAAAGTCAAAAACTGTAAAAAAACAGCCGTGGACATAAACGACCCAATGTGCCCGCGGAAGGTGCGAAAATAAGTCTGCCTACGGCGGGTTAAATATTAGAATAATTTATAATATGTTTATAAAGGTACTGCGACTGGAGCAATGGCGTTAATAGAAATTGCCACGCTAAAGTGTCATTTCATCTCGGAAAGCGTGGGCGGAGCAATCACCAGTTTGGATGCCCATCCTCAAAGGTATTTAGAGATGTAACAGTAAATTGTAACGAAAGCAAAGTTAATTTCGCTTTTTTTTATTTATCTTCTGAGAGAATAATTTTATTTTTGTGTTTTACCTCTGTCCTATGTTCTGCAAAATTATAATTTTTGCCAATATTCTAACACTAGCTTTTAATTGTAAGTAATTACATAGTCACTGGAAATGCTCAAGGTACGTTGTGCTTGTACAACTATGAGACACATAAGCTCGTTGTGCGCAGAAAAACTCCACCGCTTCCAGATTTTAACGCACTACTTGATATACAGGCGAAAGGTGGTAATATAATTTACATCACATGCCCGCAAAGACACGAAAAATTGACCGCGATTACTGCGCTAAAATTCTCGCCAAAGAGCAAGTATTTCATTCATTTCTATGGACAGGGTGGTTCAACAGTTATTTTCAGCATAATATGACGCTATTCCTCTATGATAATTAGCTCAGTGACTCCAATTTATTTTCTTCCAATAGACACTGCGGGTTGAATTTGTTTTTCTTTATACTTTCGTACGCTTAGACAATTCTTGTTGGTGTGCTTCCTTTTTTCTCTTTCACCATATTTTTCTCCGACTTATAGCATCAAAGATATCGGAATAGTAATAATTACTGGATCACCCTGTATGTAAAAAGTGTGAATCGTTTAAGTAAGAAGCTTTACGTGTAGATGATATGCTCATGTGTGGCCTCGAAAATGGAATCCTATGGATATTGCATCCCATCACTTTGGAATGCCTCGATGAAGTTCCTTACAAGCATTCTACAGAGTTAATACTGAAAATAATTGTCCCAGAGTGCGCCGAGTACATGGCTTACTCAGTAAATATTAGTAGAATTTGTTATAACAGCTAGGAAATACTTTGAAGTCTGAAATTTTTATTTAACATAGAGAACTAAAATCTACAAATCGTTTGATAACAATCTGTACTATATTTCATTTCAATGAGCATTGTGAGAGAAACTGTCCCAAGAAGAAGAAAGTGTGGCAATCGATTTATTATAAAATAACGTTGTCAATTTTTATTTCTTTGACAAATAATGAGTAATTGACTTTTCTAGGATAATACATTCGTGATAGCAGCGTTTAAGAGAAACCATGACCCAGTAATGACATCTCATCTATGGAACTTTATTGGAAAATATCGTTCACATTCTGCAACAATAAGAGATATACTTTTTGAACCTGTTACTTCGCCGAGCGATGTTCCTCGATTATTCTCTCTTGGGGAAGATAAGAATCTAATTGAATACGATCTTAGTACTAGGTATGAGAACATTTACGATCCAAAGAAATTTCTTAGTACTAATTCTAAGGCATAATTTTGATTTTGTAATTTACAGTGGGCCTTATCCTCATCCTGGTTTAGTCATACATCAAATTTATGAAATTGAGTACACTGCGACTCCTCTTTGCTTCTCCTGGTATCCCGAACACGGCATCGAAAGATTTCTAATGGTTTCTAATTCAGAAGTAATTATTTGAAATATTTCTAAATGAAGTTTTGTAGCATAAAGAATCTAAAATAGCATCTTCTGTACTTCATGTTACCAAGTGTCATTTATTTATTACGTATTTTGTATATTATACAGGCGATAGATTCTAAAATATACATTAGCATTCGTAATTATTTGAACAACAATACAATTTGTTCTTTGATGGAAGTGACAGACAAGTTTAAAACAAAATACTTCGTTAACACTGTTATCTTTTCTTCAGTATAAATATAGATTGTTAAACGACACGTCGAAAATGATACGAGGAACATTTCTAGGACCACTTTTTGGCGCACCGGTTCAGCATTTGAAGGTAATCGATCGTATAAAATTGAATTTTATACATTCATTGGAAATCATGCTCTGATATTTTAAGCAAAAATAAGTTCAACAAATATTCTAATTAGAAGAGATGATTTCGGCTTTATTACTGATTCTATAGCTATTACCTAGCAGAGAACGTAACAGTGGCAAGCACATAGTGTTTGCGACTGATAAGGAAATTGGTCTCCAAATACTACCTTTCGATGGCAACCCGTACAAAAGTTTGGGAATGATAGGGCATCCACGCAAGGTATTGGAAAATTTACGCGTGCAAAGAAAGCCTGAATTTTTATAAATCCGATTTTACTAGATTACTAATGTCTGCGTTAATCACGATGGAAACATTCTGTTCACTTCCGGTTATAACGATCTCTGTGTTTTGATGTGGAGAATAAATTGCAGGTGAATTTTTACAACTTGCGTGTATCATATTGCTCTTTTACAAAAATTGCCTGACACGTAAGAAATATTGATATTTACATTTATATTTTATAGTTATACAGTCAATTGCACATTTTCCTATAATTTATCTAATATTTACATAGATCCGGAAATTTCAATTTATTTTACAACTGTATGTATTCGCTCTAATTGTTAGATTCTTTTCATTTTCTTCACATTTCCGTTATTTTTTATAATATAATCGAATAAATAGTTGATTCTATATCCTCATTTTAAGATCATTTCGATATTAATTTTTCTTAGATCTGTCGACGTATTGGCACACATTGGAGGTGAAGGCCTTTCGCCATATTATTCCCTCATCCGGGGTGGAAGGAAAGGTTGGCTCATCAAAGAAATGGAAGATCTCTTTTATTACGCACAAATTTTGCATCAAGGGGAAAACACAACTGCTACTAGGATGGTATCCGAGAAAGTAGCTACCAACCAGATACCAAATCTCATGCGTGCTATCGGATATTATCCCAGCAACGAAGAGGTAAGAATTTTATATTTTATAAAAAAAAAATTTCCCCAAACATTGATTCACCCGCAAAACAATATATTATTTTGTTGTAATATACCTGCTTAATATTTCAGATAGAGATTTTTATGGGTGAGATCTCTTACAGAAATTATGCGGAAACTGGTCAATTGGTTGAAGAAATTACGTTCGAGGACTTTGTGAAACTATATATAAACCATCGTCCACCTTTTGGAATCTCTTTGCGTCAGTTGCGAGAAGCTTTTCAGGTTTTTACGAATTCAATATGTGATCCGTTTATGGCCGATGCAAATCCAGTCTTGACTCGAGAACAGTTTATGAGTATATTATTCGGCGATGGTCCTGAAGAGTTATCGGAGAAAAGTGATGAAGTTTTCGGTTGGTTTACATTCCTTTCCCTACTATTAGATATCCCGATATAAATTTTGGAGTATTTATTTCAATTCCATAACGCCTTTCAGGTGAACCATTAACACGTCAAGAAGCACATATGTACCTCAAGTTTCTTACTGGGTCTACTGACAATTTAGATGAAACGCATCATCAGGATTATAAGAAACGGCCTGTGTCCACCGATTTTACATTTTTACCAGAGGTACCTTTTAATAAATTGAACTTTATAGAATGGTAGTCAATTTATTAAATTTTCAACTTTGAATTACAAATACTAAAAGGAACCCACCATTATTTGTAGAACAGATTAATGTATTTTTTATCTAAATTCTTGTGGAAGGGTTGCAGAGATTTGAATCGCTCTTTGCTTATTGAAAGGAAAGACATCGTGTCAGAAAAATGAAAAATTTTCTGTTATCTGTACATATCCAAATTTATTTCTCGATCTATCCAGACTGTTATTGAAATATTTAACTTCGCTATACAATGCAAGGAATGCTATAAATGTGATTTTCAACCAGCTGAAAGTCTTGCGAGCCGAATAGATAATAAAAAATTACAAACATCGGTAGAAAACACATAGTTAAATGTTGAATGAAAGATGTGTGCCGCCTCAGTGCGAAGAAGTGAAAATAAATAGGTGTTAACAGCAAGAAAGAAGAGTAATCGTTTAGGCTCGCCGAAAGTAATGTATTATTATTTTTATGATACAGAGGATATCTTACAAAGATTTCATCGCGGACATCATGGGTATTGAATTGTCGGAGGAAACGAGGGCTGACGACGAATAATTAATCCGTGCCATTTTAGTTGCATCACTGGCACCTGAATGTCGATTACTATTATTATTAATATTATTATCTTTACAATGTACTGCAAGTTCTATTAAACATGTATGAACACTAACGTGTTTAGCAATCTTTCCTGTTTTATGCGTTAGAAGGGAACGATGTTCCAGCGACAGACTCGGTTACACGAAATTCATTTATTTAACAATTACACGGGCCAGAGAATGCGGACGTCGAATATAATGTTAGTCCAAGAGCGACGGTACACACTTTTATTCCTGCCTTCAGTACCAACTGATGTTCGTTCCTTTTTTTTCTGCTGCGGGATTTCATTGCAGTTGATATTAAAGAAGTCGAATATAATTCGGAAGTGAAACAACTACAGATCTTGCTACCGAACATCATTTTCTTTGCTGTTCTCGAAAGATTGTAAAGTATTCGTTTATTAGAAATCGTACCGGATGTGTCGAATTTATATCCACGGAATATCACGCTAACGTCTTATCGAATTTCGCCGAACAACAAGGGAAGTCGGAACGCTCGTTATAGGCCTGGCAACAGATTTCGATAAAGTCATACAGCTGCATACAATCGCTTAGGAATCTTTCGTCGGCAAAAGAGCTGTTGCGAAGAACGAATAACTACTAGACTAGAAAATGATAAAAGATCCGCTCGTTAAACTTTTCGATTACTCTAAAAATAAAGCACGAAGAAATCAATGGAAACGTTGTAACAGGAAGTTTCGCTTTCCGAACGTAATGATAAAAGAAACATAATGGTGGGTGAGGAATAGGGGGGGGGGGGGAGGAGGAGGAGGAGGAGGAAGGAGAAGGAACAGAAACCTCAATGTGCATAGTTATAAAAATTTTAGCGATTAGAGTAATAAAAAGAAGGAAAATAAGACCGTGGCCTAAATGATAAACACGGGTAGTTTAAAGCTTGCAAAATAATTAAAACTGGTTTTTTAAGGGACGCGATAATCCAACGGAACACAGACACCGCCAGCAGTGCCGACAGTCGTATCAGCCACAATATCGCGATCATTTCGAGTTGATAAAAAACAACACAGCCCTCCCCTCTCGTGCTAGAACCGAAGAATTCTCGCTCTACGACGTAGTCTAGGATTTCGCTCTAGAATGCTACCAACCGCCTATCGGCTCGACTACGATCAAATTTATACACGGCGCGTTTTTGTCGTTTCAAAAGAAGTACAAACAAATGTACACAAAAAACCTTACTTCATTGTTATAAACTCTAGGGCGTATGTACAAGTTATATACAAATATTTTTTCTTTTTCGTTATTGTATCAGCTTAAGAAAAATATCAACGTGGGAACAATATTCGTTTGTTCACTAAGAAGAAAAGAAGGAAAACGCTTAGAGAAACCCGTGACCAATCGATATTCTTTCTCTTTCGGCCAGATTTCCTGGCATGTTCCCGTACATAATTACGTCGAATGTTGTTCAATAATTGTGAAAATGCGTCAACGCTTTTTGGCGAGCGATTGTTTTCAGGAGTTTTAATGAATCGAATGTTTCGCGAGGAATTGAAATTTCTTGAGAGATTTAAACTATCGTAGTCTGTAGTGAAATTGTGTAAGCGAAAAGTTATAGTAGACCATAAGATGAAACTTTAATTGCTACGCCTCAATGTGTTTAGATTTTATTATGGTAATAGTCATTAATCATTTTTGGTATTTAGAATCTTCAAAAACATCTCATTTTCAATAGTATTTTAAAGCATTCAGTTTTAACACTAGGTAACAGTATAACTAGCGATAGTTGTAATTACTTTACGAAACTGGTTGAGGATCTAAAATTTATTTGGAAGACTTGATAGTATCGACGAATATAAAAAAGTTAAAATTTAGAAACAGAACAATACTTCACGACTGAAAGTTAGAAATAATTGCACATAAATCTGTAGAAGTTACTACTAACTTGAAGATAAATTTGTTCACTTTGCAATATATATATTATTATAATAGAGCAACGTGATGAATGAGTACTTTCGCAAAAAAAATTCAAATTCTTTGTTTTCTGTTATAAATTTGTAGTTAGATGTATAAATAGGAATCGTGGTGCCTCATAGCCCTCTAAAACTAATCGTAAATAAATATCCCTATATTTCAAAATTACCTACAAGAATTTCGAGCTATTCGTCAACTTCAATTCACTTACAAAAACTTTCTTTACAGTCTTCTCTGAAACTGCGTCAAATAAAAAGAAAAATAAGCTGCACAATACTCTCTGATGCGTAATTTCGATATTGCACATAGTACATACAGAGAGTGGCAATAATTAAGTTCCAGGACTGAGATCATTATGTGCATTTTAAAAGCGCGTAGGAAACAGTAATTTAAGATGCAGAAAGATCTTTTTTGAAGAAAACTGGAAGCTAATTTCTATTTCAGCGCAATGCAAGGCTCACTCTGCAATATTGCGAAAATATTTTTTGAGATTTTTTTCTTATTCATCAATGTTCAATCTATGCTGAAAGGCAGATATTTTACCAGTGAATACAAAAGCATGTGACACTTGAAGCACATTATTTTAAAAAATATTAAATAAGATTTTTTTAAAATTTATAGTCCTAGTACTTAATCGTGTAGCTTTGAATTTATTTTTTTCCTAAATTCTTATATGATTCTGAAATCATTCTCATTTTATAGTATTTCATATTACGATCCGTGTATTTTAACACACGTTTAGAATTTTAAGGCTCTCAAGATATTCCAATGCAACAGAACTTCAGAACCTTCTTTTTCCTCCAGAAGTCCTTAGAATTTATCAAACTGTTAAAGAATTGCAAGTTCCTCGAACACTTCCTGATTTGAACAACACTCGAAGTAACTCTAACACGCTTCACCGAGTCACCGGAAAACTTGCAAGAGGAAGAAACCGAAATGGCCATTCTCAAGTACGTCTAGAAAGCAAATTTCAACACGCAGACACTATCTGCTGCTATCAGTCGTAGTAGTCCTCGCTATTCTGCACGATATCGTGCTTCTTTCTACAGTCTGGACAGTACCACTTGCCCTTTGGGGGCACCATGATCCCCACGCACTCGAAATGAAACCATTCGATACGACAGTCCTCTCCATCGCAGGCTATCATTTCCGACACTTCGTCGTACGGACACTGACAGTAGCAGTACAAATTAACTGGCCGCTCAGGTATCTGCGCGTTGCTTTCCGGTAGGTGGGTCTGAATCTGCTGGCTAGTTTCTACTTCAGAGTCACTGGAATCGCTGCTACTTTCAGCAGGTTCCTCTGATTCTGTCGCCGAGGCCGCGGCGATTCTCAGACTCTCTGCCTGGCTTTCCGTCGGCCTGTACGGCATGGTTTTCCCGCCGAAGGAGAGTCTCGGTGGCAACGGCTTGACACTCGGCACTGGCACGAAAGGCGTCTCTACTTTCCTCCACTTTATCGTCGGCTGCTTCTCCACCTCCTCGTCGCTGGAGTCCCCATAAAATCGTTTTGGTACTCGTTTCCGCTTCGATGAACGCTTATTCTCCGTCTCTGAGCCACTGCCACCTATGCTCTGGTTCATCATTTGCATCGTCTGAGACTCGACCCTCGTGTTCACCGCTTGCATATCGTTAGAAGAGATACTCGGCGCCGACGCTATATTCGGCTGCATCAACGCCGGCGACGAAGCCGAGAAACCCAAGCTCTTTTCGTAAAACGCTTTAGGAATGTTTAGTTTAATGGACTCCACGGCTCCTGTCGCGTTACACTGCTTCGTCCTTTCACCCTTTTTCCGTTTCTTCGTCTTAACTTTCTTCTTCTGCTGTGGCTGATCCTCCGTAGTCCCGGGCATCGGGTCAGGTGAGGGAATCGCAGTGTCTGTGTCCGTTAAACCATTGTTCAACGGGACCGCAGACTCTGTGGACGCTGGCGCGACCGCTGCTAGAAGGAGTAGTTGATTCCGCTTCTCCGCGAGCAGTTTGTTCGCGAGCTGTTGCGGATGCTCGTCGTAGAAGTCCTCGTCCGTTTCCGTCTCCTCGGTTTCCAAGTCTGACTCTCTCAGCAGAAGCAACGGCGGGCAAACTGGCTCAAGTGGAACACCCGCTTCTCCGTTCTCAATCTCTGCGGAGGTTACCTTGCTCTGAATATCAACGGATCCAACTTCCGCCGGTTGCGCACTTTCTTTATCTTTCTTCCGTTCCTTATGACTAGACTGCTTCTTCGGAGAGCCCTCCGAGGTGGAGCTGTCCGAATCTGAACTACTGCTCGAGCTGGAAGAACTGCCAGACGAAGAACTACTGCAACTGCAGTTAGTTCCACAAGAACAACTGCTAGAGTCACTGTCGCTAGACGAGTCGCTCGACGAAGTACTTCCGCTCCGTTTCTTCTTCTTTGGACTCTTCACCTTCTTTTTGTTCGGATCGTTCTCGCTGACGCTTTGCACTCCGTTACTGCCGGAGGGACTCTTTTGCGCCTTGCTAGTGTGATCTTGGTCCCCGCCAGCGTTTACCTCTTCTTTGTCATCCATCTTAGACCCAGACTCCTCGCTTTTCTCCTTATCCGACCATACAACGCAGTAATCGTGGTCGGCCAACACAATGCTCCTCAGGAATGCTACATCAGTCTCTGTCTCTGGTTCTTGATCTTTGGTTGTGAAACTGCTTACCGAATCTTTCATCTCTAAACTCGCGGTGTATGTTTTGAAGTTGTCCCAGATGCCGTCCATGATTTGTGCACCCTGCTCTTTCTCTTCCTCGTTCTGCTCGACCTCCACTATGCTGTCCGGGGCCGGGTGTGGAGAAGCAGGCTTCGCCTGATCCGCGGGAGACGCTACACTCTCTTCTGTTAACTTAGGCTTCTCGGTTACCTCAGCTTCCTTCATCTCCGTTTTCTCCTCCTCGGAATCGGTGTCACTTTCAGAGGATAGATTTAAAGGCGGCAAGTCGTAAACGTCTAACACTTTCTTCACCGTTTCTTTAGGCTCCTTCGCCACCAAGTCGGAGGTCGCCGTGACGCTGTCGATTACATCTACCTTCTCTTTGTCAGATTTTTCTTCGTCAACCACTAGCTGCTGATTCACCGCATCTGTCAGGCTTGAACTGATGGGGCTCGGTTCTCTGTGAGTGTCCTTGTGCTTGGCTAACAGCTTCCGGGATATGAAGCGCTCGGAGCAGTCGCTGCAAGCGTACGGTTGGTCCCCAGAGTGTAACCTCTTGTGCACTTTAAGGGCTACAGCTCGGGAGAAACTGGATCCACATTCCTCGCAAACGAAAGCGGTGGGCGGTATGCAAAAATGATAGATGTGCGGCCACTTTTTCTGCAAACATTTCTTGCAGAGCACGCTTTCCGTTCCGTGCTTCCAAAACAAATGTTTCGTGATGTCTGGCTTATTTCTGTACGCGATGCCGCATCTGTAGCATAGATGATGGAGCTTGTGCTTCCAAACGTGGTTTGAAAGACGCTGCTGATTTCCAGTGGACTCCAGGCAAACGTCACACGCGTGGTGTCTCTTGCGTAAGTGTACCATTAATCTGAATGCAGATGGAAGGCTTGCCATGGGACAAAGGCAACATCTGTATTTAACGTTAATGTTTGGAGAGTACGTGCCAGGGCACAAATGGCAAAGTAATTCGCTGTAACTATAGAAAGTGGATTTACACATTATACAGATTAAGATTGTCTTTTGATGCATCTTTCGATTATGCAGATAAAGTTCCTTGTGCACGGCGGAATGAAATCTACAATGAAAGCACTCGTACGTCCGTACGCTTGGAACGTTGTAGGTACCATTTGTGCTGCTATAAGAGTCAAGGTTAAAGTAATGCGTGTCCAGTTCGTCGAGAGACTTTTTCACTCTAATGATAAACTGTTCTGCATGGATAATTATGGCAGGGTGCTGCGGTTGAAATTTGTGTTCCGCGAGCATGTGTAATCCTAATTGTTTACCATTCACCGCTATATGGCGCGCGTGGTTACAGTAGACACAGAAAGGACTGGCTATTTCTATGCAACGTTTCAGCAGATCTTCTGCCTCTATACTGTCCAATGTGCCGTCAACGTTAAGGTCGTTAGAAGGAACATCCTCTCCAGCCAGCATGATTCCGTCGCCTTGCTGTGTTTGAAGTTGCGCATCATCGTTCGTCTCATTATGATTTACAGCATCAATTTCCTCCTCGTTAATTTCCTGCTTTTCTTTTGCATCTACGTCAGTGGCTATTTCTTCGGCGTCTTCTTCGATCAGTTTCTCATTTTCCTCAACATCCATGGTCGATTCAGATCTAACTTCCGCAGCCACTTTAGTTTCGGCAGTTTCTTCGATTTCCTCAGTCTCGTCAACCTCATTACTGTCCACTACTGCTAATTTGAAGCTATCAGAATCGCTGTCACCATCGTTCATTTGAAAACTGTTGTTATTGTCCCTTTCCCTCTCAAAAACATTAGAATCTTTCTCTTCCACTAGCAAACTCTCCGCATTGTTATTCTCCTCGGACTCTTTCGAAACATCATGGTCCTCTGCATTGTCATTACTAGTTGCAACAGAGAACTGAGAGTTCCGGTTGGTGCAAATCTTTATAACTAAACTTCTGTCGGAAGAAGCGGTGGCGTTGAACGACACCAAAGACTGAGATTCATTAGGTACATCAAGGTTCTCTTTATCTTCGCTTTTGTAAACTTCTTCTTTACTCTGCTGGTCAGACAAATGTGATTCGTGTTGCGGACTGAATAACGACCGATTGATAGGGCTTTGAATGGAACTGTCCGACGCGTGAGAACTAGAAGCATCTTTCGTTTCCGACATAGACTCCTCTGTTTTGTCGTTAGTCGCATCTTCCTCCGCTATGTGATCCACCAAATTAACTTCATTCGTCCTATTATTACTTTCATCCGATGAATTTAAAACCTCCGCGTCGAGCCTGCCTGCTTCATCAGAATCCGATTCCGGTTTATCAGACGCGTCCAAAGTATTAACCGAACCTGTGTCTTCCTTCTTATTGGTATCATCAGAATCTTCTATATTATTTGTACAACGTGATACCTCCATAATAACTTCTGTTATACTATCATATGGCTTATCATGGCTGATTGCATCAGGTAACGATTTCTCTTCAGACTCATTCTGATAAATTTCTCTTTCGTTGGTCTCTTCTTTCTCCTCGGAAGAATCTTCGATATACTTTGAAACTTCCATTATTGTCTCCGAAACTGTATCCTTAACCTCTGTGTTAACTTCGCTTCTAGGAGCTTCGTCCACATTCATCGTATCCGCAGGGGGTTGACTTTCATTTAACAGAGACACAGTTTTGTTATTTGCCTTCTTCGAGTGCGCGTTCGCTCTCTGCTGATTCGAAACACAGTCTTCTATGTGCCTGGACCTGTTGTTCTTTACTGGCTTCCTCGAAACCACTTTGTTTCCAACGATCATTGCCCTGTCGAGCATATGCGTTGCGCTTGTTTGCATAGTAGGCAGTAAGACGGAACTTACTTCTTTACTCGCCTCGTTACTCAAACTACATGTACTGGCGTGCGAACCAGTCTGCCTACACAACGTGCATATGGACGCAGTAACGTCTTGCTTGGTGGCTGGTGAACAAAAGTGATTATAAAAATTATCCGTTTCAGAAAAAACCTTCTCGCAGGTACAACAAACTAAATAACACGATCCTTTGAAAGCACCATAAAAATCTTCAACAGACGTAAATGCCATTTCTGGAACACTATGCTTCTTCATCAGATGATAAAGCAGCCTCTCCGCTTGGCCGAACATTCCCAGACAAAATAAACATATGTGACGCTTGTGTATGTCTCTCATATGTAAAAATAAATTCCAATTTTCGAAGTAGGTACCGCACGCCGCGCATAAGTAAACTTTCCTCGTGATCTTGAAGTTCGGGGAATGCGACACCGTCGATGATTCCGATGTGCTGGGCATCGGTGTCATCGTGGAATTACAGGTGCACAGATTCTGCTTTAACATAGAACACAAGCTTGACGACGAGTCGCACTTCGAACACTTGCTCTTGGACGAAGGCTGGAGACCCAGGTATTGCGCATACTCTGTTATTTTCCCTCGCTTGATCTCCGCCCTTTTCTCCTTGCTACCCTTCGACGACGCATTAGAATGAGCCAATTGTTGCTCTGGCGTTATGCTTTTTAAAGTATTCGTCTGCGTCTCTTGTGCCTGTGCCAAAATACGCTTTTTGAAACCTTTAAATACACTTTTCGATCCTGTACTGTTATTTTTGCTCGACGAATCTTTAGTTCCGATTGAATTATACCGCAACAATTGCTTTTCTTCCTCTATTACGTCGGCGTAAGCGGCGTCGATCGAAGGCTTCAATGGATTCCCAAGAGATGCGTCTTTAAATTGCTGTTCTCCCAGAATGCTCCACATATCCACAACTTTACTTTCACCATCCTCATCTTCCATAATAGCACTCCTTGGCTATAGCGGTATTACCTATAACAAACGATATATAAAAAAATTAATACAACATTACTAACAATTTAAACAAGCAATTTAATAATTTAAAAATCACTGCAGCTACTGCGAAGTGTTAGAAGCTTAATATGCACACGATAAACATAAATTTTTCACAAAATTATAGCAGTTAACAGATTTAAGAACACGTTCGTGTTAACCGGAATGAATTTGCAAGCAGTATGAAGCGCACTACCACGTAGAAACTGATTCTAATTGGTACGCGCGCAAAGCCACCTGTTACACCTGATATACATTTTTTAAGAACATCACTGCAGTAACATCGATGAGCCAATATAGCAAATCCTTCTGTACACAAGACTCGAGCTATCGCGTCGCACTTTTATAGAAATTAACATTGTATTCCGATGGAAATGGCGACGCGCAAATCACATCGTACGTTACATACATCGTGTCAACAACAGAGCAGACAGTGCGTTTAAACTACGCTCGATAAGGTAAGGAGCATTTAATGTAATACCTCTGGTAAAGGTATTAAAAAACTAAGCACATGGTGCGACGGGCAAGAAGGCCCTTCGCTGTGAGCATCGCTTCGCTACGGTTCAGCCCTGAAGTTGCCATGAAAATCAGATTGCCAGGACGAAATGAACGTCGTGACGAGGCTAACAAGAGTGTGTACGGAATCGGGACGCCGGGATTAACGAGTTTCACTAAGAGAGTGTTGTTGTAAGCTTTTGTTACACACAGGGATGATCCCAGTGCGACGAGGTTGCGTACCTTCCGGTAAACTCCGGCTCGGGCAAAATGTTTGGAATTACGAAGGAGCGTGCGTGAATCGTAAGCGGTAAACGACACGATCGGGACGCCGCGGAAACGTTTAGAAGTGGAGCACCTTAAGCGATTCGTCGCGATCCGCGCCGAAAAGGTTAGTAAAATGGCGTCATATCAATGAGCACGGCTCCGTCCGTGCTTCCAACACATCCCCAGTGATGCCACCTTTCGTCATGTTCCACCATAGCCCGCCGTAGGAGAGGTTAGACCGAAGCCATCGAGAGAAGGAGGATTCGTGGTATTTCGGTTTTTTCGTAATCGGCACGGGGCTTCGTAGCTTCCTCGATAAATCTGATCCGACTTGAGCGCGAGCGCGCTGTTGCCTGGTCCACGGCTGTTTTGCGAAAACTCGAAACGCGAAGCGACGGCATCTCTCGTGGACGTACTCATGTACGCCCAACGTAGTATGTACTGGTGATACCCCCACTCCGTGTCCCAACGTGACCCAGCCATCCAGAGCGTCGAACTTGGACGAACATCGCAGAACATCGGCTGACGGAGCTGTTCGTCCTTCTGCTTGTGGATCTTGCAAAGATGTCAACAACGCCGCTCGAATTTCTGTCAGGCTACTGACAGGGTAGTTCGGTGTCATACTTAATTATCCTTTCACTAAAAGCTTTTTAGTAACGGGGATCTTTTTTCTGCGGCATAGCAGCTCTGATTTCTAGACTCACTTTTATTAAATAGAGATAACACGCGATTTTGATGTTACACAAAATTGCAAAAGACCTACGTTACGTCGTATAATGTAAATTAAATTTATGTGCTGTGGTAAAAATTATTGAAATATATTAATAATTCGTTTGAATTTTACTTGTGTACTTTTTTATTGTATTTAACGTGCAACATAAAGTCTGTTAACACTCATTTTGTCCATTTTTCTAAACACACTTTTCTAAAACGCTAAGAAAACAATATTAAGATTTTCAAGAAAATTTGTGAAGTATTTGAAATATTTTTCGATTTTAAATAGTTCAGTGCTATTTGAGTTACCTCTTTGAAATAGCTCACTTTTTAAACAAAATTATTTGTGACATGTTTTTAGGAAAAAAGTTTGAATGCCTTTTCAGTTATTATGCTTATTTCCGCCGACTCATTAACATTTGTAATGCGTTACTGACATCAGTAAATGCTTCGAAATTTTTATCGCTAAAGCATATAAAATTTACTTAACGTTTCGGAGTTAACCTATATATATATAATTTAATTGAACATTTATCTTTTTTCTTTAAATAAATTTCTCCCAAATCTAATTTGAAAATTTCTAGTAACGGAATAAAACTTTACTTTAATACGGGGCGAAGCAGTTTCGTAAAAAACGATTTTTTTTCTTAACTTAAAATATGATTAGAACTATAATGATAATACGACATGATAGAATTAGTAGTAATATGTGCTATGGGCGAATTTCACTTACGCCCAAATCGCCTGTGATTTTAATTAAGATGGGTTTTCCCATACGCGATTGAACGCAACTTCAAGAATTTCCAAGTCGATTTTCTCGAAAATGCAGCGCAATATCAAAAAAATTTTATTCCTTTTTTTCGACTTATTTATTGGTTATAAGTAGAAAAGAAGAAGTGACTTTTTTCATATAGCGCTTCATTTTCGAGAAAATCGACTTTGAATCTCTTAACGTTGCGCCCAGTTGCGTATAGGGAAACCTACCTTAATGAAAATCGCGGGCGATTTGGGCGTAAGTAGAATCCGCCCTATAACGTTGCATTCCAATTCGATGTAAGCTTGAGAAATTATAAAAATGGAATATAAGGAACATGGAAACGCGCAAATCTCGATTGACACGCATTTCATGCTTCCGTAATTTTAAATGTTTGAAATAAATCACGAATAAAGAATCCTAGGCATTTAGTAAAATAAATTGTACATTTTATTAATATATTACTATTTACGACTTCGTTGTTTTCAATGAAAGATTAAACCACGGCTTCAGTCTTATAAAAGAACATCCTCGCTGTGACCGTTGAGAACGCGGCGAAAGGTCCAATCGAATTTCGATTGGTTTATGAACACGGATGCATTAAGTATGTGCGTTAGGTAGAATGTGTGAATGCGCCAATGCATAATACATCATCTCATTTATTCAGTATTTCATATATATCATTTGTTGATGCTATCATTTTTTGTGTATTTCTACGTGCTGTTGATTTACGACCGAGCGTATCGTATATTGTACACCGCCGGGGTTACAAGATTTGACGGTTAAAACGGAGCAAGCATCAACGCAACTCGTTCACGGACGGTCGGACGTTGTCATTTGAAAACGGAAGCCATCTTGTGGCCGAGCCTCCCCTATTATACAGGGAATAATAGTTCAGCGACTATTTGTTCCGTAAAATTGTTCCGTACATTTTCCATTACGTCTAGACTATGCATGAATTATTGTATCACATGTTTACATAGCCATGGCTGCGACGAGAAAGTTGCAAGGTGAGGAGAAAATGTTTCCAGCATGTTTACATTTTAGAAAATTTTGTTATGGCCCTCCACCACTACAACAATCCCTTCGATCTTGCCTTGAGTTCTGCAGTTCTCTACCGGTTTAAACGTTCGTATTTTGCGACTAGTAGCCGCCTATTTATAACCCGCGTTACCTATTTGCATGCAGGCTTCTGTGCCTGACAGTTGGTACAGGTTGCCAGGGTACGATGGATTGGTATGTTCTGCTCAACTTTTCACATGTTTCATTCAGAAAGTTCTATTCCTTTTTACACGAATCGTATTCACTGTAGTCTAATGCTGCTTCCTTATGTCAGCATAACCTTCCAAGCGGCTCTTCATTTAGCTTGTATGATACACAAATATAGTGGTGCGAGTCACAGCATATATAAGGCTTTCGTCTGCGTAAGCTTTTAACATAAGTTGCTTAGATATAGGGCAATGTATTTATAAGAATCTGTAGATTATTACCGGTCTTGCGTTTCTATATTAGCACTTTTTAAAGAAGTTTATAACGAAAAGAAAAAAAAAGAATAAAGACTTCTCACTGTTACTTACAATGTTTTATTGCACCCAGTACTCTTTCAGCTAGATTAGTTGTAGCGTTTAAGTTGTGCGATACAGAGAGATATTTAAAATGGCTTGATAATGTATTTTATTTGATATTCTAGTTCCGCCAAATACATCGCTCCTATAGCGTGCATCGTAACAAGTTTATTCGCTTCTAGTTCAAGCGAAGATAAACTTGTTACTCGAAGAATCGTCCTTGATTCGCTATCGTGTCTCTGTGTCGAACTTTTAGACTCTTGAGATAGATGTGCATATTCATTGATAATATTGGTCGCGGATAAAATATGATATTCTATTTGATTGTAAATGTTTCGTATAGTTAAGCCGATTCACTGTATATCTGTGTTTTTCAATTTTAGGTGAAATAGATCGGTGCCTTAAAAAAGTAACAGAGGGTGTAGAGACGTTCGAGGATATTTGGCAAAAGGTTCACAATGCTACGAACAGCAATCAGAAGGAGAAATATGAAGCGGACCTTAAGAAGGAAATCAAAAAACTCCAGAGGCTACGTGATCAGATCAAAACTTGGCTCGCGTCAGGCGAGATTAAGGATAAGAGCACGCTTCTCGAGTATAGGAAGTTAATTGAAACTGTGAGTATAGCTTGACGAGAAGGAGGACTGATGGAGACGTTACTACGCGACGCTATACGCAATGTGTGTTTCCCTTAGCAAATGGAAAGGTTTAAAGTTGTGGAGAGAGAAACGAAAACGAAAGCTTATTCGAAGGAAGGCTTAGGAGCAGCTCAGAAGCTGGATCCAGCGCAGAAAGAAAGGGAAGAAGTTAGCAATTGGCTTGCAAATTCCATAGACGCTTTGAATCTTCAGGTATGGAATAGGGGATTTTGCTTAATCATACTGAAGAAAGTCCTTTGTACGTCGAGTATAATATGCTGATTGGTTTTGGTATAGCTGGATACGTTTGAATCCGAGATAGAATCATTACTCGCAGGGAAGAAAAAAAGGTTAGATAAAGATAAGCAGGATAGGATGGATGAGTTAAAGGGGAAGCTCGATAAACACCGTTACCATATCCGTAAATTGGAAACATTGTTACGCATGCTAGACAATATGTCCGTTGAAGTTAACACTGTGAGTGTACAGACAAAAGCATAATCATTAAATCAGATTCCGTTTTATGTCGAGACTTTAACGCCTCACAATCATTTCAATTTCTGCCCTTTGCTCGTTTCGCAGATTAAGAGGATAAAAGATGACGTAGAGTATTATATCGAATCCTCGCAAGAACCCGATTTCGAGGAGAACGAATATATTTATGATGATATTATCGGTCTCGATGAAGTAGAGCTGTCTGGGGTTGGCATTCCTTCGTCGGCGACAACGGACAGCAACAACAGCAACGAGACTGGAGGAACACCGACTTCGACTAACTCTGGTACTTCGCCTATACCGTCGCCCCCATTGAGTTCCACCATGCACAATCATTCAAGTGATAGTTCTACAGATAATGACAAAAAAACAAAGGTATCTACTCCTACTAGTTCAGATCTGGTAGCGCGGTATCCTCTCGCGACGGGCTCGCGGCGAGGAGGCGGCGAGGATTCCAAGGTTCCGAGCCGCGCGCTCGAATACTCCAAAAATCGTGGGCATAGTGACGAGCGCTTAGCGCAGGGGCCAAAGCGAGCCCATAGCGAAGGGATACTGTATACTTTAACGATTCAGAATATCAAGTTTTAATAATTCGTAATAAAGAGATCTTCATGAAATACTTTGATTTCAGCCTGTGAAACCTACAGCAGTCAGGCCACTATTAAATTCACAGGCGAGCATTCCAACCACGGGAAGCATTGCCACCATAAAATCGAATTTATTATCGAGCAGCACTCCAAGCAAGACCATTCCCATGACACCTAGCCATAGCTCGCCTAGTTCTACGAGTAATCACATTGCTACGACTAATGCTGGCAACTTCGCTACAGTAGCTGCTTCGCATAGTAATTCGCAAGCCATCCATTCTACCTCTAGTAAAACATCTTGTAAGTGACTTTTAATACGATGCGGTGATCGATTTATTAGAATTATTCCAGTATGCTTGACGAGTTTGTCTGTTGAATTTCAAGCTCACAGCAGTGAGAATGGTTTGTTGTCATCCTCATCCACGTCCAGTGTTACCTCGAACGTGCCGCAAACGATCTCACAGCAGCACAATAACCCGGCACCTATACAGGCGACACACGTGTTGCACAATCAACAAAACCAGAATCACAACAGTGAGACAGAAATGACGACGCCAATCCCGCCGTCTTCGTCACCGCAATCGTCAGTTAGCAGTAGGTCTTCGCCTCTGCCTGCAAATTCCTGCTCGCCAGCGCCATCCACTGCCAATGGTCTCATCCCTAAGCTTCCTGACGACATGTCCTCTTTGAAATCTATAGCCCAACAAGTAATTGTCCGAGCAGGTCTGGAAATACCGCCGTCCGAGTCGAATAGAAACATTTTTGATAGCGCTAAGGCGAACAATAATAACAACAACGCTACCTCGGAAGCGCATATCCCTCCTTTGCTTGGCGTCGCGCCGCTCGGACCGGTACCTCTTCAAAAAGAACACCAGCTGCAGTTCCAGATGATGGAGGCGGCTTACTACCATATGCCCCATCCGTCTGATTCTGAACGGCTGCGATCGTATTTACCGAGAAATCTGTGTCCAACGCCTCCCTACTACCAGCAGGTATCGTTACATCATCTGACCTTCACAAGCTAATTGTATTTTAGAAATATCGCAGTAACGTAATCCTCGTGTTGTCTGTTTTTCTTCATATTTACTTTGCTCCTCAGGTCCAACTTCCTCATTCTGACACTGTCGAGTTCTTTCAACGTCTTTCTACGGAAACGTTATTCTTCATATTTTATTACATGGAGGGTTCCAAGGGCCAGTATCTGGCCGCGAAAGCTCTGAAGAAACAAAGTTGGAGGTTTCATACCAAGTACATGATGTGGTTTCAAAGACACGAGGAGCCGAAAGTGATCAACGAGGAATACGAGCAGGTTAGCAATCGCGGAAACTATTGATTTTACTTTGGGGAAGGAACGATTCAGATCTGATGGGAAACTAGAGCTTATAGTGCGATATCATTTCAGGGAACCTACATTTATTTTGATTACGAGAAATGGGGGCAAAGGAAGAAGGAAGGCTTTACTTTTGAGTACAAGTACTTAGAGGACAGAGATCTGAATTAACAGTCCTGTTGCTCGTGGAGTCTCCGAAAAAATGCACTATTTCTGTACCGGTATTATCCAAAAAAGAAAGAAAGAAATCGAAAAGACAGATTTTATTTTTTACAATTCTATATTTTCGCAAAATATAATTTTATTTATTGGTAAAGAGTATCTCAGAAAGAAACGTAAATACGAAACGAAAATACGAAAGAAGAGCTCGTGCATACAGCAGGCAATGAAGGTACTTCATTATATTTCGATGTTGCGACGGTAATATCTTCTGTGTATATTCCTTTTCGAGAACAAAAAACGGAACCGAAACACTCAAATCACGCAATCGAAAGAAACGAAAAGAACGAAATGCAACTTTATTGGGAAAAAAAAGAGAGAGAGAGAGGGAGAGGATGGAGTTAATCGGGGACACAGTAAATTGTAACTATATATATATATAAAAGAAAAAAAAAAGTGAAAAGAAAAGAAGAGTAACAATACGAAAGGCACCAGAGACACACTTTCGACAGTTTAGTGTGCGGTGTGTGATAAAAGAGGAAGAAGTTATACTCGCTGGCGACTGACTCTGTAATACCAGTACAAACATGCGTGCGGCCCATCTGCCGTTTGGCGGTAAGGTGGAGGGCGCTCATGCTATGGTATGTCTTAATGTTAGATTATAAGTAGCCTTTTTGTATAAAGTATATTGAGGTATAAAAACCCTTAAATTGAATTACTGTACAGAATGTGTAGAAATAGTGAATAATAATATTATGGAATATATTTTATTTCTCATTTAAATGAAACCTAAGTTGTTTCAATTTTTGTCACATCTGGCGCATCTTTGACACTACCTTGCATTCGGAACATTCCATCCATTAGATTTCTCAGCCCTAAAGACCGGGTCACTTGTTAGGCGTTACTTCGACGGATTTAAAAGTCGAGAGCGCGTTCGTTACTTAATGGTAGCATACTTACGATTAGTAAGCTGCCGTTGCTGCTGCGCATGTATATTTGCTCTCTCAGGAGTCTGTTGATTTCGTGTTTCTTTTTCTCGGCAATCCCTGCGCGTAACACATTGTGTTCGCCTGACGGCGACTCGTGATAATCACTGTGCATATGTATTTATGAATTACTGAAGGAACGAGAGGGAGAGAGAGAAAGGGAGCGAGTGAGAGAGATAGAGCCATATTGTACGAACTTATTTATTATGTATTGCCGGTACTACCGAGGGCGGGAACAACGAAATACGAAACATTCTCGGTAGTTTGATATATGTACATACGTGTATATTTCCTTACCTTTTTGATCTCCAATGTTTCTCGTTGGAACGCCGCGAGGCAGTATCGGCGTCTCGAATAAATAACTTCAGACAAAACAGTTTTCGCTTCGGAGACTGAAGTGATCGCTTGCATTACAAAAGCCTTCAACAACGAGATTAGCCGTACATTGCATCCCTTAGTAATTAAAGAGAACAAGTTGAGATTTCTCGTATGATCAAGTTTAGCGCTAGGATGGAGATCCACTTACTGAACAAAAGAATATAGATGTATTCTGAGCAGATACTCTTGTTACAAATGAACTTCTGAATCGCTCTGTTCGCATAATGATATATAGCCCCATGGTCTTTTATCAATTTACATTACTTTAGAAGCCATATCCGATGAGACCTCGATCTCTCTGAAAGCAGATGGTGTCGCGGTGAATGTTGGCTTTGCAAGCTCGCGGTGCATTTGAAATTCAGTTGTTCTCGACATATCCTGGAAAAGTCCCGCGATATGTTTGATAGACCATCCGCAGTCGATGACCCTTCAATAGTGTTTAATATGTTAACGTGTATCAAAGGTGTCACGCTTGTTAATAATACATTAATGGAAATTAGGTCAGTAAGACTTACAGAATTACAATAAACCAAGGATTTTTCACTTTACGCAGCACTAAATTATTCACCGGTGCACATTTTATCGAGATTCATTTTACAAATCCCCCGACGTGTGAAAGCAGACGTAATTGTTCGATGTTGTGCAGAGGGGAAAGGCGAGATAAGGATTCGTTTGCCACTTTATATGGATGAATAACACCGTAGTCTTTAGAAGTTGCATTATAATCGTAATGTTAATAAAATGGAACAGTATTGTTCCCGGATATTTTGTATTACGAGGACCTGTACAATGCTGATCCATCATTTTCTATAGAGTTTTAATGAGAAAGTTCAAAAGATTTACAACAATACACTCTGTACTACATGTTTGCATTTGTTACGAGGTTTCGCTGCTATTTGGATGTATTACATGCTTCTAATCTTTGTCTTGTATTTTCTAATAAACCCGAGGTTTCGCTTTGTAATTCAGGTAGAGGCACACGAGCAAAAAGCTACTACTATTGGTTGTGTACGTTGATGAGTTCTGCTTTCTAGTGCTTCATTAACTTACTTTTAACAAATATTGTTGCAAGCGATAAATCATAACAGTTAACCGATTGTAATTTCCATTACATATCTTATGTTGTTTTTATTTCGGAGGTGGGATGTTTGTTCTGTGCAAAGACTGGAAGAGAAAGCATTATAACAGAGCAGTGATTTGCTAATACTAAGGAACTTTTCTTACTTTACGAACTTAGGAGATAAACAGTTGGTTGTTCTTTGAAAGTGCTAGATTTAATCAGTTTTGAGTAGTTACGTAGCGATAAATTCAGCAGTTAGTCCATCGAAGGGATCCGTTCCTGTTATTCTGTTAGACATTCGAAAGTCGTAAAAGTGAGTAAAATGTGATTTTGTAAATTAACAGTGAATTAAGGATCTTAATACAAACTAATTTTTTGATGAACTCGCTTACGAGGGAAGTGGTGGTATGATTTATAAATAAAACAAACGACAATGATAATAAAAACAAATATCAACTCGTGTTCATGTTATTTATTAAGAAACAAGAAACGTATCTAACAAGACAGTCGAATCATTTAACTCTTTCTTCCCTTCGATTTCCCCGTATTTTTCCCTTTCATTCTTTTCCTCACTCCGACAAACTGCTCGGTGTCATCGTCGTCATTGTCATCTTGACGCTTCTTCCGTTTCCCCAGCTTCTTACTCTCCTCGATGTCCTTGATTTCCTGAAGCGATAAAACAATGCATCTCAGTTTTCTTACGCTAACGCGCTCGGTTTAAATAACGACAAATCGGACGTACCATTTTTACGATACGTTGCGCCTCGGCTACTCTTTCTTCGAGGACCATTACTTCCTCCTCTTCGGTGGGATACAATGGCAATTGCTTCGATATTAATTGCTCTATCCTCTGATACAGTTCCACGTCGTACTGCGTCACGAATGTGATGGACCGACCAGAACGACCAGCACGCGCGGTACGTCCAACTCTGTGTATGTAATCTTTGCTGTGCGTAGGTATGTCGAAATTTATTACGATATCCACGTGAGGAATATCGAGGCCCCTGTAAAAATTAGATAGAAATATCAATAAGTATGAAAGGAAATTTCTGCTTTTCCATTTTCACGAAATTTTCTTTTATATTCACTCTTTGAAACTATGTTTCAAACATTCGCCCGATGCCTTGTATGCATTTACCTGCTGGCCACGTCTGTGGAAATAAGTATAGATCGATTCTTCGCTTTGAATTTAGTGAGAGCAGCTATCCGTTTATTTTGCGACATTTGTCCATGTAGCGGGACCGCGGTGAAGCCCAAGTTTCGTAAAAGAAGAGCAGTCCTGACTGTGTTGTTACAAGTTCCGCAGAAAATCATGAAACTGTTGCCGGCTAGTTCGTTTAAAATATGTACCAGATACACATCCTGCAATGCGAATTATTTGTAAAGAGAGAAGTGATAATTCGATAATTAGTAAGATATTTTTTACCTTGAACTTCACTGGAATGAATACGTAATATTGCTGCAATTTTTCAACTGTCTGATATTTTGTAGAGACTTCCACCTTAACCGGATTCTGCAAAGACGCCCGTTGCAGTTTCTGCACTTTCTTGGTCATTGTCGCAGAGAACAACAACGTTCTCCTTTCACGCGGAATCGCTCTTAAAATCTTATCCACTTCTACCTCGAAGTCCATGTTCAAAATACGATCCGCTTCGTCCATGACCTATCGAACACCGTACTAAAAATACAGACTTGTTCGCAGTTACGCGCAACAGCTGGAATACAATGGAAATACCAATTACCAAAAATTTTAACGAGCGCAGATTAAAGCCCTTAGTATTTTCCAAGTGGTCGACTAATCTTCCTGGTGTGGCGATTAAAACGTGTGGCTTTTTTGCCAACACTAGCGCTTGGGACATCATGTCCATTCCACCTACTATTACGGCACATTTCACGCCGATACTTGACCCTAAAATATAGCGAAATTACAAAGAATAACTAAGACGTCACGGTGCATCTTAGAATATCGGAACAGAACAGGGTGTCGGCAATTATTACCTAAAGCTTCAAACTGTTCTGATATCTGAAATGCCAATTCTCTGGTAGGTGTTAAAATTAAGGCGAAATATCTTTGAGGGCACTCTAATAATGCCTGTAGTATAGGAAGAGCAAAAGCGGCAGTTTTACCAGAACCAGTTTCTGCCAATCCTATTATATCTTTACCTACAAAATAGGGTTTTTTTTAAAAAGAAAAATGTATCGGCGTATTCTTCTAATTTGTATTTGCAATGTACACACATTGCTGAATTTACCCTGTAATGTTAATGGAATGGCTTCGGATTGAATTTTCGTTGGCGACTTCCACTTCAAATCCTCGCATGCTTTACATAAAGTATCTACGATTCCCTATAAGTAATTAATTGTGGTAAATAATGTGTTGTTATTATTATATATATAACATATCCTACTTATCGTCTTTGGTCGAATATTTCACATTTTATGTATTTAATAAAAAAATGTAAGTGCTAGGTATTTACCTCGTAACATTTGAAATACTGTTTACACGTGAACTTTTTCTCGGGGAAACCTTTTTCTGGGGTCGAAATTTATATTTATGGGAAATACTTGATATATAGAGCTTAATGATACTAATTTGAAGTTCAGGAATGTTTTCTAGCTGATATTGTGACAGTTATGGCGATTGTCTAACAACAAAGTATTTAGCTGAAAATCTATTTGGTTCTATAGTTTTAATAACTGGTTCCACGATACAACGCATTCCACTTTTCAACTTGTCCCGAGTATTAGTATAAGTTGGTCAAAATTTCGGAGTGATTTCAATATGATAACTTTGCAACGGATAAATTGCGCAACTCAAAAATAATATTTTTTGCATGTTATTTAATACGTGCTTTCGACTAATATAAATTCGCGGTAAAGAAAAGGTTTCCCAGAGTAAAAGTATACCCCTGTTTAGAACTATCGCGAAATTTATTAATATGTCTTGTATCGTTATATTTATTCGCAAGATTCTGCTATTAATATTGACGAAATACTTAATAACCTAACCTACTATAACCTAACCACCAATGTTCTATTTTTAATACTGTATTTACATTTATAATCATCGAAAGGACACATCGCACAATCGCATTATTAAATTGTGTACCCAATTAATTGTTATATCAATATTACTTAACAAGTGTTGGAAAATGCACACGAGACAATTATTTTAATTAGGTTATATTTTTAGATGTGAGCGTTTCGGGCTTACCAAATCTTGCCACGTTATTTCCTTAGTGTCTTCTTCATCTGCCTGCTCTGTTGGATTATTTACTTCCATTTTTCAATATCTAATATTTACAAATCTATTTGCTTTTTGAATTTATCAAGAAAGCTCGTTTCTGCTTTCTTATTGTACACTGACATATGTACACACACTGCTCAACACTATCGATAATTTTTTATGGTCACCACTATCGAAAATAATCGATGATCAGCACTATCGAAAATTATCGATGGTCACAGCTATCGAAAATTATCGATTAACACTGATATCGAGAATTACCATGCGGTCGTTAGGTCCATGGGCAAAGAGGAGATATAAAGAGGCGTCACTCGACAAGGACAGAAATAACCTAGGGAAATCACTAGACAACCAATTTAAATGCCCATTCGGCCCCATTCGGCAATGATCGGTAAACTTCGACAATAATCAGCCAACTGCGGTAAGGTATATTTAGTCGATTTGAATATCCCGCTCGAATGTACAACCAATTTAAATGCCAAGGTCAAGCAAGGACTTCAAAGGTTCAGCCCGGAGTGACGCCTCTTATTATACCTACTCTTTGCCATGGGTATGTGGAATGAAAACCGCGGGCGTTGCGGAATATTTGGGCGTAAGTGGAATACACCCTTGGAAACAGGTACGGCTTTGGGATTTTCGGGAGGGGGGAGGGCGTAGCGGCGAATCCAAGCTTTTCTTGAGGAGGGGGGCGGAGGGCTGAGAAATAAATCACGGACCTTTCGTGCGGCTCTGGCGATCCGAGTAGATAGGTCTTACATCTCTGAGATAAATTGTTGAAATAATACTATAAACAAATTAAAATCAACATTTTACCCTTGAGGGAGGGGCGCCCCCCCCCCAAATTTCTCAGAGGATTTTGAAGATAACAATAAAATTAACAAATTTTCCTCGACCTTTATCCTGATAATAATGCTAATGCTAATAACACAGTGTCAGTGCAGCGTGCTGAACCAGCCTGAATCAGCCTTTACAAGCATTAAACTGTATACAATTCTACATGACATTTCCTATACACATGCCAACATTTAACTTTTCCATCCATAATATTTTAGTGATTTAATACCAAAAAAAGAAGATGAAGCCCGTTTCAATAGCTTAACTCATTCCATATCCATAATTATCGCCAAAGTAAATTATTCACGAAGAACGGATATATAATTAAGCGACTATTTTCTACAGATATTTATTGTACACCCCATTTTTTCAATATTATTACTTTTAAATGTAAAACGTAAGTATTATATTTTCAATGAAAACGGAAATATTCCGTGTACTGATTTAAATCTGCTGGAAACCCACTGCGCATATGTAGCTGCGCAGAGGAAAGTTAAAAATACAATCGTATGACGGTGCCGATCGTATTTGTGTCATAATGGCGGTCACGGTTCTTCGTACGGTCCGCGAGAATTTCCCGTAAAGGAGGCCATTCGTTCGTTTCGTTCTCCACATTTGTGCGTTGATTCTTCTGCATGATCACCACCGAGGGTAGTGATGACCTCGCACACGTTCTCGCAGAAGTCATTCAAGCCTGTGCCGCCGGAAAAGGGCAGCTTTCCCCTCGACCATGAGGGTTCGTGCAAAATGCTCATGATCGAGTATATGCGCTGTTTGTACAAGAACCAGAACGAAAACACAATGTGCAGAGCCATCGCCAAGGATTACCTTGCCTGTCGAATGGATAACCAGCTGATGGCGCGAGAGGAATGGTCTAATCTCGGTTACGCTGACCAAGTCAAGGAGACATAACAGCACGCGATTTATTGCTAATCGATTGTCGCGACCTTGTAGATCGCTCTTATCAGCCGACCAGAATTTACGAACTGTTGCGCTGTGGCATTCTCCTCTCGTCTCGACGAGAGAATCTACGGTTTTCAGAGAATATATACAAATTCACAGATAATAATATATACGCATTATAGATACGTGCGCGTTTATGTAAATACATCGGCGAACGATGGATCGATGGCTTTAACAGTGAACTTCTTTCAACACACAATCAAATTACAGTGCAGTGCAAGAGACATTGAAAATAATTTAACCAAGCATTTAAGATAACCTGTTCCACGAAGAAGAAAACGTATTTGTCATAGAGATTTCATAAGGAGATAGATCGTCGTTAAACTTAGAGTCCCATTGTAGTTCCCTGTCGATCGAACTGATCGAGGCATCTCGTGTCAGGTGGCCTAAAACGTAGCAGTGTGTCGCAACATTTGGGTGGCGCAAACCTACATTATATTTATCGTTGATATTACCCATAGCTTAGAGGTACATTTTATATTGCGAAAGATAGCAGACAACGAATTATTAAGAAAGAAAGACAAATAAGAATCCCTTAGAATGGCGTGTATTTCTAGAAAAAAAGTTCTGATTGGATGTACCGGTAGCGTAGCCACGATTAAATTGCCAATGTTAGTAGAGAAACTATGTCACAGCAATTTGGAAGTAAGAGTAGTAGTTACTGAGAAAGCCAAGCATTTCTTGAAGGAGGCGGTGCTGCCGCTAGGAATTCAAGTATTATCGGACACAGTAGAATGGGCGGCCTGGGAGGATAGAGGCGACCCTGTGTTACATATCGATTTAGTAAAGTGGGCCGATTTGTTCTTAATTGCTCCGTTAGACGCTAACACGCTTGGCAAGATAGCTAATGGTATATGCGATAATATTTTAACCTGTGTCGCACGTGCCTGGGAACCTTCGAAACCTTTGGTCTTTTGCCCTGCAATGAACACGAAAATGTGGGAGCATCCTGTTACTGTTCCACAGGTATGGATTATCGTTAAAAACAATATTTTCCATTTTTCTTTCGTGTAATATATTTGTGGTATCGAATGTAAGATTCTTTCATTTTTTTTTATCAACGTCGATGTTTATTAACAATCGTGATAGCAATTTTGCTTCGATAGCTAAGTAGTTATGAAGTCTACGAAAGAACTAGTACACTAGGCGTCAAAACCGGCTTCACTTTGGAAATTTGGCAACGTTGCGTGTCGCTAGGCATAACTCGCAAGGGACATCGCGAAACTGGAAATTCAAAAAATTCTGAAACTTTGTGAACGTGTAGGGAATTTCCTCCGGATTACAATGCAATTTTTGTTTGTTGCCAAAATTCACTCTAAGGGGGTGTAATTAACCCCTGAAAGTCCGGTTATTTTCCGATTTTTTGTTATAACTCGTGAACTGTAAAATTATTTTTACCAGATGATAGATCTAATTAAAAGAAGTAACTTTTGTCTTGAAACTTTTTTTCCATCTCTTATAGTTTGCGAGTTATAACACAAAATCGGAAAGCAGCTGAATTTTCAGGGGTTAATTTCACCCCTTTCGAGTGAATTTGGGTAGCAAACAAAAATTGCGTTGTAATCAGGAGGAAATCCCCTACATATTCACGAAGTTTCAGAATTTTTTGAATTTTCGTGTTCGGGATTTTCCCTTGTCAGTGGTTCTAGTGACATTGCAACGTTGCCAAATTTCCGAAGTGAAGCCGGTGTTGACGGCTAAAGGTGGGATTCCACTGAGGCAACTTTTTGGCAACCGGCAACATCGCCGCATCTTTTTTTCGCATGCAACACATGCAATTACTCATCGCATGCGATATGTTGCCTTGCGTTGCCTCAGTGGAATCCCGCCTTAATGTACATTAGATTTAGTTTATATCAGTACTCTCTTGGTTTAATCCCATAATTCGAATTTATTTTCTTATCGATATAATATTTAATCTGTTTTGTATATTTTTATGTCTAGATATCTCTGCTTAAGTCATGGGGATACAAGGAAGTTACTTGCATTTCTAAAACTCTTATGTGCGGTGATATTGGAATGGGTGGAATGGCAGAGGTGGATACTATCGTTCAAACAACGTTGAGATTAATTAATCCTTGGGACCCATATTCGCCAGCAGATCTACGTTTCTAGCATCAGGAGGAAGTAACAAAATGTTCAACGAAGCTTTATTATCGTACAGACTAAATGCAGAATATTTTATGGAAATACGAGAATTGGGAAGATAGAGGGCTGAGACCAATGTGTACTACAGTACTGTCTCCATAAGCGATATATTTCGCGATAATTCGCCAACTCCGCGACAGTAAGCTCTCGTTAGGGGCTCGCTTTGGCCCCTCCGTTAAGCGCTCGTTGGTGAAATCCGGGAGCAAGCAGCAGAGGATGGAAGACACGACGCGACGTTACCGTCCGCTGCGAATGAGAGAAAGTACGATGCGATGTGAGCTCGACATCGAATGAGCACTACATATTAGAGTAGACTCGCGCGCGGGTCAAGCTTGAGACAGAGTATCATACTTTCTCTCTTTCGTAGCAGACGGTAAGGTCGCGTCGACTTTCGTCCCCTCTCGTTTCCGCCATTGGCGCCTCGGAATCATTGGCGCTATTCGTTAAGCCAGAGTCGCTCAGTCGGGAGCAGAGTTGCCAGGGAATTCCCTACGCATGATGCCACATAGACTTATATACACTAATACGATTTGTGCACGCCACGCGATGAATTGTGGTACGTCACCGCGTCACCAACACGAATATGCCGTTATTGCTGTATGTGTTCTCCGTAGTAGAAACTACCTTGCCTACTTGAATTGCCTGGCAACTCTGGTTGGGAGCCGTAGACCTCCTTAGGTTTTGGGACCAGGGTTCGGACCTTCTGCTGTGGTTAGCAACGTAACAATTCAGCGCTCGGTTGTTCCCCGGGTCTCAGAACCTAAAGAGATCTGCGCTGGATACATGTATCCGCGAATTGTTGCCCAGTCTGTAAGTATCCTTACGCGTCGCGGCGGAGAATAAAGGCAAGCCGAATAGACTACCCGATTCGAAAGTTTAGACTGGCCAGTCTCTAGGCAATTTCACTTTTGGAGACAGTACTGTACAGTGCAATTCAAATAATTTGCGCTCACAGTCAAGTTCAAGTCCAACAAGTTTTAACTTGTGCAACTACGCTTTTCTAAATGCACTGTGGCCGCAATATTTCGTTGCTCAAGTAAATGTGTTTCTTGTAATATCTGCGGCAAGAAAAGTAAAGTAGAATGAGGTTCACTCGACAAAGCGGAATATAAAAATTGTAAAGGAATTCTGTTAACATATCGTTTAAAGTTGATCCACTGGATAAAAGTGTACATGTTTTTGTTAAATATATGGGTTAAATAATATGTGCAGGCTTATTTTTTCCTCTCTAAAGCCTTTTTTAAATATAAGAATTATTCAGTGCCCAAAAAAGAAAAAATGAAGGAAGTAATACATTTAAGGAATATTGTTAAATCGCAATTTATGTGTAAGTTTCTTGAATCCCAGGGAAAAGTACTTCAGAATGGACAAGAAGAAAATTAAGAATCGGCATAAGTCGTAGTTTATTATTAAAATTATTTAAAAATTACTTTATTAAAATTACTTTAATTATACATAATCAGTATAAGGGAAGTGCGTTAAAATTTAGTCGTGTGCAGACTGGAGACATGTAAACGTGTCACGTGCCTCACTTTTGCACGCGGCTTTACATAAATATCACAGTTTACAAATATGTACTAAAATATACTATAAAAAGTAACCCGAGAGAAGTTTTCGGTGTGAGTGCGCGGCTGGTCAGCATGATCTTCGATTTTCTTGGATAATTCTCGACGTCGTTAGTCTCCAATTCTCGAGGACAACCCATCCAGACGGGCGCCGACAGTTTTTGCTTTTCGTGTGCGACCTTCATCCTCAGATCGTCGAATTCCCAAAAGCCTTTTCCTTTGAAGAAGTAGGTTTTGCCTAGGAAAGAATTATTCTATGTGACACTTCATTTTTTGGGTGCATGATTTTCGCTTAAAAATGTTTTCTACCTATTATACTCTCAGTGATAGTTAGAGGTGTGCGAGTACTCGAATTCGGAGTCGAATAATGATCGGTCGGTCGAGCCGAGTCGAGTTTGTCGACTTGTTTGAAAAAAATACGAGCTACTTGAAAAACTCAAAGGCTCGACTACTCGAGCCCTGCTAAGTTTGAGTTACTTGGAGATAAATTTTCTGATCGTAAATTGTCGAATTACTCGAATATAGTCGAACTAATCGCCAACATTCGAGTTACTCGTAAATATTCGAATTATTCGAGTTACTCGTAAATCTTCGAATTATTCGAGTTACTCGCAAATATCCGAATTATTCGAGTTACTCGTAAATATCCGAATTATTCGAGTTACTCGTAAATATTCAAATTATTCGAGTTACTCGTAAATATTTGAATTATTCGAGTTACTCGCAAATATTCCAATTATTCAAGTTACTCGTAAATATTCGAATTATTCGAGTTACTCGTAAATATTCGAACTATTCGAGTTACTCGTAAATATTCGAATTATTCGAGTTACTCGTAAATATTCGAATTATTCGAGTTACTCGTAAATATTCGAATTATTCGAGTTACTCGTAAATATTCGAATTATTCGAGTTACTCGTAAATATTCGAATTATTCGAGTTATTCGTAAATATTCGAATTATTCGAGTTACTCGAATACTGATGTATTTACTATCAAAAACTATTCTACATACGTGTATGTAAGAAATATATAAGCTGCTAATTTAATGCTTCTGCTTTGTTTTCATGTTTTCACGAAGAAAACATATTTCTTCTACATGCCATAAAATCCTTGAAGTCTGGACAGCGTGGAGCCATCCGCCATCGACCTCGCCCCTAAATACGGCGACGCTAACATATTCGAGTAATTCGAATATTTACGAGCAACTCAGAAGTTGGAGATCTGTTCGAATATATTCGAGTGATTCGAAGATTTTCGAGTTGAAAATTTATCTCTAAGTAACTCGAAGTCTTGAATACTCGAGCTGTTTGATTTATTCAAGTAGCTCGATTTCTTTTTCGAACAGTTTGTCGATTTCAAGCAGCTTGGAAAATTCAAACGCTTCTGATTGCTCGGACCGAGTTCAGCTTAATTCGTAAATTCCGGGTACCCGCACAGCCCTAGTGATAGTTAAGGTGCTAGTAGTGAACCACTCTGTGCAATGTTCAGGCACTTACCATTTTTCCATTGGAAAACAGCATCGATATCGTTCCCGACACCGGCGAACATGCTAATGTCTCTTGGATAATCAAGTTCTACGTAGTTCGCGGATTCGTCAAACCTGCACGAATAAAGTTAATAACTAATAACAGCATATTATAGCAATACATTTACAAAAGATGAAAATTTAATGCTTCCTAAGATAAAAATGTTACCTGATTTGGTGATAGAACTTATAATAAAAGTTGTAATCATTAGTCTTTTTAAATTTTGTACACCGCGTACAATGGACAATACTTTTTAAAAATCCGTTTCTGTTTCAATTTCGCTCGCAAGTATAAAACTAATTGAGGACATTGCAGCGAGAGCGGTACAGCTCCATTTTTACCAACTTCCAGTAAATTAGAAAAAAATGTTTATAAAATTATTGCTTTGATTTAATATTAAAAAGAGAGCAGTAATTAAAAAATATATATGTGCACACAGTAAGTAGTAGTTATAGAGTTGATCAGTTTCAATTTCTAGTTTCGGCGAAAAAATATTAATATTTATCGGATTTGCATCAAACGATGTAGAATTTTTTTTTACATACATCACACGTTACAACTCAAAAACTGTAAAAAATGGAGCTGCAAGGTCCCCAATGGCGTCATGGTATTTAACTTTATATGTTAGGTTCTGCGCACAAATTAGACAGTTTAATTTCACATAAATAATCTGAGACGAAAATTCTTTGTCGTACCTCCAATACATGGACCCACTGAAGAAGTAAGTTTTTCCATTGTGTCCCCAAATCATTGCGCCGTCGATTTTCTCCAGTGATTCGGGGAGCCCTAATGTGGTCAATGGCTTCGGATAATTTGGCTCGAGATTGTTAGCGTTGAAAACATAATACTTTTTGCCGATGAAAAAGACTATCTTCTTATCCGGCCTTTCGTAAACCGCGTCCACGTGGACGATGTCCTCTGGCAAATTGAACAGGCGTGTGATTTCTGCCGGATATCCTTCGTATAATCCTTGCTCGCCGATCCTCCACAGATACTAACAAGATTATCAGATACGAAAACAAAATTATTATATACGACAATATGAAGAGTACTACATTTTATATAATTTTATTATTTTTATTTTCTTGGAATTCAAGAGAAAATAAAATAATGTGTATCTGCCACTTTGGAATGTGAAAATAATGTTTTTATTCGAATTGCAATCATTTTGAAAAGAAAAGAAGGCTCTTATTCGTTGAGAAAATTTGCACTCTCATTGCCGAATAATTGTTTTATCTTTTATTAATCTCTTCGAATATTTTATTTAATACTTTCGCATGACACGTAGACAGTATTTTGCACGAAACTCTGGAATTTCAATTTCGATAGTAAATAAAAGGTTTGCCCAATACCATATTTTATTTGAATAGGAAAAGTCTCTACCAGAAGTAACAAATAAAATTGTATTTGAAAAACTTTTGAAATAATAGCAGAATGATTACTACATAAAACATATTTATTTTCAAGCTTCAATGGTTTTGTTCTGAGTGTCTTTAAAATTGTTTGTTGATTTTAACACTTTGAGGGGTACCGATGTTGTGTTCATTCTGAGGAAATACTTTGAAAACAGAGTTGGGCATTAATTAAATAATAAATTATTTAAGTAACGGATCAGATAAAAGTTACTTTAATTTAAAATTATTTGACGAATGAAGTTATTTTTTGTATTTGACTAATAAAGTTAACTTTTTTATTCGTCCAGCGATTGAACTTCAGCGTCGAATAAATTTTTCAACTTTAACTTTAACTTTATTCGACGTCGAATAAATATTTCAACTTTAACTTTATTTGGCGTCGAATAAATTTTTCAACTTTAACTTTATTCAACGTCGAATAAATTTCTCAACTTTAACTTTAACTTTAACTTTATTCGACATCGAATAATTTTCTGGCGCGCGTTCGAGCCGCCGAGAACCCTCACTGGGCGATACCAGAATTCGGCATTATTCGTATAAATTTCTATTCGAATGATCCGGGATATGAATTGCGAATAAAATTACGTTATTCGAGAGTAACGAATAATTTTTTATTCGAATAATTTCGAATAAGAATTGCGAATAAAATGAAGTTATTCGAGAATAACGAATAATTTTTTATTCGGAATAAAAATTTATTCGAAGCAGCGAGTAAGGGTATCGCATGGCACGTGCCGTAACATTTATTCGAATAAGAATTTACTCATTATTCTCGAATAACTTCATTTTATTCACAATTCTTAGGTTATTCGAATAATGCCCAACTCTGCGCGATACTACGTTGTTAACGCGCGCGGCAGCCCTGAGTCCCCGAGTTAACTATATTAGACACACGGCGAATAACTGCTTTAACTTTCATTCGTTATTCGAAATTTTAATTTAAATAAAATTTTGCCCATCTCTGTTTGAAAGCGATACAAGCTAGGAGATCACTTTGTACATATTTCCCACTGGGAAAAGTCAGCTCGACTCGAAGGGACATTTTTCAAAACCCTGCGCCGCTCAAAGTGTTAATCGCAGTTTATCGGACACTCACTCGTCCTGTGAACACGAAAATCTCTCTGCGAATGATGCTGATGGCGTCGTAGCTGGTGTCACATTTATCCGGTACGTCGTTCCTGGGTGTTGGGGTCCACCGATGCCTCGGCCTCGGTGTACTCGTGGTTCTCATAGTCGTGGTGGTGATAGTAGTAGTAGTGGTTGTAGTAGTAGTAGTAGTAGTGGTAGTGGACGTTGTATGATGTCTGTGGGGTTTGTGAGGTCTCTGAGATCGATCATCCGGCCTTTCGGTCCTGTAATCCGGCTTTTGGGGGTAACGATCAGGGCGTCGAGGTCGGTCGTCATTTGGATAGTGATTCGGTCTGGTCGGTCGTGTTCTCCATGGTCTGTAAGTTGTCCCGACGCTCGTCGTCGTTGTTCTGGCCGTTGTGGGACGTTCCGGAGGCGACGGGCCGCCTGGCAAGTTACCCCAGAGCTTCTCCTCAGGAGCACCTACAACACAATCACGTGTTCGTCGGTGATCCTTAATTGCTAGTTACGTGGGCGTTATTGTTCGTAATTTGAAGGATCGATTAAAACTGTGGAAATATAAAATTTCTTTAAGCCCTTCAAAGGAATAAATTTTCTACCGTAGGTATCATTAATGGACTTACAAACGGTACTCTAATTTTCTTTATTACGTGTTAGAGAGACTATACAGGATGCATTCAGTGATAATGGTGCAAGTAAGGGCAGACATTTTTTTCTCATGGCCTTCTGTTATCGAGGAAAACCACTTTAAATATCCGCGAAGTATGCATTCTAGCTTTTTCTCGAGGTCTGTAACAACAAAGGCTTATTCTGTGGAGAACAAAAGTGTTGAGGGACCAAAGGCAAACGTTGTTACAGTTTTCGAAGAATTGGACACATAATACACTGTAACTGTATGATGCACTGAAATTGAATGTCTATGTGCAGCAACGTGGGTAAGATTTCAAGCGAATTCTTTAATAAAATTCATCTTACAAGGGAAGGTCCCGAAGGCGGAAGTTCAAAAAATTCTGAAACTTTGTAAATATGTAGGGGATTCCTCCTGGTTACAACACAATTTTTGTTTACTACCCAAATTCACTCGAAGGGTGTGAAATTAACCCCTGAAAATTCGGCTATTTTCCGGTTTCGTGTTACAACTCGCGAATTGTAAAAGATAGAAAAAAAGTTTCAAGAAAAAAGTTACTTCTTTTAATTAGATTCATCATTTGGTAAACAATTATTTTGCAGTTTACGAGTTACAACACAAAATCGGAAAATAACCGGAATTTCAAATTTTACAAACTTATAAAAAACCGGGTTTATACCGACAAAACTTAATTAAGAAGTTGATAAATTGTATTTGTCTATATGCGATTTTTAAAAGTAAATTACAATCGAAAAATTAAATCAAAAGTAATTTGTACAAATATCGTACGTGTTGCTACATTTATTCATTTCTACTGCTATTAGAGGGAAAACGAAATGAGCAGAAGCGGCGAGTTGGGAGTTGGAACGAGTTCAACTCGGAGGTAGGAGGCTCTCGGAATGAACGGACGCGAATCGATGAATCGACTCGTATAATATGCTGTAACTGAAATGAGAGGGGCGATAAGGGAAACTTATTTAGAAATCCGAGGGTCTATTATCCCCCTCGGCGAATGGTTCTATGCTAAATCCGTTTCCAATATGACAAAACCAGAGGGAGGGGGAGGGACGGATTTTATTCTATGCTCAACGATGAAATCAATTTATCATGTCGCCTTTCACGGAATCTCCTTTTCAAACGGGAACTTATTTGTGCTCCCGGTGCAGGACACGAGGCATGCAAAACCAGATTAATCTTATCTCCGCAAAAATAAATTGAGTTCCCCTGGATGCAATTAAGAGTACTAAAGCCAATTGCGAATCAATGGCCCTTAGAATTTTCTGCGAGTGAAATATTTGTCGGATTAATACTTCACCTTAAACGAATTTAGTAATATTGAAATGAAATGCGATTTAAGAAATTTTCGTAACGAGATAAATACAGTACTTTTAAGCATCTACAACTAAAATATCTAAAATCCGTACAAATACGTACAATTTTGGAGTTCACTTAAGATTTATGGATCTACAAAAATATAACACAATAAAATACACTGCATATAAAACGAAGTGAAAAAAAGTACAATATGCTTGTGTTCGAGGCGATATCAAGTTAAAATGTTAACGTTTTTAATTAAATAATTAATCCATTTTCAAATATTAATTCTAGTATATAAAACCTTTTTTTCAATTTAAAAACCGGTTTTCGAATTTTATAAATTTATAAAAAAAACGGTTTCCAAACCCGGTTTTTAGAAACCGCCAAACCCTAGTAGTGGGGCCAAGGGGCCCTGCCACCCCCAAAGAAAAAGGAAAAAGGAGATTAACTTAAACACAACTGTAGTAATTCAAGAGCTTTGTAAAAAGAAAACAAAGCTGGATTTTATTCTTTAAATCAATTTTTATAATCACCTAATGAATTTTATTGAATTTGCATTAAAAATATTTTTATCCGTTCAACTTGGCTCCCCCAAAGTTTAAATCCTAAGTGCATCACTGTTCCCAACCCGAAAATTCTGAATTTAATGAAACTTTGTGTAAATGCAATTTTTTCTGCCAAAATTTCTGCCGAAGTCAGCCCTTAAAATTATCGCTATTTTTCGGTTCTTAATATACTTTTTTTTTCTTTTGGTAGTGTGATAGAACACAAAAAACTTAACAATTCCTACATTTAAAGTTTAGTTCTACCTCGCAGTATTATAATGTTATCTACATTAAAAAACCAAAAACACGCGATAACTTTAAGGGCTGATTGCATCACTTCGGAGTGAATTTTCCCAGAAAAGAAACTGCTCCTTGCGTACTCTAATATGCTCTACGTTCACACGAAGCTTCATTAAAATTAGAATATCCGGTTTGGGCACGTTTCCCTGTTGGACGAGTATCGCAAGTATTAGTGTGGAGGAAAAGTGCCTCTCGAAATTTGATGAAGATAAGGGTAATTATCGAGAGGCACGATTATAACTGCATCGACCGCTGAGGGATTGGATAGGATTAAATTGGAGTTGATGCTGCTCTGTCTGTTTATATCGGTTCCTTGAATCTGACGCGTCTACCTTCCACAGCTGGCTGCAGATTCCGCTAATTGTTGAGTCCCTAGCGAATATTAATTATCATTCGATTCTGGAACACACGCTGTTCCTGAATAATGCAATAATGCAGATAGAACACTGATGTATACTTTGCACGCCATGTATTATGCATTACGTGGCCATTGACTTTTCTTGCTCGCGTAATTAGTGTTCAGTTTTCAGAGAAATTTAATCTGTCCATGAATCTCTAAAAGTAAAAGCGGTTTATCCACGAACGTTTAAAATTCAAGGCAATAGGTACCTAAAATAATAACAAAAAAATATACGTATTCTTTGGCCTTTGGATTTAAATTCACAATAACTTTTTATATAAAATTTTGAATAAAAATTATGTACGTCAGAAAACGGCCTGACTGTCTACCTTTTAGAAAATATATATTTTTATAGATTTATGAGAATATATCGGCCTCATTGCTTATATTATATTTTTCTGTATATATTTTTTTCGTTTTCAGTATTAAAACGCGTCAGTATAATATAGAGAATATATTTTCGAAATTAGCAGGCCCGTATACTTGCAAAAATGCGCCCTTTATTTATAATACAGTTATTCGAGCTGTTTGATGACCATGATCTGAATTTTTATTCACAGCAAAATATGCCAACAATGAAAAGACCATTTTACGCCCTTTGTCAGCTTTACGCCCTAGGCAGCTGTCTAATTTTGCTATAGGGAGGAGCCGAGCCTGGGAATTAGTGAATGAAGAACATTCATTAAGGGAGTTCCTGTCGCATAAGCATATTTTTTTCTACTAGTTTCTGCATTTCATTCAGAACAAAATACATATTTACCGAAATTTTCGTTTGTATCAATGTAAACATCATAATTTATGAATATCGCACAATAGTACTTTTCTATGAAAATATATTATATTCGCATAAAATGAATTATTAAGTAGTAGTAACTGAACTAATGTCTTCGAAATGTTAACTCTTCACTTCGAACATTCTATTTTTTCGTTTTCATCCCCTTGTCGAGCTTCACCCCTAACTTAAGGGCGAGCTACAAAGTGACTCCAATTAAGCGGCCACTCTTTCTGATGCTAATGACTCTTTAACACCACTGCCACGTCGGCAGAGTGAAACCGAAAGACTGGCACAGGGAATGTTATAAATTGTTTGAATCAAGTTATTCGAAAGTTACTTTATAAAATCATTTGCAGCTTTATGATCCATCAGTGATACTGGAATTACAACAGAATTCCATAAATTACACGTCCTAAAATAGTGTCATTATACCAAAGTAAATCGAAAAGTCTTTTATTATTTCGTAATCTAAGGCCCGATTTTCGATAAGGTTTATACAAAAACCGACTTTTGAAAAAACAGGTTTTCGAATTCCAGTGTTTTATAAAAACGGTTAAATCGGTTGTCGAATTTTTACAAAAGAAAAAAATAATTAAACCAGTAAAAAGTATTTAGACATATTTTAAAATTGTTCAGTTCTTTTTACATTTATGGAACTACATAAACATAACAAAATAAAATATATTCCATACAAAACCAAATAAAAAAAACTAAGATAATTCGTTTAGTATTTTTCTGCAGCAAATATGAACTCAGAAAGATTAGTTTTACATTTAACTTCTACAACAATATGCTTTTGCCCGAGGCGATTTCAAGTCAAAATGTTAACGTTTTTAATTAAATAATTGATTAATTTTCACATATTAATTCTAGTATCTAAATCCGGTTTTCGAATTTATCCCAAAAAACTGTATTTAAAAACATTTCTTTCTGACTATAAAAATAAAGAAGTTACACTCGGCTGACCTGTTTCAAGTGCCTCGATCGGTATGCGTATCAGATTCCTTGGCCCAATACGCCCGAATTCTCTGCAATGATGTTATAGTTTGGGACGAGCCGTAAATCCCATAATTCCCCACCATTACCCCACGTGTAGGAAGCGGTACAGTTTCAGGGGAAAGCCATACATTTCCGAACGCGTCGGGAAGAAACTTGAGAAATCAGAGGAGCGGGTGGTTTGGGCGATGCTTTAAGCTCGTTCAGGTGGGATCAATAGGATCCATTACGCCGGTGGTCCCGAAGGAGAGTCAACTTATTCCGAGAGTAAGGAAGGATTAAGTAGAGGAAGTTCCAGCCGGCGAGTGCATAGTGAACGCACTTCAAAGTGGCTGTCTATCCAAAGGGGGAAATGCACACGGTTCCCTGTGTTCTCATTCTCAGAAAGTAGGGTCCATGTTTTATTACCGATATCTCACCGATTCTCAGCGGGAAATATCCGTGTTCGAATATTGGCAGAAAAGTTTCAACTGTGTAGAGTTATTAACTCTCGAATTGTCATCGTGGCTACGAATGCTAACAGCAGTGGCGCAATCAGAGGGGGAGGGGGGGAGGGGCCCTCGCACCCCCCAAAGAAAAGGAAACAGGAGATTAATGTAACCACGACCGAAGTAATTTAAGAGCTTTTGTAAAAAGAGAAAACTGGATTTTATTCTAGGTGTAAATAAATTTTTGTAATCACCTAATGAAGTCCCTTGGATTTGAAAGTTTGCGTTAAAAATATTTTTATCTGCTCAACTCGGCTCCCCGCAAGATTAAATCCTGAATACACCACTGGTACCCAGATTTAATTCTTTACTACTAAATGATTAAAAAAGTTTTACTCTTTTTTTCCTATCTGTAATATATACAGTGGGGGACAAAAGTATGTGGACACTTTTAAAATCGCATAACTTGTTGTAATTGGTCCGAACAACTTGAGTTTTTTTTGAGAAGCTAGGAGGATCAGTTTGCTAAGTGACGTGTTTCGTCATTTTGAAAAAAGTTGCAATTGGTCGGAATAGCAAAAAAAAAAATAGGAAAGATTATTTTTTCAACTTTATTGTCTGTGCTAGTAATGGAAATTTTAAAAATGCCTTTTGTAGATTGAAGTAAGTTGTATACACGCCTAAAATTTCATCAAAATCGGTTAACGTTGCTCTGAGCTATAAACGCTTAAAGATCGCAGAATAAGGTCGAAAATCGCGGAAATCAGCGATTTTCGATATTATTCTACGATCTTTTAGCGTTGACATAAGCTTAATATAATCTATATAGCAAGTTATGACGCAAATGAAATTTAAATCAAGTTTTATTCAACACAATTTTGTACCCCTTATTAACTTTGGGGGTGCTTTAACCCCCTACATATGAAAACGGGCGAAAATAAAAAGACAGGTATTTCTTATTTTTCAGTCTTCTAAAACATATTCGAAAAACCAAAGCAATCGGAGGCGGAAACCTGGGAAGCTCTCCTGTAAGAGGTGGCACATTCATTTTTTTTTTCTATAACTAACAAATGGTACATATAGGGTTTTCTACAAATACGCTTCTTTTTTCATGAATTTGGACTATACTAATGCAAAAAATAGAAAATTTTGTGATGCATTTGCGTTAATGTGTATTTAGCATATTTACCAAACCAACCAAATCAAATTTTGTAAATAATTTAGAATCGGGGAAGTTTTTCCTCTCTCCTGAAAAATTTGATTTTTGGTACTCACAGTGTCTTCTGCAAGGACTCTTTAATTTGTAATGATAAACGAAAATATTTTGTTAAATGAGTCGCAGTGAACTGCTGAATTTAAAAACAGAGGAACGATATTTTTTACCACTGACACTGACGGTATCGGCACTGAACCGTCACGTAAGTCTGAACTAGGGATGGTTTTATTTAAATAAAAATTTTGAATAACAAAGAAAAGTTAAAAAAATCATTCGTCACGTATCGAATGAAGTTAAACAGGATTAAAAAAATTAACTTCATTCGTCAAATAATCTAAAGTTTTAATTAAACTTTTATTTGATCCGTTACGTAAATAATCTTTTATTTAGTTAATGCCCAACTCTGACTATTGGAGAAAATACGGCGATGAGAAACCAGAATTCATTAAACAGTGCAATACTTCCCTCCACCAATTTTCTTGACCTTCTGTCTCCATTTTCTAACAACAAATACCAATGTTAGGAATGCTCGTTTTGGTATAGAAATACGGGTACGCAGTTTTCCATAATGGAGGACCGAATTTCTGCGGCATTAACAAAAACATTTCCAAGCGTGATCGGTTTTCTGAAATCGTTCTTGGCTTCCTAGCCGCCAGCCTCTATCTTCTATCCAACTGCAGAGATTTAAATGTAAATCGACCAGATACGAGCTGACGGTCAGAGTTCGAGCCCCATTTACTTTTTCCTCGGCGACAATTTACGCCGCGAATATCCGTTAAACAGGTGCAAATTGCTGGGTTTCTTAGTCACCTTTGAAGAGAACAAACAAAACCTGCAAGAAGTTATAGGGCACACGGAGTTTGAAACAGTAAAAGGGAAGATAGAGGTTCAAGAGCTGCTAGAACTGACTTTCTTTTGGATAATAAGATTTCAGGGTGGCACTTTGTGGGGTCATGATAAAGAACCGAAGCAATTGAAAGGAAGATAGCTCACTCCAGGCCACGGAGTCCTTTAAGTTGGTCCTGCTAAGCATCGAACGAAGGAGCTGTTCCTCTTTGAGGCTGATGAGCAGGCCTCAAGGTCTTTTTTGAACTTCCCTCCACCTCCAATTCACGAGTATTAGATTTGTTGGAAAGTTCTAAAATTACTTTTTCCTACAAGTACCAAATCTATTTCACCACCCAACTTATTTTATATGGAATATTTAAAGTTAAAGTCTATATTGCCGACTTCGCACCCTTCAGAGTTGGGTATAATTCGAATAAATTTTTATATTTAGATTTGGGCATTATACGAATAAATTTCTATATTCAGAGTTGGGCATTATTCCAATAAATTTTTATTCGAATAATCGTAGAATAAATTTTTATTCGAGTAACCTTCGAATCAAGATTTCGAATAAAACGAGGTTATTTGAGAATAACGAATAATTTTTTACTCGAATAAAATCGTTATTTGTTATTCACGAATAAATCCTGCGATTTATTCCTTATTCAAAACTAAATTTTGCCCAACTCTGGCTTTATCGATTTGACCCGAATTAATTTTGTTTTTCAACGAACAGTGAAATATAAGTAAATGTATTAAGTGAATGCTTAAAAATATTAGAGTGAAAGGTATATTGTAATTATCATTCAGTAATTTTCTAAAAATAAATAACGCGCTTAAACAAACGTTTAATTTGAAAAAAAAAATAATTCAACGTTCTCGATAATTCAAGACCCTAAGAACAACCTACCTGCAAACTATTATATTATTACATACCTAGCGAAGATGTCATTTACATTATTCGTTTAAAGATTCAGCAATAAATACGTCGGTTGTAAGTACGTTAAATTTTTGTAGAAATTTGCCTTTGCCTCGACATTCAGATCTTTCGTTTTCTCGTACGAAACTCCGTGCAGCCTGCAGTCGAGATCTTCGCGTTTCGACTTATTTACCGTTGGTAGAGCAACCCTTAAAGTTCTTGCAACACAAAAGCTCGAGCTTCTGCGTAGGATGAAAGGAATACCGAGGGAAAACGTGTCGACGGGAAAGAAACGCGAAGAAACGATAAAAGAAACGCGCGAGCGTTGCAGCGGTAAAAGTCGAGTAGAAGTTTCGATTAAACACAGCGAAGGAAGGGGGACAACTTCCGGCGAAAGGACTGCAGTTCCCTCGAAGGGGAAAAGGTAACCGAAAAACCGAGGTAATTAAGGCGGAGAGCAAAGGATCTTGAGAGGAATGTTTGTTAAACATCGCTTCGCAATACGAGTAAACACGATTCAGCTCGATAAAAGAGAAAGACGAGAATAATTCTGAGATTTGTATCTTGTTTCCCTCCTGGCGTATCTAAAATCAGGCATGGCAAAGGAGAAAAGACAAAGTGAAGGATTCACAAATTTGGAAAAAAATATTGCCTTCAAGCGAGATTAGAGAATTAATTTTGAAGGATACAAAAAATGTATTTAATGCAATATGCAAGAGAAAATTTTAGTTTTTTTCATTTGCTTTTGAATGCAGTCTATTTTATTGTGTTATACTTTTGTAGATCCATAAATTTTAAATGTTCTCAAAAATTGTACGTATTTGTACGGATTTTAGATATTTTAATTATTGATTTATTTATTTGGTTTCGTATAGATAGAGTATATTTCATTTTGTTGTATTTTTGTAATTCCATAAATATTAAAAAAAAAGTTGAAATTTTTTAAAACAAGTACAAATATTTATTTACTATTTTAATTATATTTTTTTGTGAAAATTCGAAAACCGGTTTTTGTATTCACCCGACAAAGCAACGCGTGTAACAAACTGTAGGCACGGCATCTTGAAAGTTGCTTTAAAGAATTTTCAAACTCGTTTATCTGAAAAACTAAGGTTCATTTGTAAACACTTTATTCCCCATTTCTGATAAATTTCTCCCTAAAAAATAACTCCTCTTATCGGTTGCTCCACTAACATTGGATATAGTACCTAATATCTACATGCTGCACTCTATATGGAGGAAGGAAGAGGGTCCGAACAATATGCAAAAGAAAAGGGGAGGGGAAAAGGTCGAGTAAAGACGAAGGAAAAAAATCACAGGGGACGAATAAAATTGAGTTGCGCAAACTGGAGAGATTACAAACAAGTAGAAGCCTTTGTGCAAGCGGGGGCGCGGTTAAAGGGTGTAAAGGACGAAAAGGATGCGGATGCGAGAAGAAAGGAGAGGCAGGAATAGAAGAGGAACTGGATCCTCTGGGATATGCAATGCTTTCCAGGACACTAAATTACTCGAACGTACGGCCAACATATCCTGCTGGAAGCAAAGAGAAGGGTAGTCCTTCTTTATATTTTATTCACGCTTCATTTCACCCGCTCGTTACCACCGGCGTTGTCTTCCTGTGCCTCTGACTGCTGCGATTATCCCGCGGAATTGTTTTTCCGATTTATCACGAAATATGGCGGCGGCTATGTATTTTTCACATTTCAATTATCCGCAGTTACTGCCACCCCTGCCTTGTCAGATTTTTCTGCCAACGTACGATCTGTTTTTCGCGTTTCACGAGAATAACCGAAAATTCATTCTGCAGGTCTGGTTTCTTATTAATTCAGCATTTGCACTCTTTGTAGAAACGTTGATCGGTTCAAGATTTGTTAAGTGGCACACGAATATTCTGGTCTCTTTTTAATAAACCATTTCACCTATTCACAAGCATTTTAGGAATGTCTTAAAAAGAATGCCTTAGTATTGCTGGAACACTCTGTATATTTTAAAGGAACAGTGTTTACGAAAAACCTTAGAATTGCTTTCATTACACACATTACAACCATTGTTTGCCACTGTTGCTCGCAGCTCTCTTAGAAGTAAACTTCAGTAACCCGAATATTCGAATTTTTTTGAAACTGCAGGGTTGTAGGGGACTTAATAAAAGTATTAGACAATTTTTTCTTGCTACCGTTTGATTCTTCAGGGTGAAAACAACCCATAGAGGTTAATGTGTGCGTTTCCTATTTTCCTGTATATCTCGAAAACTATGATAGATATAAAAAAATTGTTCGAATGAAAATTGAACGGTTTTTATAATGAATATAACTATGCATTCAAATTGTTTAAATTCTGTAGTTTAAATAAAAAAACTTTCCCGCTACAAATGTTAAGCAATTTGAATAAATAGTTTCGTAGAGCCTAAAAACCCATTAAATTTTCATCCTAACAATTTTTTGTATCTAGTATAGTTTTCAAGATATACAGGAAAATAGGAAAATACACTAACATTTAAGGGATGATTTCACCCTGGAAACTAACAAGTAGCAAAAAATAAAAAACTTATCTGATACTTCTATTAAGGTTTCCAACAAACCTGCAGTGTCAAAAAATCGAAATATCGGGGTTATCGAAGTTCCCTTGTTACCGACAATTACTAGTGTCCTTTTTTTCCCTTTTCCATTCGACCACGTGGGTCACAGAGTTTTCCATCGGACGGGTTGTTTCCGAGTGTATCGGACACTCGACTGCAGCCCATTGTTTATCCTACTGATAAGGCGTTTTTTTCCCGATTCAGAAGAAAGAAACGAACAAGAAAAGCGCAAAGATAAACAGAAAACAGATTTCGTCGGATCAGATAGGAAGCGACGATTAACCGTCTAATTAGTAGATACTATTTAAAACGCCGGTGGCCCGGGAAATGTGGAACTCAAGTTGCTTAGGACCGGCGAGATTGGATTCTGTTGTCTCGCTAACACGTATGTAACAACTAATTTCAGACGTGACTATCGAATACGCAGGCCCACTCACCGTACATCTGTTGAATCCCGTGCCTGTCGTCCTCCGGTAGCTCGTAATTAGAGCTCAATCCTTGGTACCACGGATACATGAGCGCCCCAGGGACCGAGCTGTGCGCCAAGCCGAGAGAGTGGCCGAATTCATGCGCGGCCACCGCGAACAGGCTAGTCCCTGAAAACCAAAAAGAACGTTCGAGACTCGCCGTCTTATACCACCATTCATCCTGCTCCCCTGCTTGTCTTCATTCGCGTGATCCAGCCTTTCTTTCCGGTTCTTTTTAAAGAACGAAAGGGCTCTCGTAAAATACGACGGGCTAGACCGAGGAACTCCGTTTGAAAAGGGAGGATGACTTTGAGGCTCCTTCTGGGAGGACACTCGAGCCGATGCTTCGGTCATCCGTTTATAGTTCAATAGACGATTCTTGGTTTCGGCTCTTGTGTAAATTATGAAATGATGAAAGGAGACGAAATTGTAAATAGCAAATGTGAGGCTCTCTCTTTGACACTTTGAATGCCACGGTGGCCTTTTAGTAAAGGGCCATTCAGGGCTTCCCGAGACTCGTGAATACGTTCATAAACCACAGCCAATCTTTCGTCCGACACTCTTCCATCCCCATTCGTAATTATTCATTATCGTTACCACTGGGATATTCTTCACTTGTAATTAAAGTAAAAGCTCTGTGAATCTTAATGTTATCATTTGCCACAGCAAATGTGTTTAGTCAGTGCATGAAGACTTGACCAGTAAGCGGGGACTAATGGTTCCAGACTCTTCTTCTGCATCTCTTGGAAACTGACCAACATCTTTTACAAGAAACTTTTCGCAAATCGTCAATTAGTGCATGATTTCTGCATATTTCTAAAAATTCTTCGAATGAAAAAGGGGCAAATAGCCAACGCCTTAAGGGGTCTCCTTAAGTAGTTTGACGCTTTGAAAGTAAGGCACATTTTGGGGAATTTTTTAAAGGAAAATTATCGAGTATTATAATTGCAAAGTTTGTAGGTTTATTAATTGACGTTCGAAGAATGTGTTCGATTTTTTATGCAATAATAATAATTTTGTTGAAAGTTATAGTGGTAGTAGTAGATTGGAAAAAAGTTTGTTTTACAAAATTTACAAAAAAGAATATTGCATTTCAACACATTTCTGATTTTCGTATTATTCGATTTTTGAAGAAAATAATTACTTTCTCAAATGTTTTTGTTTCAAATCGAAACCAGCAGTGTATATTAGCTAGTCTTAGGTGACTCGTCCTGTTTATTCGATATGAGAATATAAGAGCAGCGAACAAATAAATTACGTGCGTTTGAAACCGTACCTATCATTTTGGTCATTATTTTACCTGCGAGAGTAATTAAGGGTCAGAAGCAGCGGTATTCAAGAATGTACAATGGTGATCATAATTCCGCCGAAAACACGCAGCTGTTCTAGAAAACAATTCCGCAAGGAAAAAGGTTTGATTGCGAGAGCGAATTGTTTCTCGACCAGGAGTAATTCTCCGGAGGAAACCGTATCGGTGGTTTCCGTGGCCCCGCGTTGCTTTTTCCGGGCAATTACTTCCGGAATTGCGACGACTGCCTTGACGGTCTTGGCTTTGGAAGTTCTCCAATCGTAGTTATGCAAAAAATTACCTTTTACCATTATCTACAAAGAACGTTATGGACACTTAATTGCAATTTGATCTACAATTAGGTATATTGAACGAAAAAACGGGAAGAAATGTTATTCTTCATGAATGGGAAATAACTTAAATTAGATAGTTCGTGGCTAGAATTGTAATTACCTTGATTTACGAGGAAAAAGAAAGAATGGGTGAACGTAATACCGTATTGCCGATCAGAATTGTTTATATTTGTTATTCTACCAAACATGTACAACATTTGTGTTTATTAAGATATTAACGAAATTGGAAGATATTGTTTTTGGATAAATTAGGTTACAAGTTTCTTGCCAGAAACTTAAATTAAAATAATCGAACACCAATTTGGTTATTTGGTTATTCCGTTTTTCTCTCTCACTAAATTACTCGTGTACAGTGCATAAAAGTTCTTTGTGACAATAATTACATATAATTGATTTCGTGTAATTATCGTTTAACAAGTGAACGTGTGTCGGCGGAGGGTAAATTGCATTCCCTTAACTCATTGTTTCATTTACGGTTTAATAACATTTTTCGCAATTAAAATGAAATTTGTTTCGACCATATAGCTTCATTGCGACTGCAACTATACATTTAAATGTAATTGTTTTTTATGTAATACAATAAAAACGACAGATTGCCTTTTATTACGAAATACTTTCTGTGTTATGAAAAAAAGAAAAACTCAATTATTATATATGCATTCATTTTCTAAATAAATTACATCAGATAATTATATCGTTGCAGTGAATGAAATTGATAAAATAATGAATCACCGAATTCGCAATCACTTATATCGTTTACGTCGTAAATAAATTCATTTCGAATTAATTTCGCACAGATCTACTTACTGCATATGTATGTATACGTTTGTGTTTCGTCAAGTTCTGCCCTCGTTCCAGTTTGCTTCGTATCAAGGACGATTCGTGTGGAATTTGGGTCGAAATCATAAAATTAAAGCTACCCGGACTACGTTGAAAGACGAGCGTTCGCGAGGGCAGTTCGGTTGCCCGAAAATTCCGATTTCTTTTTCAAACTGTGCAGGTTTGCAGAGAACCCCAATAGAAGTATCAGGAAATTTTTCATTTGTACCCATTTTCGGTTCTTCAGGGTGAAAACACCCCCAAAAGGTTAATCAGTGTTTTCTTCTTTTTTCAGTATATCTTGATAACTATAGTAGAAATAAAAACTTTGTTAGAAAGAAAATTTTATGGTTTTTTATGCTGTGGAAAACTGTGTAATTGAATTGTTTAAAATTTGTGGTCGGGAAGATTTTAAATTTTAAATTAAAAATTTTAAACAATTTGGTTACACAGTTTTATAGGTCATAAGAAGCCGTTGAGTTGCTATTTGTAATAATTTTTTTATATCTACTATAGTTTTTAAGGTATACTAGAAAACTAAGAAAACACTGATTAACCTTTAGGGGGTATTTATATCGAGGTCCTCTAGAAATAGTGTTTCTTCTTGAGAATTCGCTCTCGAGAATCTCTCGAGAAAAAGTAAAGTTTTTGATTTATTATTTCTCGACAAATTACACAATTTCAAGAAATACACGATCAGGTATTCTTCGCATAGTCTCAAATCCATTTTGTATCTTTTCTCATAATCGTGCACATTATTTACTTTGCAAAACTAAGGTATATAGGACACATTTTCATAGAATTTTCTTACTTATATTAGTGTGTAGATTTAACTCATGAAGTATTGTCATGCATTTATGAATCATCCTGTAGAATAAAATATTAAAATTGTAATAATGAAGAAAAAGTTAGTAAAATCGTGCAAGAATGATGGTTCAACGGTCTAACGTTAGATTCAGTCGAAGTGACTGATTTTAACATTTTTCGGAGAAGTATCTAGAGGGAAAAGAAATTGAAAAATATTCATCGTGTTTCTTCTTTGGAGTTATCTAAATTGCGTCTGACACATTTCTTTGTATACTGAAATTCAAGGGAGGTATTTTGCCAATACTCAATATTCGTGTGCTTAATTACAAATCTGTAAGTGGATTTCCACAGATGGGTGTGGGCTAACTTTTTTGACTTCAGTATACAAGCCGAGACGCTCATCTTTCGAAAATAAAGACATTAGTTCAAAGAACAGCTTAATAACTTTAATTTACTTTGAGCAAAGTTGAAATCCATTACCGCTCGATTCGTCAGCATAACAAAAGCGATGTTAGTTTAAACTTAGATGAGATTTCCAGCCCCTATTAGTGTGCAATCCGCTGGTAAAATGTTGAAACAACGTCGATACAATGTCGATACTTCGTAACGAGAAAGTTTCCTTCGTCTCAAGGCTCTCCATAGATTAAACAAGTTGCAAAGTTTCTTGAACCAAACAGGATCAGAAATAGTTTAGATCTAAGTACTTAGTTATAGGAGTCTTCGGCAACGAATTCATGGAAAATGGTTCCAATTAGGTTACTCGTTCTTATTTTCCAACCAAAAGTATCTTAAAACAAACTTGACGATTTCATTTGCAAACGTCATTCGATGCTTCGTGAAAAAAAGATAAATATTTCTCTGTGATTTATTTTAATTTTGCGAATTAAATATCTGCATGAAGTTAATTTTCAAATTTCGTGGTACTAAAGATTATAAGTCAATGAGTAATCTTAATTCTAAATCGGTTACACATGTATGATTGTTCCCAATAATCAAATTGGCCACTTATTCTACTTGAGTGGCTAATGACTACATTTTTGACAAAATATTAGTTGAAAAATTATGATATTCCGTAAAACTGTATGCACTAATTGTCTCTACTCTTTCTCTTTCACTAGAACACACAAACAGAAATTCGTTTCTTGTGACTGTTACTTTATTTTTTCAAGTTTCGTCAACAGAAATTCAATTTTTCGTCCTTGCTTATATTACAAGTATTTTTAAATAATAAATATCCTTTTACACGAATTCGTTTTAAGCACAAATATCTATTAAAAAGTATGAAGTAAATTATTATTATTAAATGCCTTTATTATCGGAATAATTATGAACAGAAAATGAAGCATATTTTACCACTTTGTGTGATAGATTTTAAACGAGAAGATGAATCACAGATGAATCTTTGATAATATCTTCTATTTACCTGAAAAGTAAAAACAAGATTCCCATAGTCGTAGATACATTTGAAACCTGTATTTTTCTTTTATGCTTGTATGGGGTGGTTCAGATTTAAAAGTAATGATTGGATTGGTTAATAGTACTTAGAGAAACAAATAAAGAAGTTTTAATAAACATAGGCCCTTAAACTAATCATTTTAAAAATATTTAGCGTTCCCCATTCAGTGCTTCTTAATTAAAATCGCCTTTAGTACCTACTGGCATAATACAATTGACCTTTCCTTCTGAAACTTCTTGGTTCACAGTTTACTCAAGTTCACACTTTCTTTTAAACACGGATTATGACTACGTGTAATCATGAAACTAACAATTTAGCCGCGGTGATTTGCTACATGCATATTAATTTGCGATTTATAGTTCTGTTTAGATGCATCCAATAGTGTAATTGAGTCGGAGGGTTTAACGAAGTGGTTTGTTCACATCAACGAAGAAGCTCAGCCGGGCAAAGTGATTTAGTGGAATAGGGGTTGTTATTCACACGAGTTTAGCGAAACGTTTTAATTTAGTAGTTTAGTTCTGTTCAACAATATGCGATAGCTATACAGCGCCAGCGATAAGAACTTGTGAATTTGGCACTCCGGTATACATCATTCCATATTTTATAGTTTATACATAGGTATATACGTTATTGAAACCGAGCGGTTAATGAACTGATTCTGAGTGGAACTGCTAAAGCCAGAAGAGAGTAGGCAACAGTACTACATTAGGGTGGCCGTTATTTTCAACCTGCCATTTCTTTTGCTGTCGAATGTCATCTCCCAACGAATCCAATGAATACAAGAGTTCTTTCACACAAATCTCACTCACGCGCATCTAATTACAAGAGAAGAACCGATGAAATGCGATACATGCGATACAAGAATCACTGTTGAACACGTGCTAATCGATTGCCGGAAATACGACAATCAAAGGGAAAATCACAACATTCCAAAGAACCTAAAAACAGCCCTGAACAGTGAACAAAAATAAATGAATACGAAAGCCTTTTACAGTGTTTAAAAGAGACAAATCTTCTACAATTAATCTAGCCGTAATACAATTCAACCTACGGTATAATTCAAGCATTGACGTGCCAGCAATATTGCTGTACGTGTCATAGGTTCGCCACCCCTGTTCTAACAATTCCCTCAAATCTTCCTTTAAATCTTGTGTTTAAACCAGTCGAACATAAATTACTAATGCAACCGACAATCGTCTGAACTGAGCTAATTTGTTAGTACGTAGTTGCCTTCAACCACAAAGACGGCGTTCATGTAGGCCTACCGCGGCATCGGCCGACACGATCTTCCGGAGGAAGTTTCCTCGTTACTCGAACTCTCGCCGCCGCGATACTTTGGGATCTCAACGTTAACAGCAGCTGACTGCAATTTACCGGCGAGTAAAGTGCTCTTAATCAAAAGCTCGCTCGAGGATCAGTAAGAAAATAAGTGGTACCGAATTACGGTCGCCTTCGAGGTCCACTTCAGATCGGCGAGCCTCGGTAGCCCTACGAGATCTTCGCCAACTTCAAAGTCCTTACTCTTCTAGAAGATGCTGAGCAGCTTTTGTCGCAACCTAGAGCCGAGACAAGATCAATTGGCAGCTAAAGGCCAGGTGCTCGATTTAGTATTGCGCCTGGCAATATCTCCAGACGGGGTATATCGCGCCCCAGGATATGTCTGCCAATATTTCTGTAAATTTTTAGACCTTAATAATAAACTTAAAGAATTTGCTGAATTTCAACCAAAAAGAAAATCGCTTTTATCCACAACAATTTTTTTTTCAAATACAAATTTCAACATATCAAAATTTACGTTTCTAGAAAAAGACTGTTAGAGTATGAATGTATCTGCAATTATCACTCAAAAGTTAAAAGATTCAAAAATACGAAAATGGTAACTCGAAACTGACGGTGGGGTGGAGTGAAGCCCATGGGACCAATTTGTGGCAACAAGGTCTGACCACGGAGGGTTAAACAATATAGTGGTGGTTCGTTGGACATCAATGTGAATTCGCTATTGATTCCAAAACGGATTCGTTCTTTGGTAGATCGTTCGTACACGAACTGTAATACATAATGTGTTAGAATTCAGGATGAATCTGGCGGGGCCAATCTCGGAGAATGCTAATTTCCCAATAGATTTGCAAATCGCGGTTTCTCTCATAGCCATTTGTAAACGTTCTGGGGCTCCGAACGGGACGTGTCAGCGGCAACATTAATAATTCATAACCGACGTCGGTGCCGCATAATATTGCACATAGATACCTACCCTTCTTCTAGTTCTTATTTTTCAATGCGACTACCCCTAATTTATGTACAAGGTTTAAAGTGGAGATTAAAATTAAAATTACTCGAAATTAAAATTACTCAGATGATTTTATCACCACAAAGCATACATTATAATAGCAAATATGATTGTTATAGGTATAGAATAGACTTTTTCGAAGAACTCTACTCAAAATCGATCGAAATTACTCGAAATGGATTGTTTTCTAATTTTGCATATTAATTCCAGGTGTTGTTTTTTCACAGAGTTCCAGGAGCGAAAGGGGGAGGGGGTCATAGTACAAATTTTATGAAATACATCTGCGCTCATAACTTTTTACAAAAACCAGACATCAAAACCAAACTTGTACCAAAAAATCAAGCTTTCTAACGATAGATACTTGTATACACTTTGATTATTTTTTAATATAAGTTTTACGTGTTTGCTGGTATTATAAAATTAAAAAAAAAACTGCAATTCCCTCCAAAAGTATCGCCTGATTTCGGTAAAAAAAAACTCTGTATAAGTAGCTTATTCTATGGCCCTTCAGAAGGTATGTGCCAAACCTTAGGGACATTTCTCTTTTCCGAGTTATGGTTCCAGGAATGAGCGACAAGAATCGCCGATTTGAATAAAATTTACGTACAAATGTAGTTCCCAGAAAAATGTTTGGCACGTACCTTTTTTTATCGGCCGACATTCGAGTTGAAGGGATGAAAACAGCCGTCAAATTTGAGGGTGAGATACATATTTGGTTAAATACCTTGCAAACTACTAGATCTAGAAGAACGGTATACGTAGCAAAACTATGTATCTTTTAATAGAGAATCCAGCTCTGCAAAGAGATACCAGAAAACTCAATTTCTTTTTTTAAATAATACATTAAAAAAATATAATTTTTGGACTAATTTTTCTAATCAAATGTCAATCAATTTCTTTGTACATTTGTGTGTGAAAAAGTAGATGTAATATTCATTTTTGCGTTACAAAAAAAGTTATTATAATTGAACTTCTTGTTGCATTTTGTGTTTTAAGACAGAGTCCTTCAGTGCCGTAAAATCACATTTACGAACGTCGAACAATGAAATTGTTCGGGTCGGCCGCGCAAGTACGGAATCAGTAATGATTTATGGTTAATGATTCGCAGCGATCACAGAACATTTATGAGTATGCCGATGAGAGTTATGCAACGCTCGCAGAGAATTAGAGCTAAACCGGAATCAACAAGCCCAATTGGAACTGCTTCCAGAGATCCTGTCGAGATTGGATTGCGAGTAATCATTGCTCGATACAGGAAACTGTTCGTGACTGTGATTATCCTGTCCGATGCCTTGCTCTTTGTACGCTGCCACCGTGCTTGACAATCGCGACTCGAGTGGATCGACTTTCAATCGCACGAAGTGGTTTCCGAGGTCAACGGTGCAAGAAATTCTGAAGTTCTGTTTCGCGGAGCTACGTGAAATCGTTATTGCTAATGGTATTAGGCGAAACGCTAGGATTACGATGCTCACCAAGCGCAATCGATTTCGACGTTCTCAGCTTTGTGTCTTCTAGCGCGTGCCGCGTCCCTGTTAAATACATCAGTTAGGCGAAGGCAACGGATTTCTGTTTAACACTTTAGAGGATGGAACGATTCGCCGATGGGGATGGTGACATGCTGAATGGTGATTCCAACACGGAATCACATTTCATTTCCATAGGACTTCTTAAGGGGGGATTCCCGTGTAACAGACCCCGAAATTTATTAATTTTTATTTAAACAGCTGTTATTAATATTGCATTAAACTCTTTTGGGATAGGCAGGCATCTTTAAACTCGTAGAATTTTTTTTGTATGCCGATTCTTCTTATTGTTTATTAATTATTGTGGAATCTTGTTAACTGCTTCGACGATGTTGGTGTCAGGTGTAACACCTGTCACAGTCATCTGATTGCAAAAGAAGAATAGTATGAAAAATTTGAATAAGGAAAATGCTTACTTTTTCTTTCAAACGCTGTAACTCTTTCAATTTTTAATTTTTCTTTTCTTTAAAGTGGAGCAATCCCAGCGTAAACTATCTAACTTTAAAAAACTTCTATTGTTTTTTTTTTGTAATCAGATGACTGTGATAGGTGCTACACGTCACAAACGATTATTTTGTTTCTTAACTTTTGTCACTGAGTGTACATGAAAAAGATGAAAAAAGGGAGATTTGAATTTAGTATTGATTTTCAATATTCGCGGAATATTTTCATTTACAGTTTACATTTTAATTATTCCCATTATGAAGAATCATTATCTACGTTCCAGTAGATAAACATTTCCTCAAATATTCGAAACATTCGTACTGCCGGAAACGTTCAAACTTCGAGCTACTCGACCCTCGCTACTCGAGCCCCGGGGCGAACACCACTTTAGGCACATGTATAATTAAAATCAGTCCGTGGGAGGTCGAGTTTAGACTCATTTTCACCAGCAGAGCCTCGTTAGTGCATCGGCAGTACTTTCGCCAAGATCTAATGGCGAATATAGAAATTAAAATCTCCGGCGTCAAATCCCTCACCAGAGGCCCGATTGTCGCGTGAGCGAACGATCGTTGAGGTACGAAGCGAGCTTTGAGCGTAGTTGGATTATTCGGGGACTTTCGGACAATGCTGTCGATACTTTCGACGACATATCGACGTTTAAACACGTCGAAACCGTGCAAGGGGCAGGTACAGATCCCAGTGTGTGAAAATACGCCGATGCCACTCACGGTGTTGAATTCTAGAGGCCCACTTTGTGGTTACATTACTATAACGGTTGATTGAATTACATTATTCTAACTAATAGGGTAATTCCGGTAGAGATAGACCGCTGGGAGAGACGGGCCAAGTTAAGTACTTTTCAACTATCCGTCAAACGCGGAATGTGTCAGTGTGGCTTTGTTATAATTATTGTAATCGAGCGTGTCCGTGAATTTTACATTACAGTTTTACAAAATTTTGACGAGAATCGACATTTCAATTTCATGACAAAAATCTATGAAATATTTAACGAGCTAATATCAGTTGGCCTGCTTCGAGTCGGACACACTGTATATTTACATATATTTCTGTCAAACCCTTGTTTCTTCATAGCTTGGAGAATCTCCAAGATATTTGGTTCGTCCTCCTCCAGTAGCGAAAGAAAGTATTTGAATTCCCGAGGAAAAGCTACACGTAGAATCACACACTCATTCCTGGCTGATGCAAAAGGGCTGCTATCGATCGAGAGTAACGATACGGCAATATGGTGGAAGGAAGGAACGCTTTGTCGTCGTTCCCTTATTTCTTCTCGGTCACGGGGTGACCGAATTGGCGAATCGCCAGGGAACCGTAAGGGCTGGCCCGCCCTGGTGAAAATTCCACGGTTCAGAGGTCCTTTCTTCACAGCCGCAAGTCTAGAAACTTCCTTCCCGCTACGCGTTCTCCTGTTTTCACTACGAAAACTCCGTTTGAAATCTAGGATTTTAAACTGCCGACGGAGGCAAATGTAGCCTGGACTACGTGCCGCTTTTATCTGAATATTTCAACGAACTCACGACCCTACTTTGAAATTTAATTCCCACAATTAAGTATACTGTTCTCGGTGGACATTTTCGACTCTAGTGGCTAAGTTATGGGTCTGATTATTGCACGGCTCGCACTACTGCGAAGGGGCTTTCGGTTTATTCCGCTAGCCTGTAGCTTAACGAAGAAATGCGAGCAAGTTGTGCAGAGAGCTAACAACCCTCAATGATGTGAAATTGAGTAAATTTAGTAAATTTAGTTGGAAGATTTTAATTCTTATAGAAGAGTAGCTTTATGTCTGTTGTGCATATTTTATTTCTACTTACTGTTTTACAATGTTTTTTATTTGGATATATAATAGCTAGTAGTATAATTAATATTGTTTTAAAGTCCCTCTAGTTTTGGCTTTTCAAGCCTAAAATGGAATTACGGCTTGGTAGTTTTAATAATTGTATAATTCAAGAGTTTCTTCTATGAGTCATTTTTTGCAAAATAAAGATCTGTGTTCAACTAACTTTTTGTTATTTTAAGGCTCGCATAGTTTCTGAACAACTTGGCCCAATTAATACCAAGACCATAAGAAGACACAACTGTTTTATCCCTGGTTGTCTCTGTTTATACGGTTTACACCCTGAAGCTTCAAGCAACACGAGCCGTGAAAGCCCAAACATCTCATAGGTATAGATAGCCCCGGTCCGATTGGTCGCTCGAGGCTGTTTTTGCAATCGTGCATCACGTCGAGTGGCGCATGGACGGTTAAACATGCCTGTCATTCGTCGTGTTTGCACAAGGATTTTGACCATGTAAAGGTTAATTCTTACCAGCGCTCAAGGGACACTACACTTAAGCGACGCTCACGCTCGACGAAAAAGAATGGCCACGCTGTTTCGAACGCGAGCATTCGCATCAGAGAAGATTCTCCGCTTACGCTATATCCGTTTAAAGCAACGTAATAATTTTTCATTTCTGGAGTGTCGCGGCGCGTCGCTTGGCTTCAGCGTTTCTGGAGCTATAGTGGGATTCATCCTTTAAGGGGAAGTCCCATTTTTAGGCTAAAAACATAGCAAAATTTGGGACTTTTTTTTTTTAGAAGAAACTAGTTATTCGAATCCTCTGAAATTTGGACCATGTGTTTATGCGTCCTTGAAGAAGATGCAGCCTTTTGTTTATTAATTTTAAATAATAAATATAGGAGTGAAGGAAATGTTGGCCAAATGCCTATCAGGCTTTGAAACTTTTTTCAGCATCTTGTATAATAAAATATCCACTATACAGATCTACCCATTTATTGTGTATCGCTGAAAGACTGCACGAACAGAAATGTATCGTCTGTTGATCGATTATTACTACACAGCGGATGAGCACTTCGCCATTATTTCCTTTCCGTTCTGTGGAAGGGAAGATTGAAAAGGTAAGTGTGGTTTATCGGATTCCTCCTTACCTTCTTCGTTGCTATCGTCCTGCAGCATCCATATTTCTTCCTCGTCGAAATGAACGTCCCCACCGCGATCTTTACCTGGAAAGAAAGCGTGCGCCAGGATCTGGCCTCTGCCATCAAAAGGATATCCATCGCCGTGATAACCGCTGGAACAAGAGAGAAGCGGATTGAGTGACCCAATTAAAAGTTTAACTGCCACCCCGTGTTTTTGTGACTTCAATAATGGAATATTATGAGACACAGTTTGGTGGAACTGTTTTTGTTAATCGTTGCTTATAGTGTGTCCGCAAGTTGCTGGAGTTTTTAATTAGCAGCGCACCATTACTACTATTTTTAGTAGTCTTTCGAACTTTATAGCTGAATGCTTGCGACGTAACGTTTATTAAATGTCACGCCAATTACTAATCAGATTTTATTCAGGCTATTAAATTATGGGTGGAATACACAGTCAAGAATGGTAAACTGATTGAACACGAAGAGTATCCTTCGTCTACTGAGAGATCCACGAAGTCGAAGTTCGGTCAGATGCGTTCATATTTAGAATTCTGAAGTTTCTTCGAACGAAGATATGTTATTTTACATTTTTTGTTATTTTTGTGTGTCAGAGAGTGTCGCGGCCTCTTTTCTATGTGGTTCTTAGCGCGCTCTTCCTTGCGAGAGGGCGCAGTGGTATCCGTTCTATATTCGGTAGACGCCACTCCAGGTCTTAAGTTCTCCATCTGGTACGCTGATTGCCCAGAACTATTACAATTAATTCCTAATTCGCCCTCGGAAATTTCTGAATTTATAATACAATTTATTGCTATCGAGGATGAAAGAAATAAAATTCAAAGATGTTGAGATAAATAATGGGAATATAAACTTGACCTTAGGATAATGTCGGAACAGTTACATATGTCATTAATACAGGTTTATTGGTATAGGAGCAAGTAGGATCAATAGTTACACTGAGAGAGGCCTGTATTATTAGCATCTGGTGATCTGGTAAATATGTTGAATCTTACTTGAAATCAACTGCTCTATAAATTATTTTTGTGATTTTTGGAATCCAGTGGACGAAATCTGTTGTGCAATATTCAGAGATGGGCAAACATTTTACTTAAATACAAATTCAAATAACAAATAAAGATTAAAAAATATTATTCGTTATGTGTCGAATAAAGTTCATTTTTTTATTCGACAAGCTTTCAACTTCGGTGTCCAATAAATTTTTTAACTTCAACTTCAACTCCAACTCCAAGTTTAACTCCAAGTTCAAGTTCAAGTCCAACTTTAACTTTAACTTCAACTTCGACTTCAACTTAGACTTCAACTCCGTCTTCAACTTTGACTTCAACTTTGACTTCAGCTTTGACTTCAGCTTTGACTTCAGCTTTGACTCCAGCTTTGACTTCAACTTTGACTTCAACTTTGACTTCAGCTTTGACTTCAACTTTGACTTCAACTTTGACTTCAACTTTGACTTCAACTTTGACTTCAACTTTGACTTCAACTTTGACTTCAACTTTGACTTCAACTTTGACATCAACTTCGACTTTATTCGACGTCGAATAATTTTCTGACACTCGTTCGAGCCACCGAGGACCGGATATTGAGGCTTGGCGCGCACTTTGCAATGTATTTAGTATCGCCCAATGACAGTTTTAGGCGGCTCGAACGCGTGCCAGTAAATTATTCGACGTCGAATAAAGTTGAGGTTGAAGTTTAAAAAAATTATTCGACGCTGCAGTTGAAACGCCCGATGAATAAAAAAATTACCTGTATTTGTCAAATAATCTAAAGTCCAAGTAACTTTCATTTGATCCGTTAAAAAAAGAATTTTTTATTTAATTACTGCCCAACTCTGGCAATATTTCATGGCTGCAACGATCATTTCAACGTCATAGCTCTTACAAGCCTATCTGTTACTTTCGATAGACACCTGCTAATTACAAACCAAAGTTCCTGAACCCAGAAACAGCCAGCGTTCGGTGACTGTTTTCTCATAAACCCTGCCATCGGCCGTGCAAACTGGATGAAACAGTCAACACCTACGAGGGAACTGAAGAGCCATCAGTACGTAGGTCACGCTCCGCACACTTCCGAGAGCCAAGGTAGCGGAGCATCCGTCAAACGGGGACACCCGTGTAAATGAACTTTCGTTGCAAATGTTCGAAAGTAGTGGTGCTCCATTTGGAAGCAAGAAACTCTCTGAGCGTGCATGTTTCTGCGTCAGCAGCCCCAGTCCCCCGCTACCTGCTGTTTATTCAGACGTTGCGACAGCTACAAAGTTCTCACGGTATTTTAGCCGCGCCATGCGCAATCTACCCCCTTGGCTTCGCAGTCCGTTTAATTCGCCCTTTCTCCGGATCGGAAGTAGACGAGCCATACTGTGCGCCCGTAATTAAATTCCTCTAGCGAGTGGCCATCGATTAGCTGCAAGACAGCTGATGCGCCACTGACGCTGCGGTGCTCGAATACCTAACAGCGAGATCGTCATTCTCGCGATCCATTTTCTTCTCACATTCACTCGATCCTTTCGGTCTGATAATATCATAATTGCTAGAACAACGAGCGATTTTTGGTTGGCCTGTCCTGGCTCGAATTAGACCTTTGCCGAGCCACGAAGGCATTGTAATTAGCTTATTGTCCTCGATATTGTAAATAAATATTCTCGGACATCATCGGTTTTTGCCGTTACTTTGCAGGTAATATCCAGGAATCAGAAAATTCCATATGAAGCGAAAATTGACGAAGGGCGATGTTAAGTTCATACCGTTGGAGTGCTTTCGTTAAGATATTGTTCTGATCCTAAAGACCAAGTGGGGATGTCTAGAAAAAGCATTTAAAATTTGGATTTCGAGCTTCACGCAGAGACAACTGTAGCTGATTCTGGGTACACATATTTTCAAGTTATAGGTACTATTACGTTTGGTGAGGGACCTTGAAAAATATCATTGAAAACCAAACACCAGTTATTTACTACCATTTCCTTTGTCCAGATATTCCCCTCTTGATTGGAAATCACTCGTTACATTTACAACGCGTTTGTCGAGTTTGCTTGCAGGCAGTGTGTTTTAAATATAGCAGGAATCCGCAAAGTAAGTAACTATATAACTTCTAGGATCTTTTTACTCGAAGCTGGTCCGTACAGAACTAACACTCACGATTAGTCAGAAGATGTCTCTACTCAACTACAGTGGGGCTCATTGTCAGTCGACTTTGAATGAAATCTGCTGGGTTGTTGAACCAACCATCCTCGCCACTTTTTTGTGTGACCGTCATTCACCTTCATCCTTCGTCAGCTCGAGCTCAGCGAAACATGACTGATTAACAAGGAAAGTGAAGTGCATTTTAACCCTTCGTGGTCATACCTTCTAATCACGTGGTGTTCATACCTTCTAAAACTGGTCACGTGGAGTTCACTGGACTCCAGAGTCATTTTTAAGTTACCATTTTCGTATTCTTGAATATTTTAACTTCTGAGTGATAATTGTACAGTCGTAATACTCATACAATCATGTTCTAATAGTGTTTTTTCTAGAAATGTAACTTTTGATATGATGAAATTTGTATTTGAAAAAATAATTGTGGATAGAAACGCATTTTTGGTTAAAATTCACCAAATTGTTAAATTTTACTGTAAAGTCTACAAATTTACAGAAATATTAGTAAAGACGAAGGGTTAATAAAAAGTTAGGTTTCAATACAAATTACGTAATATTTTGCAAGTTAATTTATCAAATTCCATACATGACGGTATGAAACCACATTCTATCATTCATGTATTTATGTTGTTCTTTATTCTAAAATAGATCGATAATTTGGTAAAAATATGTGTCCATCAGCATTATTTATTGCTTATAATGACTATTTTTCAGATACTAAAAATATGAATCACAAGAAACACTGCTGAAACAGTTACTTGACAGATCACACTGGACTCGCTTATCATTTTCTATTTAAACATAATTTCATACCATAAAAAAATGCCTGCCTAATATTTTCTAATACTCTATCTATCTTCTGAGTTTCATTAGAATCAGAAATTATGAATTGGCTGATATTCCTTGTGAATTTAATTTCATATTAGAATTCTAACAGTTTTTAGAAAAAGAAACATTCCTATTTCCGAATGTGCGACTCAGTGGATTAGTGAATTTCGGGCTTTACTCGTCCAATTTTCGAACTTCCATATTTAGGAGTAAGTGGAGTTCTTGAAGTTCGCACAGTTATTCCGTCCAGAGTTTTACAGAAACCGACGGTATATAACGCGCGAATGTTGAAGTACAAAGAGAAGGAGAACAACGAGAGCAGACAAAAAGACCAAAGCAATAGCGCGATTTATGGAACACCTCGTTACCGGCAAATTTACCGCAACGACGCAGCTGAAAATGAGAATACGATTAAATGGAAACCTACACAATATTCGCTGTATGCGCGAATTACTTGGCGATGGTGTACGATTAAGTATCGCTAAAATCGTCCCTAACTGACAATGAGTATTACGTAAGTACTAATAAGTACAAAACAGATAAATCTTAATACTTTCTAATCACTATAGTTCGCGAAAAATCTCTGCAAATTTTACTCACGACTGACTTCCATTTGAATAAAAATGATCTTTTCCACAATTATTTCTTTCGAAAGAATTTGAAACATAATTGTTACTTCTGTTGCCTGCTTTTAATCTCTTTTCTAGCTAAAAATAGAGTATAAACAACCGGCAATTACCATGTAAAAGGAAGCCAGACATATTTGCATGTGAGTTGAAATTCATTGAAACAGTGTATGAGAGGCTGCACTGAAATGAACGGCCATAAGATGGCGGATTTTCTATGAAAACCATTTATAACATACGGTCCAGAGTACCTGCGATTGTTACATATAAATAAATAATTATCGACCTTGTTAGAAATGAATAAACTTCAAGCGCTACTGACAATGTTTAGCAAAAAGGAATTTCAACTCTTCCGAGTATCGATCCGAATTTTGGAATTTCTCTGTCTAAAAAAATTAGCCTGTGTGTATAAACCTTTTATTGCGTACTCATGACTTTAGTTGTTAATGTGACTTAAAACCTTAAATTAAAAAAAAAAGGATAAGTTTAAATTGAGAAAAGTATAGAATTCTTTGATCTCGGAGTAAGTTCGAGATTAACGAATCCCACAGGGAAACTCACCGATGAAAGTATACCAAAATGTCCGCTCGGTCGCTGTTAACCTCCTGGAAGATGAGTTTCGAGTTCCTCGCCCAAAGATCGAGGGCTTTGCTCAGCTCGAAACGGACACCGCCCGTGTCGAGGCCGCTCGGTTGCTCGGTTCTCAGGCTGCGGCAGAAAGGGAAAGACATCATTAGGAATGCCGCTGAAAATCGATTCCTCGATGGCGGAGAGCGATTCCACGCTTTCGCTCCCTTAGACGATTCGACCTGATAACCACGAGAGAGGCGAAACCCGAAGAAAATATTTCCGGCGAGGGACGCTGAAAGGAAGACGATTCGATCGGTGGCCGAGGGGCGGAGGCCTTAGGAAATTAGGTAAATTATTTCCGAGTGGAAAGGAAAATAATAAGGGAAATGTTATTGCGCGTTGGAAAGCGGAAATTCCTTGGAATTGCTGGAATTATGTGCCCGAGGAAAATAAGGAAGCGGGGGAGGGATGTGTTTTACGATGGGTTTTGGGGGGGAAAAATCGATATTCTGTTGGAATTACACTTCCAGTAAATTCAGCGAATTATTCTTTTCATTACTTGAGAGTTTCAGCGTTTGCCACGGGAATAAAAGTATTCTGCTGAGGTGATGGGAGACGTAAGGGTTCGTTTACAGTTTGTTCGTAAAAATGTATACGGAATTCAGAAACAAAGAATTATGGTTGGCCACTTAAGTAAGAGTGTCACATAAATAATGAATTATAAATGTGAATTTAGTAAATTTGAAATGGAAATCAATATAAATAAGTACGAAAAACCCCTAATAATCTAAAAATAAATAGAGTTTATAAAATAAAAATCAAGAATGTATAAAAATATACAAAAATTATGTTTCCTACGAAGAAATATAGTTATTGGCATGGTCAAGACAGTAATTGTCCAATCGGTTCGACAGTGATTGGCCGCTATTTGATACGTAATATAACCTAAAAGAAAATATTACCGGATTTGGTGATAGAAATAAGATTAAAATTATTCAATAAAAATGGATATATTTTATTTAGTATGTTTCTGTCGTGTTTGTTTCTGTTTTTAGCAGGCGGATAATTACTGTTTCACCATGAACATGGTTAAAAAACAGTCACTGGCCGTCCGGCCAATTACTATCATTCAACATTATTCATATGACAGTTGTTGGCCCCCTGTGTTTTTCATAATATATGTATAATTTTAACAAATAAATAATTCTTTTATAAAGTTTCAACTTTTATTTATCGATATATACCGATTATGAGATATATACATATCATAGATACAGTAAACTATTCGCAAACTTTCAACTGTACTCTTATGGTTTTTTGATTAAATGGCTGTAATTTCCAAGCTTCAAAGCCGAGTCATTCTATTTGCTTTTATATATGTATAATAGCAGTATATAATGAGTGGAGAAATATTGATTACATCCGAAGCAAGAAAGTACAAGGAATATGAATATGTTCATTAAAAAAAAGGCATAACATTGGTATTTCTCTATATTCATTTATTTCTCAAAATACGGCCAATCACTGTCAGGTGGCCAACCACTGTACTCTTTACCCTAGTAGGTACCATGCATTAAAAATTTGTGACGACACAGTTCGACAGCCATCTGGACTTGTAACATTCAATAGCCGTTTCTGATGCGCTGAAAACGAATCCGTAAACCTTTTGTCGCCATCGCCTCAGTTTTTAAGAAATTAGATTTTGAAAGAAATCTGTAAATTTTCAAATTTCAACATCTTTTGTGACGAAACAGTAATAGATGTTCGGTTGCTTGTTCCGTCAAATTAATCTATGAACCCTCCCGAATACAACGATATAAGTTATTAGTGCATTATCAACAAATATGTTTAAAGAACCTATCAAAAGGAAAAGAACACACAAAACCCGCCCGATTTTGCAGATATCTATCAATTTATTTCCAAAACTAAGGGTCTAGGAGAAAATCTGATTACTCCACGCAATGCAGCAGACATTTCTCCTTCGAAAAGCGTTAATAGAAGTGGTAAATCAGGTTTTGTTTTTAACACAGAAGCGAAATAGTTTGACAAAACGTGCGGCGCCGACAGTGGATCGCACGCTGTCGTTGACTTTATGCTCAGTCCCCTTCGAGCGATTTTAACACATCGCAATTGCAGAAGTATCAATGCCACCCAGTTTCTAGCCAACAAATTTTTACCGACAAAGTGTGAACTGTTCCATTGTGATGCAAGTAAACGATATTTTTTATCACTGACACTTACGGCACGTAACTGGCACAGAAATGACAAGGGATCTGTGCGGAGAAGGTCTCAGGGAAGATACGTGTGCCCAGGCCTTTATCGTCCTTTAGCGACGCTCAGGCGAAACGAAGCTAGGCGGCCGCTTTACAACGTTACCATTAACGAGGAAGTAAAAAATATAATTGAAGCACAGAAAATGCAGTAATTGCCTGCGACACACGGCGTCCAACGACGGGTCCTTTAATCGACCGAAATCGGATATCCTGTGACTCTCGGCGCATCATTTCAAGCGTACATAAAAAAGTGACGCTTTAAACTGCCCACCCCCCGAATAATTAACGTCATTCAGCTTTTAAACGTGAACATTTTGAGAGGGCCATGCTCCGAGCATCCTCTAAAAGGATTACACGTCGTGCAAACTACATGGGCTGTTTGTCTTATAGATGGATCGAGCTATCCACCTATCCTCATGGTAAACATTGCGTCGACCCACTGTCTGGTTGGTTCAACTAACGAAACAGGGATATGTTGAACGATTTTCTGCATATTTTCAAATAGCTTGGAAGGGAGGGGCTCTGTACTCATGCTCCGTACGGAACAATAACACGGCCAGTTTATTAGACAAATTAAGTAACATTAATGGGTGGCTGAGAATCATAGTGGCGTAAGTCCAAATTTTTATAATTTGAGGTAATACGAATTTTTACGTTTTAAAGGCTCCATCTGTTTACTTTTATAGTGAATTAAGTGATAACTTCGTTCTTGACTGAGAAATAAGAACATGTCTCTTTAGCACTTAATTAACAATTGTTAGTTAAGGGCAGAGCGTTTCGAAACATACTGGTGCAAGGCCGACTAACAAGGAGAGGTTCGTAGCTATCCGTCTCCGATTGCTTTGGTTTTTGGATATGTTTTAGAGGACCGAAGAATAAGATACAGGTACGTGTTTTTTTATATCGTCCCATTTTCATATTTATGGGCTTAAACTAACTCTCAAAGTTTTAAGATTTTTTAAGTATCCCCCTCCTATTGCTTTGGTTTTTGACATGTCTCTTAGAGGATCGAAAAATAAGAAATACCAAAGCGTTTTTTCATTTTTGCCCATTTGCACGTTTGGGGGGTAAAACCACCCTTCGATGTTCGTAAGATGGGGTACAAAAGTTCCTATTGTTTTGTACTTATTTTTAAGTACATAAATATTTATTGTGATAGTATTTTAAACCTTTAGATGTGTTACAACAACTGCAATGTATAGGTACGTAGAGTTTTTTATAACATTAAACGCGAAACATCATGCGAATGACTTGCACCACTATGAATCTCGCCCCCTCATTTATTAACTAGGTTTCTTATAACTTAGCACCAGAGTTGGGCATTATTCGAAAACATTTTAACTGAATAATCTTCGAATAAAAATTTCGAATAAAATGAAGTTATTCGAGAATAAGGAATAAATTTTTATTCAAACACAATATTTTTAAATAAAATATTTTTTTCAAATACAAATTTCAAGATACCAAAATTTACAATTCTAGAAAAAGACTATTAGAGCATGATTGTATAAGTATTATGAATGTATTTATTGTTGGTTGGTTCACTCGAAAGTTAAAAGATTCAAAAATACGGAAATAGTAACTCAGAAGTGACGGTAGGGCGCAGTGAACTCCGTGTGACCAATTTGTGATTATAAGAAGGTGTGGCAACGGAGGGATAACAATGGTAGCAATTTATGGACGCAGAGAAGCAATTTTCACGATTAGCATAATTCTCAATTAACAGCAGTAATCCCCCCCTGTTCAACCCGACGATCGATTAAAAGCTTGATGAAAACAATTTAGCCTGTATATCCAGGGAGTTTCCAAAATCCTGGTACAAGCTGAAAGAAGATTACTCATGAAAAAATAAGTCGAAAATATAGAATGAAATTTTTTCATATACGGCTTCATTTTCGAAAAAATTGAATTTGAAATACTTGGCTGAGAGTTGGGCAGAATGCTAGAGTATTTACGGAACAAATTTACGTGGAATAGATCCGTGTCGAAAACAGAGTCAAAATTGTAAAACAACTTTTCTTTCTCAAATTCTGATAGATGATGCAGTGTACCTAAATAAAAAAAAACTTCAAACGTGACTGTGTTCTTGAGCAAATTGATTTGAATTTGAAAGCAATTCTTAACACAGTGCACGCACACTTATTACAGATTTCGAAAATCGATTTTCTCGAAAGCAATGTCCTCGATGAAAAGAAAGTAGGTATTCCATAATTTCGAGATATTTTTAAACGGAGATTCATTTCATTTACGGTCGTAGCATATTTAATGATCAATTTTGCTGACTTTTAGTGTGGTGCTCGAGTATCGGATGAGTTGTCAAGATCGATTCTCTCGAAAATGGAGCCTAATATGAAAAAATTTCATTCTATATTTTCGACTTACATTTCCATGAGGGATCACCTCTTTTCTGGTTCTACCACGTATAACGTTTTGATCGATCGTTACCTGAATGATTGATACATATTACAGAAGCAGGTAGCGATAGTGGCGAAATGAATATTAATCGAATTAACATCTTTGGTATTCAGATTTGTTCGAGTTTAAATGCTAATGCTTGAGATTTTATTAGCAATTTATTGTCGACGTAATATCAATAAGTATAACTTACTGAGGAAATTAATAAAAATATTGGCAATACAAGTAAAATTAAGCGAAAGAAAATGGAATACATAATGAACTTTTAGCGAAATTGTAGCTCTTTTATTTATTAATTGAAAGTAGCGGAAATTTGTAAAGGAAATTTAATGAGACATTTCTCTGATACTTTTTCCATAATTCCATAGATATAATTAAACATGTGCAAAGAGCAATCGAACGAGTGACCCAAAAATGAGGTCTTTCTTAGCCTCTTTTTAATCCCACGATTTTGGAACCGAATTTTGTGCCAAACGATACCTAATGATGAGATACCAATCACAACAAATTGTCAAGTTCAGGTGACAATTAGTTTCTGAGATATGGGAGGTCAAAGAAGTGAAAATTCATTAACGCGTCAGCCTATACGCTTCGAAAATTATTTCCAGGCGTTTTGCTGACTGCTAACAACGAATTTGAACTTAGATTTTAATTTTGCTATGAGAAGCCGCCATTTTGTAACAAATTAATTTTTCGAGACAATGAACGATTAAGGACTAGGTAATCTAATATACTAACTAAATTCCCGTGAATTTTTCATTTCAGATGAACCAGGTCAAAATTAGAATGGTCACCGCAAACTACTGAAAAAAAATCGCTGCCGGGAGATCTCTGATATTTCTTTTATTTATTTATATTTTCAAAAATGACTACAAGTAGTTTAACATGTACAGTTTCGAATACATAAAGGTTTGATTAAAAAAGCTTTAAAGTTTCTCCCCCAAAAATTCCCGAATATACATGTTTTTTTCAGACCTCACAGGTAGGCATAAGCCCTTAATGTCTACCTTCGCTGAACCTCCAGAAAATATTCCTCATCTTTTGTATTCGAAAGGACAGCCTTAGGCACAGGAAAGCATAGGGAAGCATGGGAAGAGGAAGCAACATACCCTTCCCATTCCAGATTTCCTCTTATGGGGATTTGTAAAAGGTGAGGTCTACCGAGAAGAACCCACCACCTCTGATAATATGGAAACCCGGATCGCGAATGCCTGCCTACGAATTACCAGGGCAACTTTTGAGAAGGTAGAACGATCAGGGACAAACTAAACCCATGTACATATTGATGCCCAAGGCCATCCTTTCGAATACAGAAGATAAGGAACCCTTTTCTGGACGTTCAGCGAGGCTAGATATCGAACGATCGTAAATGACCTTGAATGACCTTGGACGACTCATATTGTTGGTAAAGCTGACTAACTCCATATTGATTAGTTGGTCAATTTTACGAACAAGTCCTGAGTCAATGAACTCGTCGCGAAGCGGGCCAATCGTCTGGCTGAAAAAAGATACATAGTTCCATTTAAGAAAACGAAGATCACCTCCACCTAGACAAGATTTGCGTTCTTCACAAAATGTCCCCCTCGAAACAGAGTAAATCCTATTTTGATTTGTGCCACTATTCATCGATGCGTTATTAAACTAGTCTCATCGCTACAAACAGAATTTTCGTTGGTAAACTTGTGCTGACGAACTAGGATAAACACAGCAGTAATCGATTCAGTTCCTTCGATACCGAATGGAACGGAAATTTGCGAGGGACAGTAGGAACGCATTAAAAAGCTCTCTAATTGCTCGCTGCATGTTTTAACAGGCTGGGTATACGCGTTGGTTGCAATATATCTGTTTTTCGACTGACACGACTTATGCGAAAAAGTAAATTTCATGCTGCATTTGGCGAGGCGAAGTGATGAAGAGAATAATGCTGATTGGAGTAGTATTCTGTAGCCTACCACTGTTTTTATACGTATATGCAACGTTCGAAAAAACCCTTCCTTTTCGGATCGTATTACTAGAATGTATAATTAATTTAAACTATTAATTTCATTAATAGTTTCTTTTGCATCGATACTCACCTTCCAACTTGCTGTTCAGAAGGTTATTTTGTAACATTAATTATGCATATACTTGCAACCGTTTTTTACTTTATCAAATTATTATATATGCCTGAAATGTTTGTAACAATTTACTGAAATTTTATCAAATACGCGTGGATAATGCTCATCGGTAAAAACTGTTTAGTTCTTTTGTGCGTCCTCCCCGAAGAAAGGCAAAAATTGGCCTTCCAGATGAAAATACCTCCTTAAAACGATTATGTCTCTTGTTAGAGATCTTAATATTATGAATTAACTACCCATGAAAATGGAAGGAGACATGTATCATTCTGATATGGGAGTTTGCTCAGGAGAGGTATGTACAATACAAGTTGTGGCTACAATAGAATTATTCATTAGAAACAGTCAAAATAGCTGATAACAGAAGCAAGCTAAGTAATACATAAGCCTCTAATGGGACGATTAATGGTCCCCATCGTGGACTGTAATTCAATTGTAGACTCTGTGAAAACGTCCAGCGCTCAGAGTCATATTTGGTACATATTTCCGAATATCAACAATGAAATAGCGGAGTACAAAACCGTATCGCGTGGAAGCCTAATTAGAAGAAATCACCGGAAATGTTGCGATGAAAAGGCAGCGCAGACAGAATTGAAAGAACTGAAAAGGCCTCATTCCTCCCAATATCTTCTCTCCTCAGAACGCTCGTTGCATCACAACTCGGTGAATTTCGAAAGGTCTTGTTGTCGCCCTTTCCGTGTACCAGGATCAGCTTGAAAGACTAAAGCTGACGCGGAGGGCCGCGGGCGATGCGGATACGCAGCCTTGTGCCGTTCCGCAGCTCCTATAGCCCGACGAAACACGGAGAAACAACTGAGCAGGCCGCCTCTTTCGTGTCTACATAGGTATACAATATATTGTTGCTGGAATAAATATAGCGGGACACCTAAGTGAACGCGTTCGCGCAAGTTGCGCGTTCCCCAAGGAACACGCGAGTGGTGTAAAGCGATTTCCCTGAGGATATAAGCCGCTAGACGCACGTTGTTATGAAGGAGTTGTCGAATATTTGTCGAATATAAAAGATTTCTAATATGTCCACTAACTACGCTCCGGTTACTGTATTTGTTAAAATATGCGGATGCAATCTATTCGAATCGTGCGCGATATTCTCGGTCACCGTTTGACAAGAAGCCCTCGACAGATTTACGGCGTTAAGATTACTCAAAGAACTAATGTGTGGTCAAGGGAGGCTAGCTTATATACAGTGTGCCCCAAAATTCAGAGATTTCCCGGGGTATGCAATATCCTGATGCAAAAAGACATCAAAAAGTTCTTTACCGCTTTGGGATCGGAGGCTTCGTTCTCGAGATATTAATAGTTGAATATTAGCGGTGGAACGTTCGGGCCGCGCAGTTTAAACCCGAAACAGCTGAGCGCGCGCGGTGCAGTGCCCCCTAGCACGCACACGCAGGAGGCACGCGTAGATACAGACCCACGCACACAGTAGAGCTGACCGTGCCGGTTCAAACCGTGAAACTGATGTATTCTATTTACTATTATTATTATTGCATTTCAAAATGGACCGTTCCTGCCAATACATGATTGGTATCGAAACAAACGGCGAGGTTACGATTGCGAAGCTGTACAACTTAATAAATTATACTATTTAGTGGACATTATATTGGTCATTTTCAATGTTTTTAAATACTGAAGACGGCTCGCATAAACAGATTAGACAAATATCATTATTGCCAAGCTATGCCGTATGAAAAGCAAGTTTTTATCATTTTTATTATTGTTATAACTTTTTCTTGAAACATTTGTGACTCCATGTTTACACGGTGTTTGATTACATTTTGCTAATTAAAAGTGTTATGTACAGCCTCCGATTCAAACCACTTTTTCTTCGTTCTGATAAAACAGGGAAATTGTAATAAAAGTTTCCGAAAATTGTTACAAATCATTGATTCTATTTCTAGTAATTTTTGTTTAGAACATCTCTTCGTGGAACAAATAATTTTGTAGAATAACTATTGCGCTCGGCGGACTTTGAATGGCTGTTTCTCTCTCTTGAACCATTTATAAGAAGAAACAAAAAGATACGTGTTTAATATATTTTATGCTCCAGAAATTTATACGAATTTCAGTAAAACAATTTCTCCCGACATATGTTCCCGTGCTTGTTATTAAATAATACATTTGTGAATATTTTCTATTTTATTTAATCACCCTGTATTAATTAATTATTCTTACTTAAGAATAATTCAAGGACATTCTGTATATGTATTTACAAACTGCTACGCGATTGTATATGTCCTTTGATTATATATGAATAAATTATGAAGCATGTACACTCCAAAGGAATTGGAAAGACACTTTACGTGTTGCATTATAATTTCATTTTTCATTTTCGAATTCTACAGTTTAAATAATAAAACATAATGAAGCATACCATATCCAGAATAAAGGGAAACAAAAATGGTAATGTAGTGTGTATGTAAGAATACACACAGGGATACACAAGGGAACTTCAAATTCTTTAAATTTTATAAATATCAATGTCTTTGAAGCAAAAGCATGATTATATTTTCGCGAATTGAAACTACATTTCGAGTATGTGGAGGGGCAAACCACGAATAAGGCGATAATGCCGAAACGAAAAGTGTAATTGAAATGGTGTCGGGTAACAAAATGGTGGAGTGTTCGCGAGTTCGCGCGAACTAGTGCGAGGCAAATAAAGTAGAAAATGAAACAATGCATCATGCTGGGACATTAATTTTCTACCCTCCGTTTCGCAGTTTCTATCCCTCTTCCTGCGGCTTTCGCACTGATTATAGAGGTTATAAACCGTCGTAACCAGTTAAAAAACAAACGAAGAAAAAATTTAAAGGCACAGAAATTATCCTGTATGAAATAGAGGAAAATACATCCGGTGTTTCGTTATTAGTGGTCACACGTTACCTATGAATTCAACCCTCCATAATAATTAAAACACTTTATATGTTCTTTCTTTCTATTTACAAGTTGCATTTTATATTTTCATAACTGTCGACGTAGATTGAATAATTAATTCCCGTATCAATAAGAGGAGCCAAATGCTGTCTTCAATTACTTCGTAAGTAAAAAAAATACAGAATTCAACCGATTACCGTGAATTATTTCAAGCGCCAATCGAGTAATTAATGTAACTGATTCTGCGAGGCTTCGTACTTAATGCATTATTTTATCGACTGATTCTTGGTAAAGCATTTGCACGTAGGCTGCTTCGCGGTCGAATAGTTTATTCAAAGAATAATTATGCAGGGGCGTAGCCAGAATTTCATTCAGGGAGGGGCAATAAATGGTGAAACCAAATTTCGAATTCATGTACGTTGGTAGGAGTCAAGATAGCCGAGGCGTGTAATGCGGAATTGCTTCACAACTTAATTTAGTTTTATTTTGTAATAAAACTACTTTCATAAAGATAGGATGAAAATTGTGGAAAGTGAAGCTTTTATATATTTCCTCACTTTCCTTGTCAATCTGTTATGATTCACTGAGCTGGTGGTGAAACAAGGGTAAGGGTAAAGACAGTCGTGCAAAAAGAGGTGGTGGGTATGGTTCGTACAAATTTAATTGAACACCACTGTAGGATGGATGCCGAACGTGTTAAGATATGCTCATACCTCAAAATCTTCTTCCAAACAATTCTATTCCACTTGTTCGAGAAATCTGGCTTAATCTCATATAATATGTTTGCCAGAAAACCAAGCTATATTCCTGCAAAGAGTACACACGTGATAAACGTGTATCGGGTATGCATTGTGTCTCGGAATCTTACAAGCTTCGACATACCTTATATGTATTCCGTGAATCCGGACGAGCAGATACAATCTGTAAGCTGAATTTTTTCCTGCTTCTTTCCGTTTTATCGAAGTCCCCCGATTTCAGAACTATTGCCGTCGCGATCGTAACGATCTACGGAATCATCGTCCGCGAATTCAGACCATGGAGTTTACGACCAGCCATGAAAGAAAGAGACGAAGAGAGATCGTTTCTCCATACACGTCAAGCCCACGTTATTCCAATCTGTTCGTGGAAAGATTTACAATGCCACCTGCTCTGCCATTCTTTTTGCGAACATTCGTATCAATTTCTGTCAATCTTGTCGCATTAATTCAAGATTAAATACAAATCTTTCTCACTTTGTGTTAAAATAATGAATAAAAAGCGTCCGTCACTCTTGACGATACAAAAAAAAATATCGTTATAATACGACGGCCTTTTTCCAATCGTGCAGCTATGTTTGACAAGTTTCTGTTTCGTACTCATTGGCTCACCCTGTGTACGATCAGCAGAATGTCAAAGTAAAAGAATTAGAAATTCATTTCAGGAAAAAGGAATATTCAAATCTTATCCACTACTCTTTTGCATTAGCTACGAAGTATAATTGCCACTGTCATTTCCTCGTAATAATTAAAGAGAGAATAACCAAAGTTCAGTTTCTATCTTAATTTTCACGGTTAAGATGTAGATGGAGCGCGGATTCTGCGACTTCTGTCTCCGTAATACGAAGCTGTTCGTGAAAGTTCATTCATGAAAATCACGTTCCAAGTGTTCGCTATATAGTCAGCAGAAGCAATTAAGGTTGATAACTTACAATAATTACATTTGCCCGCGGTGTACTTACCGTTCGAATTTTCAATTCCGCCGCTGTGCGCTGCCGTGCCATCGATCACGCGAGAATACTAGATTACACGCGTCAGCGGCATGCTAATTAGAGCACCTGCACACCCCGCGAGTGTTCACACCTCTCATTAATTGAACTAATCATTTGTGGTGCACATTACCCTACTATAAACGCGATGATAACTTTCTGCAATGATGATTCAATGATCCGGCGGAATTATTACAAACATACATCGTACACTAGGGTGGTCCTTATTTGTACGCCCCGAATTTTTTTTTCCGTATTTCTCTGCCCTCATCCCCTGGTATGGTTCCATTTGATAAAAAAATTGACCTGAAAAAGATTATTGCGATCGGACAACAGGAAAAAAGTGTAGAATTCACCAATGATTTGTTTTTAAAGAATTTTTCAAAAATGGTAAGCCCTATCGAAATTTTGTTCGAATAATACTAAAAGAGCATTTAATTTTCTACAATTACTGTATATATAATTTTTTCGTGCTTCCAACCATTTTTTAGATAATTGCGTTTGAATATAGGGAGATCCGCGCTTCGCCCGTACCACATGTACAGCGTGACGTAGGTACCTATTGTCTATACGCGCGTAGTTGCCGAACTCTCTGTATTCAAGCGCTATTATCTCAAAAATGGTTGGAAGCACGAGAAAATTGTATACACAATAATTGTAGAGAATTGAATGCTCTTTTAGTATTATTTGAACCAAATTTCGATAGGGCTTACCATTTTTTGAGAAATTCATTAAATCCAAACTATTGATGAATTGTAAACTGTAAGCCCTGGTCGGCGCCATTTCCTGTAGTCCGATTGCAATAAACTTTCTCAGGGACTATTTTTTTATCAAACGACACTGTTCTAGGGGGTGATAGCAAATAAATACCCCCCAAAAATTCGACATGTATAATAAGGGCCACCCTACTAGGGCCACACGTAGAGAAACTCACTTGACGCGTGGCGTTGTATGTTACCACTTCGATGTCACAAAAGGATTTATAAAAAAAATAATTTCTTCCTGACAAGAGGTTAAACATCCAATAGTAGGTGTGTTAGACATCCAGTGACAATAGCCAGTACTATCTTGCGTACAAACTAGTGCCAAATAGGATATATAACGTAAAATATACCAAGTGGTGCGATACAGGCAACTCTCCCCTATATCGATCGCCCGATCACTTGCATAGCATCTAGCGTTCAGTCGTTCGATGGTTAAGCGAACCCAAGCCTATTCCACATGTTTCGAACATAGAGTTGCAACATTTGATCCTCCGAAAAGAGTCTGTAAAGTGTTTCCTTCTTATTTCATCCAGACGCTTTTACGATATCGGGAGCGGTACTTTGTCGGATGAAAATCCTTCTTCCGCCTCTCGTCTTGCCATTCGCATTTTGTTGATCGCGGATCCAATCACTCGAGCTGCGGTCCGAAAGCTCTCGAAGCTTCGCTCTCCCGGAACTCGTGTGATCGACAGATTATAGAGAGCCGTCGTGTCGTCGAGTGGCATTCAACACTCTGTCCCTTTGGTGTCGATGAGCTTCGACAGTGGGAAAATCCCGGAGATCGAATGAACCGGTCCGTGACAGCCGCGGGACGGAATAGAGAGCACCCGAGAACCCTGTTTTCGACAAAGCCTGCGCTTGACAAACACCGTTTGTCACGCATAGAGATGATCCATTGTGCGCGGATCACGCAACGCGCGCATGAAATTCCTCTACCTTTTAACAAGCACAATTTGGTGGAAACCTATTTCGGTCGCTTGTAATTCTTTACTAAGATGTAGAGTTTTGGCTACATAACGTCTTTCTTGTATGTATCTACTACGACCTACGACCACCAGCCTTTCGTCTCCTTTACTTTTGCTTTATCAACTCTAATCTTCGTCAGAATTTCTAACTCGTTTATGCTACGATAGTCTGCTTTCTCTTTTTTATTGTGCCGATGCGAGACAATCGACTTGTTATTTTTATTAAATATATATAGAATGATGATTAAAAGGAAATTCACAAGTGATATTTCTCAATATGTATACAGGGTATCCAAAAAGTTACTATCCATTTCGTGGGTTTACTTATTCCGAATATGTACAAGTAGTTATGATAATATTATGATGGCGTCTAGATTTTTTGTGATTAATAATAAATTAAATCCCAACTTCTTCCGAATGCTATCCTCGATAGGACTATACATATAACTGAGAGACTCGTTGATAAAATCGCTGAATTGCACGTGAACTTCGTTAGACCCTGGATGGTACCATCTCCAGGTCTAATCTCATTAGCTTTCTTTGCTTACAAGGGAAGTTCGATCGCCCGAACATCCCGTATATTTTGAAACTGTGCAGGTTGGTAGAGGACTTCGATAGAAGTACCAGGCAATTTTTCGTTTGTGCCCATTTTCGGTTCTTCGGGGTAAAAACACCCCCTAAAGCTTAATGAGTATTTTCCTAATTCCCAGTATATCCTGAAAACTATAGTAGATATAAAAAATTGTTGTAAAGAAAATTTACTGGTTTTTATGCTCTATAAAATTACGTAATCGAATTGTTTAAAATTTGTGGTGGTAAACGTTTTCCTGCTTAAACTACGAATTGCGAACAATTTGATGAACCGAAGCAATTACTTGCTTTACTAAGTTTATTACAACGTTAGATTAATAAAAGTCCATCTGGTGAAAGTCTTGTGTATTTTGCAATAGCTTCCCATTATTGTCATAGATTGCACTTTAAATTCGCATTTACCGAAAAATAGAAACATGGACTTGGTCAGTTTTATCAACAAGCAAACGATATGTATATATTCTCTAAAAATATACGATTAATCTGGTTCCAGGGCATTTGTTCGACAGCTGTCTTATAAAAACAGATAGGGCCTTTTGAGACACCCTGTATAAGTAATTTTAAGGCTGCTCTCCATCGCGTGTTTTCCTGTGATCAGAATCGGCGGGAAAAAAGTGGTCGATTGTCGCCAGTGGGTGGTTGGGCGGTACTCGCAATTCATTTTCTATTGAAAACATCGAAACCTCTTCACTGGAGTGTTTTTCCGACTCCATAGCCGAGCTGCTGTCGCCCAGCAGTCGCCGATCCCATCTACCATCGACAAACGGCAGTTTTTCCACATTGACGACAATTGCGTGGCGATAATCGTGTATTTATTTATTTAGCGGAAAGAGAATAATACACACGTCTCTCGATTTACACGCGAAATAAGTAGCATTCAATGTGGTTCTTTTTTACGCGGATAAGAATCGCGTAAACGGAGTCAGCCGGTAGAAAAAAAATTACGCGAGCGAGAATTTATTTAAAAAATAAATAATATGCGATGGAAGTTCAGAAAAACAAATTTAAATTTTAGTCGTCGGCTGTCGCTGTCAGTACTGTACTCCAAAGCAATCAAAGCATTCTTTATAATTGATACTAGTTACTATCCTCGTCACTAAAAATATTTGGCACCTCCACTTCAGTTTCATTATCAGCGTAGTTGTCTCTTTCGATGATTTTTTTTTTTCAAAATTGGGGAGCCCCGGTTGCAGTGGCAAGTCTGGCTCTTGGTGGGAACATTGAGGGTTGGGAAAGCAGGAATGTGCAAACTCTGCTCTTACGTGGAAGAAACTCTGCTCTTTGGTGCTTGCGAGCAAAGGCGAGAGAAATAGCAAAAGCAGCAGCCGTAAAAGAGCGGGGTTAGTAGCGTGGTGTGAATGACTAGGGTTAGAAGGGATCGCCGGTCTTTACATCCACAGATTGCCCTACCAACTCCACTATGCAACTTTAGGGTCGTGACTTTCAAGAGCAATAGCAAGAGCATTTCGTATCTTGCAGCTGCTTCTCTGAGCAAATACTTGTACGTCCGGGGAATAGACAGATATATTTACTGACCGCGTAAAACTGAGACGTAAGGATTAATAATAGGAGGATTATTTACCACGTAAAAAACTGTCTATATTGACGAAGCAGTGTTCGAAAGAGTTCCGGAACGTTTCAGTAGGTTCTATTTGAAACATGGACCTTGGAACATTTTTAAAAATATTCTCACGTTATAGGTTCCTAAGAAAACTGATAAGGTAAAAGTTCTAGTTAGAATGGGAATCTGCTTCGTATCGTGCTACTGTTTTCTGAAAATTTTCTTATGTCCATAGTTTCGACTATATTCAAAGTGCCAACTGTTATCGATGCGCTTTGTATTTTTTTTTAGGAAACACTTCTTTAACGTTTCCTATATTTACTGCAGCAAATATCATTTGCGCCTCCTAATTGGATGCGTGAGCGTATGCTGGTCACGATTCGCCAGTGAGAAACGCACAGAATAATTAGCACATTGGTTCGTGCTGCTGCATTCCTCTGGAGTCTATTAGGCAGTGATGTTATGGGCAGTATTTTCAATGTACTGAATGTATAGCTGCCGGGGAGAATCGAAATGGGCATCGAACTTGTAGGTTATTTGTTTAAATCAATTACCACAGTTTCGTATTACTTTTTTTAATCTCTCGAAGACACCAAATATTCGATTCAATTCTAGCATCAGTGGGCACAGAAATGCAGTGGCGGATTTAAGGAAAAATGCCCAGGTGGCAACCTTCCGAGGGGCCCATTTTCTTCGGGAAAATGAAGAGGCGGTTTACTAAAAACGGGTTAAGTGTAGTGCATAGTGCAGAAAAGAATACAGTGTTTGGATAAAATCACAATTTCTTTTTTCCCCAGAATAGTTCCAAATAATAAAAAAAAATCTGTGCAAAGTTTGATCCCGATTAGATAACGAGAAAAGGTGCCCCAGGGCCCTTGAACACTTAAATATCTAATTATTTAACAGCTCATAAAGTCGATTTTATATAATATCCTCCAAGTTATTGATTACATAAAAAAATATGCCAAACAAGAGTTGTAGATTCAGACAAAGAGCATCTTTTATGTTCTACTACTTTTTTTTTCGTGCGTCAAACGGTTTTCGAAAAAAGTTCGAAATATTACACAGATTGTTTTTTTAATATTTGGAACTATTCTAGGGGGGTGAAGCGAAGAAAATCTTGAAAAGAAATTTCACCAAGAGTCAATAAGAGCCTCCCTAGCATACATCATTACACCTACTGTGTACAAACTAATAAATTAATTAAGTGTTTCAACAAGCGGTAGTATAATTTAATAAATCAAGTCATCTCTGACCATGTGTCTATCAGGAATCTATCTAGCTATTCCATCTAGTCATCCAGTGTATGGTAGACCAAATATTTATTTTAAAAATGCCTAAACTATTCTTACTCCAATATTATTATAATATTCTACTCTAATCACTCAGACTAACTGCGCTTATAATAAACAACTACATACATAAATAAACCCAATCTGCGTCATTTCACCCTAACACTATCTACATTTACTATTTCTTTCCCTTCTCCAAGTCCCACAGAGTTCCAGTAGACCAAATAATGAATTATCCCAATATAGTCGACACATTCATCTGAGATTCTTCATGAAATCAGTTTGCTAAGAAGCGCCATATCGAGAGCAATGTCTTCACTGATAAGTAGCATCGTGCTTCCCTTCGCGAGTACCATATTCAACTGGCTAAAGATAAAAACGGCCAACCATTTCGTTTCCGAGATAGCCCATTCCGCGTTTTCATTGTCGCTGGTAAATAAATCCTCGAAAAGTCCAGAGGAGGCTCCCTTCCTACTTCCCAGTCGATCGATGGTCCTATCCGGGTCGTTTTCCTGACCTCGCGAATTAATCTTTCGGGCTTGCTCCGGCGATATCGAAAAACTCGGACACGTTCATGCCACGTGCACGCATTCTCCCTTTGTACCTTTTCCCGTTTCGTCGAAACTTTATTGCTCCAGCTTCGGCCAGTTGAGAGGTCTAGATCGGACAGCAAAGTTGCGAATTAATTAACGAGCCACGCGTTTTGCTACATTTACCCGTAGCGTTGAAGTTCTATCTTGTAGAACAGTCGGAAGCAGAAGATCTCCTTAGGTTCTGATCCGGGTCTCAGAACTTAAGGAGGTCTTCTGCTCCAGGCTGTGCAGGTCTGATTTAGAACACTACCTCCATAGAGTGAGTAACGAAAATATTCGGACACATTTTAAAATCGCATAACCTTTTCAAAAATTGATCCAAACGACTTGAGTTTCTTTTGAGAAGCTGGAAGGATTACTTTGCTAAGTGACTCGTATAAAGTTTTGAAAAAAATGCACTTGGTCGAAAACGAAAGAGCCTCTCACAAAAGTTGCAGCACAAGACCAGACGGGTAAAGTTCTGAATCGAGCTACAAATTTTCGGGATCCCGCATCCGAAAAAAATTCCCAACCCGAAATATCGGATACCCGCACACCCCTACAAAATATCCAAGAGGAACAACTGTAGTAGGGTAGCTTCCCTATTATTGTGCAGCAGTTTGCCTAATATATCCATACATAACGTTCCCAGCATTAGCAACAACAATAAAAACTTGAAGTCTTTGATAATATTAGAAACTTCTTAAGCACAGCAAACCGGGTATACGAAATTTTCTCATTACTTTAATGTGGCGAAGCGAATCCTCAACGAATGTCAGACATTTCTGCTTGTTGAGAATATATGAGTGTGCAATGCATACAGTGGACCGGTATTGATTAAAATCTTTATCCATTTTCATCCAGAAGAAAGGCATTCATATTATTTCTTATACGCTAAATATATATAAACATCCCGTAATTCTAATATTGTTATTACTCAGTATATCGTTAAATTATATATTATTGTTAAGTTATAATATATTGTTAAAGTGTAATCATTTGGCAAATTTACCATCTGGACTGCAACAGCACGAGATCGGCAGGTCAGTTAGTAAAAATTTCATTTACTACGCTAGTTTTATTTTCACGAGGAAGCCAATTCGTGTTTAGCCCCGCTAACCTGTTTCCCGCCCCTTTTTGTCTATATAATTCTACTGAAAACCAAATTCAGGAGCACGTACCGGCCATAAATCCGCCCTACCACGAGCAGAATTTCCCAGCAGGTCTGCGGACAAACCCGAACGAAGGCCGCTACGTGGGAACTACCCTATCCAGGCGATTTGATCGCAGCAAAATGACGAACTCGGTTTACAGAATAACGGGCTCGTTCGCGCTGAAATGGCCGCGTGATGACCGCGATGAAAATCGAATCGATGTTTCCGCTTTGCCACGAATTTAACTGGCCGGAAGACGAACACCGTCGACGTGACGTTTGGGTAATTTCTGTTGTGACTAGCTATCTCTTTTCCCAATCGATGGTATAATCGTGTAATATATCGACGCTGTTACTTTGAAATCCGAAAACCGTTGTTTCGATCACCAATAAAATGTAAATTGGGCTCAGATCGAAATAAACGTGATACAGGTACAGGGTGTATAAAAATAACGGGATTCTATACCGTAAACTGGGGGAATATTGGCATGTTTTGGGAACATTTTGCTGTATAATATAAAAATTAACATTTTTACATTTCCTTTAAGTAGCCTATCACAACATTGCATCTTTTGTGAATGCACTACAAGTGTGAAAATGCATAAAATTTTTGTCCTTAACCTTTTTCATTACATGTTAAATATGTGCCAATGATACCCCGTAACCGGGTAACATTGGCGAATCATATACAAATAGCACTAAAAAGTTAAAGTTTTACCACATCTGAACTTACATTAACACTTCAATTTGTTTCTTTTTATGTTCGATGCATTCTATTTTATATTTTTTTTAATTTTTTTATTTTTTTATTTTTTTAATTAACATTTTAAAATTTGGTTTAGGTATCCTATTATAACATTGCATCGTTCGTGATTGTACTACATGTGTAAAAATGCATAAATTTTTTTCCTTTCTCTTTTTAATAGATGTTAAGTAGATGCCAATGTTACCCCCGTTTTTTTTATTATTCTTCATTGAATAATGACACATTTCCTTAGGTAAACTTTAATTTTCTGCTGCTCCGTCAATAGCACGTTATTCGTTCTATACTCGATTGTAAAATATAAAAGCAGTAGGGTAAGTCCGGGAGAGTTCGACCACCGGGAGAGTCCGGTCAGTGTTGATATTTTAAGACTGACGCAAGACAGGGCACTGTGCGTCATTGACACTAAAGAAATGAAGGCGCTTGTTGTTTATCCCACATTGACCATTGTCAGAAATCCGTATTTGAATTATAAGATACAGTTAAGGATTTATGCGAGGCTGAAAGTTTTTAGACCAAGTTACAGTGGTGGTGATATTTGAAAAACAGGTAAGTTTATTTACACTCTTCCGATATTGGGGATATAATATGCATATAACTACGGTGTAACGCCAACAATACGTATGTATTCGTTTTTAATTTATTTTGATAAGGTGGTCGATCGCTCCCCTGATTACCCGTAGTGAGTGCACGGTCTAACCCCGATATGTGGGTGCCAATGTTTTTCGTTGAAAATGAAAACAAATATTTGAAATTATCGCACACTGTCATTTATATATACTCTAAATTGTTTGGGCTTTGCTTTAATGTGCATAAAACGACAAAAATGTGAAGAACAACGGTGCTACAATTTCTTTTCCAAAAAGTGGTCGAACTCTCCCGGACTTACTATATAAATAAAGGTGAGAGTACGAATTATCGAAACTTTAACATCGTTTTTTAAGAGAACTGTTGGGTTGCGACTTATGGTTCTGCCTGTGACTAAATTATAGATCCACTGATTTCTACTCGAAACAAGTTTATAATTCACCAAATGGAATGATTGACCGAATACTTTATGTAAGTCTGTATAAACTGATTTCTCTTATCTAGTTTTTGCAATATGTAATGATGATAAAGGATGATATTAATGGCAGTGGATAGCCCAGAGACAAATCTGTGGTGTTCATTTATTACAATGATCTTGCGCTTCAGTACTAAGTAGATAAAATTTTTTTATGCATTTTTCAAAGGGCTTTCGTTAATTAAATAAATAAATAATATTCTTCGACAGTGAGGCGAATTTATTAGCGATTATAGAATGAGGTAATTGTAAAATATTTTAGGCATTATATTTAATATAGAGATTGACCTATACTTGGGGATTAACGTTTCGTCGTCAAATTTAAGTAGAGATATAATTGGGGTTGTCTTTCATCTTGCAGGAAATACACCAGAGCGGTAAGATAAATTCAAGATGCACCACAGACTGCTGAATAATAATTGGCTGTGTTGAAGTTGGCTCTGGTTGCGAGTACGTGTTTAGAAGTTCGCAACAAATCAAGTTTTTGAATTTTAAATTCCATTAGAAGAAGGGCGTGGTATGCATCCCAAGGTAAAATCGCCTCTGAAACCTGAGTTGTAATTGTAGAGTTGTCGAAATAACCTTATTTTGTTGAAAGCTTTGTTGCCTTTGACAGCACAACAAATAGTCTGAGGAAGAAATTGAAATCATTTATTTCAAATGAGCAAATATCACTGACAAAGACAATTATTTTTTTAGACTACGACTGTCGACACACAAATGGATATTCGTAATCGATATTCGATGTTTAAGAATTAAAAAAATCAACTTCACTTAAAATTATTCTTAATTCAGAATTAAGAATTAAAATTCTTCCACAGTTGTAAGGAATCAGAAATGAATGTAAGAATGAAATACTTGTTAAACAAAGATTTCGTACACTTCTATGAGAACTAGCAACACAGGTTTAAGCAGTCGTTATTAATTACAAAAGTGAATATTCCAATAAAATATTCGTAAAAACAGGAGAGCTGACATCCCTCGCGTTTTCATAAAGAAATGTTTCACCTGATAATTTCCTGACGCTTTACAAACCTCTGTGCATATTTTCTCTTTTCAAATTACGTCGCCCACTTTCGCAATTAATAAAGCGCTTTTCGATTATCAGGAAATCATGTCTAGATTCATCAGTTTAAAGAAACTCGGCCGTAAGCGAAGACAATTAACAGCTCTGTCGGCGAACGGAACGAAAAGTTGATAGAGAGTGATGGACAGTCAATCAGGCGGACAAGTGGAATGGTTCTACAAGCAGATAAAGCGATCGATAGGCAAATTGATGAACCGGAGCGCGTGACGTGTCGTTATGAACCAGGGATTCTTCACCTAGCCTCTACGTACCCTCAAAGACTCTGCAATAGATTCTAGGATTCTTTTCCATAAACTTGAATGAGAAAATAATTTCTACTTCATGCTTATTAACGTCTAATTGAAATTTAACGCTTCCTTCAATCATGAACGTAGGCAACAAATTAATTACTATGAAATATCTTTCACAATTATTGTGATTTTTAACACTCGTCAAAATAAAAATCGATCAATCGCGTTGCCAAAGATCAGCCTTCAGTCTAACAATCTTGTTCAAGCCGGAGAACAAATACTTTCATACTGATATTTCTTTCAAAAGTGAGACTTAACATTTTCGGTTTTTACGTATGATATAAATATCGACTTTTAGCTACAAAATAGGCTTCGAATTTTTGCATTTCATGGATTCCTTTCAAAGTTACAATAATTTGAAATCCACGATATCCTAGTTTTCGCTCTGTGCACTTTCCACTTCGTCTGCATTTTTTATAACTTTCCCCTCATACTTGTGGTAAATAATTGTACTTTTACATACCCCTGGGATTTATAGAATGATATCTTCTTAATATTTTGGTTGTGATGCGTCGGAAAACCTGTACACAACATTGTGGCGTAAATTTATTACAAACCCTTATTACAAAGAAAAAAAAACTAAAAAAAAGATTGGCTGACATTTTTTTTTATTTCAAAAACGCGATGTTTAAAACATTATATTTTTAAATAATTTTCATATTGCAGAACCAATCCTTCGAAGCGAAAAAAATTTTTTTTCGAAAGACGATCGTACTTGATTAAAATGAAAAAGAAAAACGAGCTTCGTGCGATAAATATAATAGTTCTAGAGACAAGTATTCATTTATACACTTTGTTTTTACGGAAATGGGCAGCAAACTTTCACGGCCTGTGTTTTTTAAATAAATTTGAATTACATCGTGGGTAAGTTTTATTAAAAGCGTAGACATTGATCGCGAAATGTGATTGATTTGGCGTGGAATGACTCTGCGGAAAAGGACGTTTTTAATAATGATGGTCCGGCGAAAATTACCTCGAGAATGATGAAGACGTCTTTGATGCGGGCGATCACGGAAGACAGTTCAGGGAAAGTTTTAAATGGCGATAAGGGAAGTGTAGCGTTCACCCCAATGAAAGATTAAGAGGTTAAATACACCTGAGCGGTTCGCAAAGAGGGTGATTATTGTACTTTTGGGGGATTATATTATCAATTATTATATTAATTAAAAAGTTATCATTAACTAAATTTCTATTTATTAGAAGTTACTCAATACAGTTATACATTACATTAAACTTGTTGGAATTTTCCACCCTCCCCCTCCCCTAAATAAATAAGCGTAACAGAACTCCACTATTGTATTTGTTATTTATAAACAATTTCCCAATAAAACTGAGATCATCGAAATTAATGTGCATGCCTAGAAGTGTTTTCTATTATTTATTCCATTTAAAAAAACGATCTTCCTCGTTTCTTATAAAATAATTTTTTTTCTTGGTGTAATAAAGAGGATTTATTATTATTTTTATTATTATTATCTCGTTGTTGCTTTCTTTCGGATGTGGTATATACCCGCATGCTTCTTTTCGGAAAAAGTGTAGCTAGTTTCCAAGATGGAAACGGTGTCGCGCGTTCCTCAAAGTTACGGGAAGTCGAAGTGCCGGCACATGCTCCTAGCGGACGGAAATAAACAAGTTTTCTCGAATGGAAGAAAAGCTCGGTGGAAAAGTCGAGAGAACAAACACGTTACCTAAACGGATAAATTGTCGCGACAGCTGTTTCCTATTTCTGAAAGACCGAACGATGTTCGGAGTTTCCAATTTTACCTCATTTTATTTCCTTTAATTCTCATCTGAATAATTTCACTCTTTATTTGAAAACATGTGGCTGGCAATTGGCAGTGCATACATTTTGATTCGGGTACGAAATTTTGGTCAAAATGGATCAAATTATTTTTTAAACAAATATTTCTTTTACTATCATTTATCTAATTGTTTGAGTAGATTTTTATCTAGGGGAAAATATATCACACAGCTTTTGGTTCAATAAATTACCCAATTGATGAATAAAGTTAGAAACAGAAATCTTTTAATACACAATATTTTTAGTAAAAAAGATTCCCTTTCAATGTCTCTGCAATTTATTTTATTTTCGTTATCACTTTGGAACAAAATTTTTGATCGGAATAATGTAAGAATTATACGTTTTAATACGTAACCTTCTCGCAAATACGAATTCTTATAATATTTCTTTTTCTTATACAGTAATACAGAGTAAGGAAACTTAAAACTTTCAGAAAATTTGACAGCAAAATAGCTCGTTTAAGTTTCTAGAGAGTTGGCCCACACTGTTCTAACAAAGCGTGGATTATGTAAATTGTTATGATTCAATCTGAGCTCCACCGTCTCCTAACTGAGCGAACTGGCTTTATTCTACCTACGATTTCATTGCACGATAGCGGAAATTTTAGGAATAAATTAAAAATGCACAGAGGGGCTTCGCTTCTTTAAGCAATTCTTGTAAATAGATTCTAATTTAATTTTTAATATCAATTTGTATTAGGGGGAAGATATTTCCGCTATTTCATTCCTGAAAACAGTATATTTTATTTAATTCTCACTGTTTGGACATATATGTTTGTTTCTTTTCTACATATTTCATACACTCGTGATATCTGTAACCATTATTATACTCATAAGTGCTTTTAACTAATTGATAATGCATTTATCACTATTACAAGGGAAGGTCGTTGCCTTGGTAACGAGTTCATGGTCATATTTATCATCCAAACACAGAATTCATTAATTTTCTTGCCATCCACAACGAACGTAGTAATAAGTGGAATTCTTAGTAGGGTTTGCCGGTTTTTAAAAACGGGGTTTAAAAACGTTTTTTTTTTTTATAAATTCATAAAATACGAAAACAGAGTTTCAAATTTTTGGGGGTTTAACCATTACTCGAATTAATTTTTATATGGACAGCGAAAGTTTTTATTTATATTTAGCTAAACTTGAACTCAACAAATGATTAGACAGAGAAAGCACAGATAAAAAAATACAATTTTAGAAAATAAGTATTTTATTTTGTGATAAATATACTACGTGTATTATGCATTGTGATAAATAGTATACGTACATACTTTTTTATATACATAAATCTAATTATAAACTTAGGAAGTTATGAGAACACTTAATTTATTTTTTTTATATTTTGTTAAATAAAATAATTTGTATTTTCTTGAAATTTCTCTCTATTTATTCTTTCTAATCCTCCAAGTGAGTGCTGGGCAAATGTTGGCAATCCTAAATGTGACGTTTAATAAGGGTATATAATTAGGGGTTGCAATCCCACAATCACGCGCAATTTTTGGGTCCCGCGTATGTTAAATAGGAGCTGCGGGATTCCGCAGGGTCTGTAACCAAAATTGCGCCAACGCCGACGCGCACGACGAACTACTCGAAACGTGCAATGCCCTGGGGCGAGCGTGATGTTGCTTTGTTCCGCGAGGAAATGTTCTGAAACTCGCTATTTCTTGTGTACCAGCGCTTAAAAGCTCATTATTTACTAAATTTTGCACTTTTTCCTTCTCCCATAGCTAAGTCGACAGCGTAATTTCATGCGCAACAAGAAACTGCTTGGTTTTTTCGTTGTAGTTGAGTACAACGGACGCCAGAACCTGCACCGATTTGCAACTCCCGCGGTGAGACCATGGCGAAATCTGCTAATTATTTCATAACCAGCGGTCATTTTGTAACACAATAATTTTTTTCATTTGTTAACATGTGCGCAAACACATCTAAACAAATTTCAAACAGATTCGTTCGACTAACCCTTTGAAAAATATTCCCAAACTTGTCCCTTTGTTTTGCGTTTTACAGAAGGTTCTCTCCTTAAGAATTCTTAAATCTGATCGCAATGCAAACTGGAAACTAAAAAGTTATCGGGTCTCGGGTACCCTAGCTATATTTTTTTTTGTTTTCTGTAATCGCGGTTGGGCGATACTGTAAGTGTCTATTTTCATTTATCGGCATTGAAATCGGGTGACATGAGCGCGCAAAGTATGAAGGGATTATGAAAATCAGTTTTCTCGGCAGAGTGACGCTTGTTGGAAAACTTTGACTATTAAATCCCACGAGCGAAATTAATTCAACGACGCGCGAAGCTAGTTCGTTCGATGAAGTTTCCACCGAAGAAAACAACGAACGTGCGAAACTAATGGCCAGGAACTTTGTGAGCAATTATGGAACCGTTAAAATAGGCGTACGTGTGTTCATCGATGTGAAATACGGATTAAATTGTCGATTAAACTGAATAACGTATGCAGGGGGGGATAAAACCTACAAAACTTTACTGTTTTAACCATATAGAGGAATTAAAATAAAATCCTCGAGTATAGCCTTTGACAAATAAGTTTCCGGGCGGCAGATACACTGGCAAAATTGTTTGCTTCTTTTGCTTTCGGGGAAATTAATAATTCGTTTGATAATATTCCGAGAGCGAATGTTTTTCATATTCAAACCGACATGAATTAAAAATATTCGTTGAATCGCCACATATTTTATAAAATAAATTACTTAATATACATGTTAAGATTATAATTTAGTATTTGTACTCAAATTTTCTAACCGAAACTAACCGATACTAATCGAAAAATCGTTTCGACAAGTATTAGATTATAGTCGTAAGAATATTCGTGCAAAATTTTATTCAAATCGGTCCACTAATCTCTGAGATATTTTTGGTAGTTACCGCAAATGTAACTATGGACATGTAGTGGGAGAAGGGGCTGCTATGGCACCATTTCTTAAGATATCAAATTTCTTTTTGCAGAGAGTATAGCTTTATTTATACACAACAAGGTGTAGATCTTGATTTTTAAATACGACGTCCCTTTGTACGAAAAAAAATCATGGAAATCACCTTATTCTCTGACCTGAAACCCGTATAAACGGTTTATACTTGTATCAATGGTTAGGAATTTTTTGCAAAGATACCAATGCGCTAATCCTATCGGAACTTTAAGGGTACTTTATTTAACATTAGAATAAGTAAAAAAAATTAATAACAGTAAAATTATGAAATAAGTTTTTTCTCGAGATGCAAAACGGTGCCTGGTAGTTATGCAAAACAGACCAATATTTTTTTTCAATTTATGTGTCAATTGTAAGAATATGAACCACAAATGGTGTAAAAAATTGCATACTTTTAAAAATCGCGGAATTTCAAACAATTAGATGTAATTTTCGCCAAAAATTCGCGTTTTATTTGATTAAAAACAGTTGTTACGATTAATAATTTGGTGAAACCTCCTGGTTCATATGCTGAGGAATATTATAAACTAAAAGTGTGCAAGATTTGAAGCTGATCGATCAAATAGTTTTTGAGTTATCCCCGACGCCAATTTTGAAAACGTGGTTTCGAGAAAAACGCGTTTAAAATGTGTTTTAGGCTATATTATCAATACGGAGTTGAATTTCGGCCTATAACTTTCAGAGTATATTTTTGAAATGTTTTAGAATTGATTTGTGGAAAAATTTTTGTTTCTATTTTTCTTCGATTTATACGGTCTTCTCCCCTTAAAAGGGTTATCATTGACAAAAGTTAGGAGATTACTTCAACAATCTACTTCTCATCGAAAAAGCGTTGCGAATGGAGCCGAGGTGGCCATTACACACCTGGCCCATTTTTCGCAATAATCTCGACAAAAGGTACACGTTTAATCGGTTTTACTGGATGAAAGGGTTAAAACCGCGTCGGCTCGACACCGTGTCCGATGGAATCCAGTTCAATTAGCGCACTTAAACTTTCGCGACCGTGTGAATGTGACCCGAGTTCCGCGTAAAAACGCAAAATCGGATTAAGCCACGGTAAAAGTGTCATTAGAGGGAGATATTAAAAGTTGCCGACGGTTCTAGTTAGCAGAGTTAGGCCACGCGGATGGAAAAGGGGCTTCAAAAATGGCTGCACTTTCAAATCGACTAATAACGTATGCGGTATTCAACTACTCACAAGAGAATAAAGCATAAACAGAAATATCTCTGATCATGTTTTAGAGTTCAATAGTCTTGATAATCAGGATAAATTTGATTCGGAGCAAATTGACTTTCATCTAATCGGAGCTCTGCTGAAACGCATGGCAGTTTAATTCCAGATCGTATTCTCAATATATTTTTTATGTGCACAGTTTGTATGAGAACGAGTCAACCTGAAGTAGAAACACGTGAAGTAGGAAACTGGAACAAATTAATGTGCGAATACCTGTTTATGAGGCATCCTATTGACTGGCTACAAATGGCTACAGCGAGTGACGAGTACCTAATGGGAGGAAGATAGGGCGCGAGGAACGAAAGGATAGATCTGACGTGAGAATTTGTCGAGTGGGGTGTGTGACGTACAGGCTAAGGATTTTTATGCGCGTGACATATGCAAGAAGCATACTATGGCATTTGAAGGGTAAGGGAGAAAGTGCAGGAAATGGCACAAAACAGCCTATCGAGAAAATTAGGTTTTAATGCTTTACAATTAGTGACGTTTGGCATCTAGAATCACCTCTTAAAATGGATTTCCACTTGCAGTGAAACACCCTTTATAGCACAGATCGAAGTCGGGCTTGGTCAATCAGTGCTAAAGGTATTCATGAGCTTTATTTTTCGAGAATTTTTTCTGGTGTCGAGTTCTCAGGCATCGAGTATGCGCGAATATGTGCACGCGCGTGTATTAGGGTGGCTCTTATTTTCGACTTTTCACTTTTCTTCGCGGCACCCCGCAGAATAGTTGCAAATAATAAAAAAAATCTGTGCAAAGTTTGAGCCCGATCGGATAACGGGAAATGGTACCCTCATCATCATGATTTGGAGAAAAATGCCTTTGAATACTCCACTTCTGATGTCTATATCTTCGACACTTTTTGAACTTCGGTCTCAAATTTTCAGGAAACAGGGCATATGAAACACTGAAAATATGGAAAAAAATTCTCTTTTTGGCATATCTCGGTATATGCCTCCCCCCAGATCTTTAAAAAATAGTTCTCGAAAATCAAAATTACATTTTTTTGCCTTCATAAATAAAAAAATGTTCGTAAAGGATTTAAACTTTCAAACTTTGAAAAAAGAAGGTTTTTCTTCATACTTTTTTGGATTTTTTGCGAAAACCGTTATGTCACGAGAAAAAGTAATACAGCATAAAAGATGCTCCTTGTCTGGATCTACAACTTTTATTTAACGTGTATTTTGATGTATTCAATAAGTTGGAGGATATTATACATATAAAATCGACTTTATGAGTGAATGAAAAACATTTATTGCAGAAATTTAATTAAACCATTTTTTTTTATATAAACGTCGAAATTTTTCCGTCAAAATCGTATCTTTTTCGCCAAAGTCCCATAAATTTTTCAATTTTAGACTTTTTTCTTATTTTTTTAATACATCGACGATATAAATTCATGTCAATTAAGAAAAACTTTGGTTTTTCATTCGATCCGGTGACGCGGACCTACGAAAATGAATTATTATTGAATAAAAAAAAAAGTTTTCTTCTTGTCTGAATATGCAGTAAAACACTCGTAAAGTTTTGGAAAGATTCTCTTTATATTTGTTGAGAAAATAATTCTTAAAAAATCAACGTTTTCAGCGTCCTAAACCAGGTTCCCCCCTTAACCCCAGCTGTTAACCCTTAACTGGTATCCTGGGGTTGGTCATGACCCCAAGCACGCAATGTTCGCTGCAAAATTTTTGGTTGTCTAAGTATGTAAATTGAATTTCTAATTAATTTTATAATAAATTTTATAATAACTTTCTACGTTTCTATTATTTTATGCATTACCTAAGAACAAATTATTCATAGAGGTTGATCTAGTGTCGACTTTACAAATTTCGGTGTCCTTTTTTATTTGCAGTTTGCCACGTCCTCAGCATACCAGTTACGTTTGAAAAAAACAGTGTAGCAGTTAAGGGTTAATCTCCATTCCATTGTAGGTATCGCAATCCAACCTTGCGATATTAAATTTTTAATCGACGATCAAGTCTAAAAACTAACGTTACCATGAGTCGCAGTGATCAAGACGAAGCAAAGTTCAGGGAAGATGTTCCACTCTAGTCATTGGTTACATCTCTTCAACAAGAATTGGTAACTTACCTGCAATCAGAGAAAAGACAAATTAACACAATTATACTTAAAAATATAACGCCTGAAAATGTCAATACATCATTAAAACGAATCGAATTTAAAGCACACTCCAAAAGTAAGATTCAATCAATGAAAAACACATGAAGCATTCAATACGTTTCCTTTAAGCCACTAATCCTTCAATAATGTCCATGAATCAACATGCTGGTAAAATAAATTTATGGAAAGATTATTAATTCGAAGTTGGTTGTAGAGACTAAACAGAACTACCAACAATAATTACTGTATGTAGGTATACCTATTTCTACAAGACCAGTAAAAATGACTGGTCATTTATAAAATACGTTGTGCAAGGACAATAAACCTTTATTCATATTTCTCTAATTTTTATATTGTTAAGAAATATGTGCATAATATTCTACATATTTATATTCCTTAGAAATACACTTTTACCATACTTAAAAATAGTAAATTTATTATCAAACTTAAAAGCAGCCATTGTGACTGCTTTGGTAGTTCTAGTGTTAAACAATTGAATATTGGGTTATAGAAAATATTCAGATACAAAAATTTCATCTCAATATGATTCTTTATTCAATTTCACCTAACAAACGCGTTCACGCGCTCCTTCCATTTTCACTGTCTCAGATAAAAGGATAAGTTTTACGCGCCCGCGTAAAACGTCCTCACTGTTAACATTGGCAGATGTCATTTCGGGCATTTTATACGATGTCGTTAAAAACGAAATTCAGGTAAAAGACATTTCACTTTCATTCAACGACACTTATCTTCCAGCAATGAACTGAAGAAGCTTGTGCAGGGTGTTCTGCGAGGTAGCTCACAAACTTTTGCAGCATATCCACCAAGTACCTAATTCTAAACTAAGAAGCTCGTGTACACGACGGATCTATTTCCATTTTTTCATGATGATTCATAGTTCTTGAATATAGATTTTTCTTACTCGAATCTAGTCGGAGCGTGAATCTCCTCACGCCCCGTAATCGCTGAGTTCTTCTTGCTAGTTGACCGTGAAAGTTCTTTCTTATCACTGCTAATGCAGCACCGAGTCTTAGCAAAGTTTGTGAAGTATGAGCGGGTGTCGGCTAGGGCTGGGACTGTTCGAATAATTTAATATTCGAATATTTTACAAGTATTCGAATGCTACGAATAAACTTCGAATATTTGAGTATTCGAATGCTACGAATAAACTTCGAATATTCGAGTATTCGAATGCTACGAATAAACTTCGAATATTTGGGTATTCGAATGTTATTATTCGAATACTGCTATATTTGGATACTATTCGAATACTGCTATATTCGAATACTATTCAAATACTGATGTATTCGAATAGTATGGTGTGAAGTGAGTCAAAATTAGCTTACAAGATTTCACCCTGACAAATGAACCTAAAGAACTTGATTCATAATTCACATCATACTATTCGAATACATCAGTATTTGAATACTTAAACATTCGAATAGTATTCGAATACTTGGATATTCGAATAGTATTCGAATACTTGGATATTCGAATAGTATTCGAATACTTGGATATTCGAATTATATTCGCCAAATAATTGAGCAACTGAGGTATTCGAATACTCGAATACCGAAAAATTCGACAAATAGTCCCAGCCCTAGTGTCGACCTTCTACAAACTATTTTCGACTGCTAAGGGTTTTAGGGCGAGGAATAATAAATTGCTGGCAGGTGGAGCCTGCTGGTTGATAAGGATTAGACTCAGAGTGGGAAAACCAAGGAAATTTCATGACTCCGTGTAGGTACTTGGAGTCTTTGGTACGATTAGCAGCAGTGTACAGCTGCGAGATACCTTGGTCTGGGATTTTGGTGGCGTTTACAACGCAATTAGGTAATTGCATCCAGATGTGGTATCTGGGTCAAAGGTGTGAACATAAACCACGTTAAGGGTCTGAACACACGATACAGTGTACGATATAGTAGAGATTGAGGCATCACCCTCTCTTTCACATTGATAGGCATCATACCCTGTATGGCAGATTACAGATACAATTACGTTGACAGAATGTGTGCGCTCGCAAATAGGTAGGGTCAGGAGTTGATTGTAACACGGAACCGAGTATAACAGTGAAAGTATTTCTGTTTCTTTGTAACATCTTTATTGCGTCATTCTATGTTTTTGATAAACGCACCTGCCGTCATCTTGATTCAGTTGTCACTTGCCAGCATCGTACCCTTCGGTGATAATATCTACCAAAATAGGTTTTTTTTTCGAGTTCAAAAGCAACGAATTCAAATAAAATCCAAACTTCTCTTCTCTCATTTCTCGATAATTGTCAAAATTGGGATAAATAAACGTATGCAGGCTTCGTTTTGTGGTGTGTACTGACGCATTTCTAGAAAAAATATTATATAGTATGAGAAATATCGATAAAGAAATACCTTTTCACTACCGGCGCAATTTATGGTTTTAAAAAAATTCTGCTCATGCCATGTCATTCCCCGAAAAAAATATCTTCATTATTTTTTTCTATCCGTAGTTATTTTCGAGTTATTCGACTAAATAGTTTTCCAACCCTCAACTTTGAAGGGTAACTTCACCTTAATTGAATTTCCACCGCTAGGAAAAATATATGTTTAATATTTTTACGTACTCTACCCGATGTCGAGTTTCCTAAAAAATCGGTGTGTAACAGTTGGGCGATATATCTTGTCAGAATGACCTGGCAAATGTGCCGAAGAAGATTGTGACGTCGCAAGACACTCAGTTCCTACATATTTCAGGAAGGCATGCTCGATATCCGTTGGTTCTAGTCGATCCACCAACCAGGAAGCATTAGTCTCAGTCTCCGATAGAATAATGAAGGTATCCGAAGGTAAAGAGATCATCTGAAAAGCAAATACGTCGTGCACGGGAAAGGTACGCGGTCCTGTCCGATCTCTGTGTAGCTTGCCACCTATGTAAACGCGTGTAACAACCTATAAGCTCTTGAGCAAGCAGTGTCGGGGAAAATCCGACGATGATGTCGTCGGGAGATTCGTCTTTTGGTCGCCGGGTAAATCCAATTTCACACCTCTGATTCCTTGAGTTTTCTATCGCCTCCGTTGATACGATTCTTTTGTCAGCTCATTTCAAGTGATCCTGAAACGGCCTCGAGTTTCAAAATACAAACACAGTCGTAAGATCTCTGATTTCTATACATATTCTAGTCTTTTAAGGAGAAGTTTTCGAACAATTCTAAGTGTTTTAAAGTACGGCTCGATTTGTTAATTAAAGGATAATTCTATTCTAGCGTTTTGAAAAATGGGTCAAGTTCGGGATTTTTGTTTTAAAAAAGTGTAAGCCGCATAATCCTCAAGTTTGGCACATGTCTTAATCCATTAGTTAGATATATGCTAGATTTTTAAAAATAGTAAAGCGATATATGTATTCGATACGCAACGTGATCGTACGAGCATGCCCTCGTGGCGTGCACTCTCACTCTACTGCAGTTTATGTTCTACAGTTTGGATATTGCAGTTTATGTTTGGAATATTGAATATACACTCATGAAAGACGGTCGAAAATTAATGAAATGGTACTACCTGAATGAACAAATTTCATTTTCCCGATAATTGTACGGAAGAGTGCGTACAGATACGAGCTGCAAGTATTCGAATAATTAGGAGTATTCGAATACTCGAATAATTAGGAGTATTCGAATACTCGAATAATTAGGAGTATTCGAATACTCGAATAATTAGGAGTATTCGAATACTCGAATATTATTCGAATAATTATGAGTATTTGTATATTTGAATATTCGAAGAAATTATTCGAATTCTCTGATATTCAAATATTCGAATATTCGAAGAAATTATTCGAATTCTCTGATATTCAAATATTTGAATATTCGAAGAATTCGAATAATTTCTTCGAATATTCGAATATTTGTATATTTGAATATTCGAAGAAATTATTTGAATTCTCTGATATTCAAATATTCGAATATTCGAAGAAATTATTCGAATTCTCTGATATTCAAATATTTGAATATTCGAAGAAATTATTCGAATTCTCTGATATTTGAATATTCGAAGAAATTATTCGAATTCTCTGATATTTGAATATTCGAAGAAATTATTCGAATTCTCTGATATTCAAATATTCGAACATTCGAAGAAATTATTCGAATTCTCTGATATTTGAATATTCGAAGAAATTATTCGAATTCTCTCCTATTCAAATATTCGAAGAAAATATTAAAATTCTCTGATATTCAATTATCCGAATACTTAGATTATTGGAATATTTGTTACACTACTAGTACAGATACAAGCCTGCACGTACACAACACTACTGCGATTTCCCCCGACCTATGCCATGGTTAGCAACGAATATGTATAAACAGCTCCACACTCGGTTCCAACCGCCCCCGCTGAGGCGCCCAGTATCGCAAAGGACTTCTCCACCTTTCGTTTGCGCAGCCGTGTTAGAAGCTAAATATGTCTCGTAACACGCAACGAAGCTAAAATTTGACAACGAAGGAGCAAAAGAATGTTCAGAAGCTCTCTCGTTTATCAGGAACCTGCTGTGTCATGGCTTCACAATAACACCACACCCCTGCACCCACCGTCGGGCTTCCGTCTGCTTTTTGGCCGCTAGAGAGCCTCTCGTTCTCCCTCAGCCCCAGAGGCGGTGCACTCTCGAATGCGCTCGTGGAAATGCAAGATGTTCCATCTGTATGCACGCAGGCTGGCTGCATCGCCTGGTGAATGTGTCCCCGTCGCTGAGAGGACGGTGTAGGCACTTCTCGAGAGAGTTCTCGTGGAGACGGTGCCGGAGGGTGCGCCCAGGCAAGGGCAAGGGCACCCAAACAAAACATATCAAAGGGAGAACATGCCATCGAGACTCTTGAATAAAGAACGTGCAACTGGAGACGTGGTGAGGCAGATGGGAGGGAGACCAGGCTAGAGGAACGGGAAGACGCGGCTTCTTCGACGCGTGGAAACCCTCAAATGACAGGCATGGCTCGGTTTCTCTCTTTTCTTGTGCAACTGTCACGGATGATTACAAATTCCGTCCTATCCGAGTCCTGAACAAGTCTCGACATCTAGGACACCGGGAAAGTTACTAAGAGATAGGAGGATCCAGTCTCCAAAGATTTCAATATTGGCTATGCGATTATTACACTGGGTGACTCGCGTAACTTCCCCACGCCGAATAACTCCTAAAGTTTGTGTTCTGCAAAACAGTTTTTTTATATAGAAATTGCACGAACTTCCATTACTTTTTAAATAACCTATTTGTTTATGAGATGTCAAGGTGACCCTGAATTTTTCAAATGGAATGCATACCTATTTCTATCACAATTTAAAAATGCAGCGAATTTTCTATAAGAAAGTGTTACGCTTTATTTCTCCTAAATCTAATAATTCGGGAGACATTTGCAGAAACGTTATTCGTGGTCTCACTACTTATCTAACTTAATTACAATAGGTGTTCAAAGTGATGGCAACTAAAGCTTAATACTTTCTTATAGAAAATTCACTGCTCTGTTAAATTTCATACTTTAAAAGTTATTCGGGGTGAAGGAGTTATCTGATTCACCCCATTGTATTTTCTATTTAAACATTTTATGTTTCATGATAAGGACTTGATTATTCTGTAAGTTAAACAAGTACATTACGCGTGCATTATATTTCAGTATTTGATGAAATTTTAATTCTCTAGAATTCAATCCGCAGCTGACGATGCTCCAATATTTGTCGAAGCTAAAAATTATATCACGCAACGATTTCATTCTTGATAACGAAAGAGTTAATTGGCAGATTGGCAAGAATTGGAACTGCGCTAGTAAAAAATCGAGCTAGGCTTGGAATAAAACTAATATGAAATTGAGCTGCTATCGGGGATGAATCTGAACCGGCGCTGATTCTAATTGAACGAACCGGGGGATTTTTAAGGGTTCTTCGCAGTTGTTAGGTAATTGATCGGGATAAAAGTTTGGAAAATTTTGTTCGCTAACGCGAATGAGTGGGATGATGCAACTTGGACTACATAGAGTTTGTGTGATTTAAGAATTATGATTATTATTATTTATTAATATACGGGAATACCCATAGTATACAAAAATATTTATAAACAGTGGAAATGACAGAGTCTGAGCAATTAATTCACAAAGTGACGTGGCTTAGAAACTGAGTGAATTTATATGGAAAGCGTCTGTTTTAGAGAAAATCCATAGTGGCGGTGATGGGAACATTATATTTGCACTATGATCTCGATTGGTCCGCGCGGTGGACCTTTCGGAGAATGGCACGTAAAGTGTGACGTTTTTATCCCTCCTAGACCAGCGTGTCTGAAACTTTTTCGGGCCACCGCCCCCGCAATTCTATCAAATTATTCCAATCACCCCCTTGCCATATATAGGGTGTCCCATTTCAATCTTTCCATGCAGTTATCTCCTAAGGTTTATGATCGCTCACCGCAATGCAACTATTTCGAGAATTTCAAAGTTGCAGACCGTCGAATATTATTCATATACAAAATATTCTACCGGCTTAAGAAAATCTGCGTGTCGCGGAAAAAGCGAGTTTTCTCGCCGAAAAATCCTCTTTGGAAGTCGTAAAGGTGCGACATTTGAACTCGAAAATTTCTCTCGGGGTGCGATACACCCCGTGCGACCACGAAGGGTTAACGAACTTTGTTGGGTAATCGCGTGCAATCTCATGTTCTTAAAATCGTAACGCCCTCCATTCCACCCCCTTAATGCTTAATCCCCCTAGATAATTTAAACGCCCACAGAGAAACACTGTTCTACATGGACTAAACGTTTCTTCTGAAACAGGCGATTCCCAACACTTTTCTGTACACGATCCTATATTATATTATAATATATATTTATAGTATTTGTTTTTAATCAGATCCGAGGTTTTGTCTCTGAGATATTAACAGTTGAATATTAGTGGTGGACCTTGCAGGCCGCGCAGTTTAAACGCAGTTTAAATCTTGTCTTCGTGCAAGTTGCGATTTCGAAACAGCGGAAAGTGAGATTATAAAAATAAATATAGTTTAGTTAGTTATATGCGCCTTAATATTATTATTTAAAAAAATTGTTATTATTATTACTGCCCCTATTATTACGGAATTTATTTATTCTGTTTCTTTTATATTTCTCAGGTGTTCATGCAGTAATTCATACTTTTAAAAAGTCCCAAAATTTTAGAAATCCAAAAAACAGCTGGGATCCGGAATTGTGTTCCCTATATGTATATCACTCTGCAACTGTTTCTGTCAAATGGCCTGTTTTAGATGCCTCACCCTCGTCGGCAAACACCCCCATAGTTCAATACTTACAAATGTTTGTATACTGAATCGCGTGCTATGCCAAGACTTCCGTCCATCATTGTATGTAAGCAAACAAAATTTGCGAAGAGTCACGATCGTCGGGTAATCGAGGAATCCTAATTACCGAGACGAGAGTCTGGGGGCTTCAGCGACGAAAGGGGGAAATTACGGCGCCGCTCGAATTTCCTGAGGCGCCCTGAAAGACGCCGCGAGGCTGTCTGTTACTTTATTGGGCCACTCTTGCGCTCGTTCGACGAATTCGTCTAACTCTGATCTGATTCGATATCGCGATGACAGGAGCTGTTCTCGGCTTGCGTAACCGGTTTGCATCTTCAATTTTATTGACACTTTAAAAAAATCAAAGATCAGGAAAAAGGACAATTAAGTATGTCGCCAAGAAATGGTCCTCAGACGTTGCGATTTGTCGTGCGATAAAGTTTGGAGAAGGCAGTTTTAGCGTAACTTCCGTAGAAGAAAAGCCTGCTGTTTTTAACCCGTTACAGTGTTTAAATATTTTACATAATTCCGACGTTATCCGTATTCGCAAACACGTCATCCATCCGTTTTGGCGAACGTTGTCGTCTATTTCGTACGAGGCACGAACCCTCGGGCGTTTCAGCCTCCATATCTGCTACCGAAAGTTCCGAAACCTTGCCCTATCCTATCGCACCCTCTCCTGCTTCTCCTCGAAACTCATTCCATTCCCTCGGCTCAGGCAGTTCCAATTCCTTTAAAAGCACCAGCCTCAATTATTACAAGTTTTAGTTGCGCATCCTAATCATTCTCTGTACTTCTTCGAAATTATAAGTCTTGTTAAGGAGTCAATAACGAGGGTTTCATACTAATTAATCCTATCCATAGAATTTCTTTTCAGTGCACGAGAATTTCTTTTCAGTAAACTCAGCGCAGAGGGCGCCACCAGCGCACGCACGAAATTAAAATGTTGTTATAATCAGGGGATTGGAGCAGACCAATTTTTTATTGGCTCCGTTCCGACATCGAAATACTTGCTCCAGCTGCTATTTTTTAAATAAAAATTCTTTTAATACTTTCAAACAGTGATCTTTTATTTGCAACAAATCCCATCTATCTAGCTTTTTATTTTCACATAGAAAAAAATGTATAAAGAATGCTTAAATTTTCGGGCAAAGGCAGTACTATGCCTCCTTAACACCGGGCTCCGCGGCCCTGCGATATAATATTTTTTTTAATAATGAAAAGTTAAGAATTGGTATTCATTAAAAACATTTCATTCATCTGCTCTTATAAAATGAAAGAAAATTGAAATAATAAAAAAAAATTTGTGCAAAAGAAATTGGAGCAAACCCCATTGCTCCGCGCTCCAGCTCCGAGCAACGCTGCTGGTTTTAATATTAGCAGTTGCGTTTATCTATATTTTTCGCGTTATTTACTGACTGTTGATTTTAAAATTAAAATCAATTTCAAATATTATGGTAACTTTACATGGTTTGTGTCAATTTTACATTAGCCTTTAGGATAATAATAAAAACATTTCAATCAGACCACCTTCTTCCTTACTATTGATAATAATATGCCCTAACCTAACTCTGCATCCTCATTCCACACGCATGTAGCTGCATATAAATATATAAATTCTACCTCAAATATCCCGAGATTAACAATGTTAAATATTCTTAACTATTCGGACAGGCAATTTTTTTATCATATATTCTTACATTCTATTTAATCATTTAAGGCCGGTATTCGTAGTCGCTACTTATTCTTGAGCAAATGCTTAAGCATTCGGCATCCTTTACTAGCTACTAAGTTAGTAGAGGAAAACGCTGATGACAAGTGGCACGTGTGCTGGTGGCGCCACCGGTGGCAAAAAGTGGCAGTCAGCTTAACCATTGTTCCTGTTCCATGCATGGTAAACTGGAGAAATAGTTGAGCCAGAGGACAGTAGAATGCAACGGGGAGTGACCAAACAGCTGACGCAACTTTCTATTGTACTAATCCTCGACGATTCCTTTTGTTTTTTGGCGCGGGGACGATTTCTCACGGTGGTTTTGGCGCTGCAGCACCGCCGCGCTTAGAATATAGGTTAAGGGGGAAATTCTGTCGAGCGGAAATCGTCCCCGCGGGACACGCGCAGACTCTTTCGTAACATTTTCAACGACCGTTACGGAAGTGCGCAAGGAAAACACGGACGCGATGAATATTCGGAATTTTCGCCGGGATAATATTGTACATTCAGTGAATTTCTACGGTATTAGACAGCTCTTGGTACGAGGCAGAATTGTATGCACCTTGCGTCGCCATTTCGTAATAACGTTACTTCTGCTGGTTTTATTGTCGCCACGGTAAGCGCGAATTTCGTGTGATTAAAGCGCGCGAAATTTCGGAAATACGATTAATTTTCGTTAACTCGAACGGAGAGTTGGAAATTCTCCTAATTTCATTCGCATAATGAAACTCGCGTCGAAGGAAATTGTTTAATAACTCCTCGCCTCTCAATGGCGAAAGACGCGCTTCAGTTTTTTTTTTAAGCGGGCGGTGAAGACTTTAACAAATATATATTTGTAAGTCAAACAATATGTAGATTGTCTAGTGTCTTTACTTATATTTTCGTAGGACGCAGTTGTGACGTTCTATCCCTTTGTTTTTTGTTTAAACTACATCCAAGGTTTGTCTTATTTTTAAGTTAAACAAATTCTTTTCGACGCTTGATTCTGGATTAAATTGATTCGTATTCTGTTATGAAACATCCTGCTTCACGATTTTATTTCAAGTGAAAAAAAACACCATCGAAATTAAGGAAAAAAGTAGAAAAAAGAACATGGGCGTCCGGACATTTTTCCAGGGGGGGGGGGGGGCAACTTTGGGATGATGGTAAAGAAAAATATACCCCTCTTACTTTTTTTAACCCATTTTATAATGCCAATTTAATTAAATATTTAAAACCCAAATTTAAAAATATTCCCTTTTTTAGTATAATCTTGATAAAGATCAGTTTTGAAAAATAAGCGATTTTTTCTCAAAAGCGGGGGGACAACTACCCTTTTTGCCCCCCCCCCCCACCCCCCACCCCACCCCATACGGACGCCCATCGAAAAGAATGAGCTTTTAGTGTTTAGTGCATTTTAAATAAAATCGTTTAACTTAAATTTTTTTATATATTTTTTTATTTGAGCATCAGTTCAGTATCAACATTCAATCAGTCAAGCAAATTTTGTGATTCAACAAATCCCTAAAATGCTACACAGGCTACTAAGAATATTATTAAATTGTATTTATTTTTCATTTGTTGTTCCATTTGTCAGTTTCACGGATTCATTCACTTATTAATGGAAAACATTAATGTGCAAGTAACAGAAACCGCAGTCAATACATATTTTACTCAGAACACATTAAATGATTAATCACATTAATGATTAAACTTATTTCGTTGTATGTTTTTCTTTGTAATAAAGTTCAAACAAAACTACGCAAAACTAATATTTTAATGCATAACCTAATATTTTTGTTTGAAATAAGGTCCCTAACTTTTCTTCTTTCGTATTCCAACTTGAGTAAAAGTTTAAATAATCATCATTATTCACCCTAACATGCTTTATCCTCGCTTTTCAAATGGAACAACGTTACTCTTTTGAATTAAATAATAATTTCCAGGTAACGTTACAATGAAAAATAATGGCAAAGAGCATAAACAAAATTCTCCGTCGTAGAAGTTAATTAACATCGTGTCATTAAAAGGACGATATTACGGATCCGTCACCATCCGTAATTAATTTAAATTACAGCCGGCTGACGGGGGAGCGTTTTCCCTGCGCGGCATTTAACCACGCAGTCATTATCCTCTATTGGGTCCAATTTCTCCTGTAATCAGGCCGATGCAGAGGTGTATACGGAATCTAATTTCAGCGAGGCGGAGGCGATCTGATAACGTATCAGAACACAAATCATGCAATCGAATAACACAGTCAACTCGATATACGGCTACATAATTGAAAGCAGCATTTATTGCGCAATTATAAGTCGCGGAATGATCTATAAAGACAGTATCTTTTGTTCGGATATAAAAAAACACAGTTAGGTTTGTGGTATTTTCTATTAAAACTTTACTAGGTACTATATTATATACCCATGGAATAAATAAGTTCGCAATGTTGAAACAAAAATAATGCAATTACCACGAATGAGAACAATGTTAACAGATCCTCCAATTTTCCTGTTTCATTAAAAACAGTATGAGAAATTGGTCCAAATACTCGAAGAATTCAAATACAAATTTTAGGGTGACTTAATCATGATGAAGATTGATATAAAGTCGAATCTTCTCCACTTTCAGTAGGATAAATGGAGGGTTGAGAATCATAGTGGTGTAACTCGAAATTTTGATAATTTAAGTTAATAACAATTTTTAAGCCTAAAGGGCCCCATCTGTTTACTTCCATACTGAATTAAGTTATAACTTCAAGGAGAGGTTTTCAGGTGTCCGTGTAGTGGGTGCTTTTTTAATATATCGTCCGACAATATTGAATTAACCATTGTGAGTTGTGCTGACTGCTAACAACGAATTTCAACTTAGATTTCCAAAATTAACAAAGGCTGACTCAATATGGTGAACGATATATTAAAAAAAGCACCCACTACAGAAGAGCCACTCGCATTATTACTTTCAATCTAGGGATTTAAACGAAGTGTTTAGAATATTGAAGTAACTTTTCCTACAAAACTAAAAGAATGGATTCTTATCTGCGTCTTCTGCTATTTTCTAAGAAATGTTTAATGTTTGTGTAACGAAGGCAGCAAGGTCCTCACGGGCAATCAGTTACTAAAGGCAAGGAAGCACTTAACATTCTGATTCTTGAAGCTTTATCGATCAGCGGCTTAGAATCGAGGGATCAAGCGATCGGAATAAATGTCAATTGCATTGCGCAACGCGGCACAGTGAAACGACTTTCAGCGGCTTCATAAATTGGTGCGACGTTATTTATGGCAGGGAAGATCGAATCGGAATGACATCACCTTCAATGTTCGTCTCTATTCCGTTCTACGGCCCAAGGCTACGTGTATACAAAATTTCAGAAAGATCAGTTGTATAGTTGCGACGGGATTGAGTAACAAACATCCAAACACACTTTTGCAATTATTATATTAGTAGGATTATGTTGGTGGCAACTGGGGCTATAGAACTGTTGCGAATCACAAAGGGTTATAAGGTTCAATTGCCCCCGTAAGATAATGTTAAAGATTTGGTATACTGGTTGAAAACAGGAAATGTCCACTCTGCAGTGAAAGAAAATACGGAATGCTCTTTGCTTAAGCGTAAGCTTCTCTCGTCAAGGTAAAACAAGAAATTATTTAAGAAGAAAATTATATAAGAGAATTTAATTTATCGAGCCTTTTTCCTTTACTGATGGACTAAATTATTCAAACTTAATTTCCTCCTTAAAGTTGTTTTATGACTTTGCCTGTTTTTCCTCCTCAATTCTAAAAGCAACTCGAAAATTAAAAGAAAATCCGAAACTTTGCAGAAATGCAGCGCAAGTGACGCTAATAATGTAACTATTTTTTGATTCGGCAATAAACGGTCTGAAGAGTGAAAACACTCCCTCACAGAAATTGTGAATTTTTTGATTATCATGAATATCTGCGAAACCGTAAAAGATATCGAAAAAATGTTCCATTCAAAATTGTACGGCTTTCGATAGCCTATTCTACAAAATCCGATAGAAAATTGTCGAAAAGGGGTGCTGGGGGTAAAGTTTGAAAAAATAATGTTTTTCGCAAATTCTTAATCGCCGCTTTATAGAACATACAAACTCGTAGAACTTTAAATTTAACTTCTTTTTGATATCTTTTACAGTGTCGTAGATATCCACGATAATCTGAAAAAATAAAACCTCGCATATTTTTTTTGCGGGGGTGTTTACAACCTTAGGACCGTTTTACAGCCGAAAAAAAATAGTTAAATTATTAGCATCTTGAGCTACATTCCTACAGTTTTAGATTTTTTTTTTAATTTTCCAGTTGCCGCACTTTTCTTGTAGCAGGTAAGTATAAAATTATTTCTTATAATGACGTTTAAAAAGTTTCAATAAAATATCATTATCCCTACATTAGATCGCGACATGTTGGAAAATAGTTTAAAACAACGTCGAAAATCGAGCGTATAAACGTGAAGACTAGACTAAACTTTGTTCCGATAGTAACACCGATGAAAGTCTTCTACACGAAGCGATAGAGATGATTGCACGGGAAATTTCGATGCTATAACCCTCGTAAAATGTTCAGGTCATCGAGACTAATCGTCTCAAAGGAACAAGATCCATCGTAATTGAGTCCGATACCGATTGCTCGTTGAAACAAGCTTTGATCAACGTCGTAAGTCATCGTCACCGGCAAATTGGCGCGATCGATCGGTCTGGAACCCTCGTCTTCCGACGTTTGATCGCCAGTCAGCCACTGCAATTGACAATTTACTCTAACGCGTGATTCCAAGCCCTTCCCCTGCCGGCGCCTCCCTCTTTGGACCCTTGGCACATTATAAAGCAATATGAATGTCCTCCATTAATTTTAAGTCTAAAGCAAGGCAACCGAAGGGTTTGACGGGAGATTTAGTTTCTGCCATGTGCCAACTGTGGCCTGATCCTGCATTTTGTGGAATAGCTGCTACTAAATAGAAGATTGGAGGGCCGTGTAAGTTCTTATAACTGCGAGTTCTTACACTTTATAAGGGGTCGTTCTTGAGTTACGTAAAGCTTTTGAGGGCAGGGAGTCGCGAATTTCTTCAATTTTCTTCCAGAGAGGGAGGAGTCAGGTAACATTTTACATAATATTTGTTAACCTAATTTTCAATACGAGTGGTCTAAAAGACAATGTTTAAATGAATTATATAAAACTTTAAAAGAATTTTAATAACTAATAAATGCAATGTATAAAATATTACGTAAGGAAGGAGAGTGGGGTTGGAATATAAAATCTTACGAATTTTTATATTGGGTGAGGGAGGGGGTATGGCATCTCCAAAATTGCCCTTTCGTAATTTAAGGGTGGCTCCTATTGTATAATGTTACCCCATTACGTGAACCAAGGGGATTCTTAATCGTGGAGGTCGACGCAGCAAATACTCAGCCATCAATTATTGACTGGCACAAAGCAAAGGGGTAAAGTGAGTTAACTTCGAGAGCAACGATTATATTAGCCAATTAGCGAGCCACTTTGATTGGCTATCGGTTTGAAAATCGATCCAGACGAATCGCTGATTAATTACTCGTTGCTCGAAAACAGCCGGCCAAGAGATATCGTCACGCGGATCGGCTACACGAGCATCCCCAGCCAATATGATCTCATTAAAGTCTATTACGAGCACGGATAACGTCCCTCCGTGTGGTCAAATTGGCTTCAACGATATCCAATCGGTGGCAGTGGTGCTCGCAGGGAGAAAAACAGCGGCTTAAATTGCTGCGCGACCAAGGCTGAAGTGTCTCCCAGTCAGTTGGACACATTGGGTCACGACCCTATTGAAAGGAAACTTTCGACTGCAAGAAGAAGCAGCAAGCGGTTCCCGTCCGAGTTTCTTCTTCGTCTCGGCACTCGACTTTTCGATCCAGCATTGTTTTCTCCTAATCCCGCAAACCCCTCTTCTTCTCTGCTGCTCATTTTCTGATGCTGCAACTGGCGCTCTTGCGAAAAGATGTTAGCGGAGTGCGACTGTAGAAACTATGCGAATGAACTAGTTTTCTTGCCTCTTCGTGGTTAACGAGCACCCTCGCCTCGTTTATCTTACAATATTCCTACGTAATTACATAAATTCATGTATCTTGCATACTATGTTTAAATGCTAGCAGTGGAACACGCAATTTGGTCGTTTCAATCACACGAAAGCTCAAGGTAATTGTCTAAATGCGATTCCGCTGAATATTAAGACAGTTATTATTTTTCATATTGGGTAAAATAATGTTCTGCGTTTACTGTTATTAAAAACTGCATACAGGTATATCGCAGTTATGGGAACACATCTAATGGCTCAAGATACTACCATTATAAATATGTATATGTAACCTCAGCGTCAATTGTAACTTGAATAGGCTTTTTCTAGAAATAGAAATTTTGATATGATGAAATTTGTACTTGAAAAAATAGTTGTGGAGAAAGCGATTTTTTTATTAAAATTCACAAAATTTTTCAATTGTTGTATTCAAGGTCCAAGAATCTACAAGAATATTGGCAAAGACCGAAAGTCTTCTGCCTGGGGTGCGATATACGTTTTTATTCTTTTATTCTTTTTCTTGCCAGCACGATTAATTTATACCGTTCATGCGACGACACTTGATTGGACTTACACACACCAGTATGCTTCGAAACGCTGTGCTCTTGTTAGTTAAATGCTAAAGAGAAATGTTCTTATTTCTCAGTCAAGAATTAAGTTATAACTTAATTCACTATGCAAATAAACAGATGGAGCCTTTAAGACATAAAAACTGCGGTTAACTCAAGCGATCAAAATTTAGACTTACACCACTATAATTCTCAGCCCTCCATTTGAAGATTAAGGCCAATAACTTTCTTCATAAAATTAGTAATGTATGCATAGTGAATACTTACTACAGTTGCGATCGGTTAAGTTCATAATTTTAACAGCTCCGAGTTATTTGCAATTTAAAAGAATAAACGCTGATTATAATAATGCATACAGGGAAGAATTTATTCAAATAAATACGTAATCACATAGCAACATTCACGAGAAAACGGTTTTTACCCCGTTTCAATAATCTTCTGTATTTCCTATTGATGTAAAGTGAACGGCAAAATCCTTCAATGGACGCGTTCCATGGCTTACGACATGAAGGATACAATCGGAATCCTCCTTTGTAACGTTAAGCCACAAAGTGAAGCGGTGGAAATAAATGTCTGGGCTCACGAGATCGCGATACTTTCCTACTCTTTAGTCTGAATGCATCTCGAACGATTCCAAAAACGACCTGGACGTCAATTTCGCCTCTTGAGGTGGTCCTTTCACGGGCGATACGGTCGATAAAACGGACGATACGGTCGATAAAACGGTCGCGTTCGCTCACTCAAAAAGGTTGTGATGACCACTGGGGCCTGGTGTACAAGCAAGCATCACACCCAGGTTGAGTGAGTCCACGTGACCGCCATTTTCTTTCAATGCTTTCTCCGATATCCTCTTCGTGCTCTACATGGTATCCGCTATCCCGTGTTCTTGTATTGTTCCAAGGATACTGTTCCTCTTTGATCGCAGCTGATCTTTCTTTAGGTGGTAGGGTCGATTTGCCACGGTTAATGGGTTTAGGGAATCGTTGAGTGCTGCAGTGACGATTTCAGCAAGACGAAGGTTTTGGCGTGACCAGAGTTTACCACTTTCACCTCGCCTTCAGATCTTCATTTCTTCCATTCGTAGTAACGATACTTCTGCCTACTACATTCAACCATATTGGATATCCAATTCAAACTTCGAGCCCTTATAGTTCATGTTACGCGATGTCGGGAGAAACAATTAAAACTTTCCCAATTTATGTAGGTACATACTTACCAAGTTATTCTAAATTAAAGACATTTGATACGTGACAGGCCTATTGTCATTTGTTATCCAGATAAGCATCGCTCATTATTTAACCAGTCTATTTCTATTCACTGTGCAAGATGCCTTGTACGTTCTTAAATTCAAGATACATCGACATTGTATTCGTTTACAGTTTTTACAACAATGACAGTGGAGTTGCAGTGGCGCTAAACATCAACGGATACATCAGAGACATCAGGCTTCTCGTTACTCCATATTACACTTATGCAAAAGGTTCGGGAAACTGGCTCCTTTCCATTATCGAATGTGAGGCACTATGGTTATCGAAGTTATTCATAGATAACGTATATTGAAATACGTTACATTATATCTTCTTTGTGCATAAAGCTTGATCTAGCAGCAGCGATATTAATTGTACTAATTATGGACGAATACTTTGTGCTTCTCAACAGTTGGAACGTATAACGTCGAAAGACTAAACAATATTTAAGTCGAAAACAAAGGCAACGATATCCACTATTCCATTGTTTATGCTGATAAAATTAGTAATAGAAAATGTAAGAACCGTCTGACGAAGCTGATAATACAAATTGAAATTAAAATTATAAAATATATCTCTACAATTCCGTTGTTATTCACGCTCCAGTGATATTCAAACTCTAATGCAGCGTTCTTTAATATTATAAAATTACAATTTAATTTAATTCATTTTCTTGTTTATTTTAATTTAGCGGCTACATAATTCAAACGAAATTATCCGCCACCGGCACCAGTCCGCGGACCACCGATTGAAGAACACTGCTCTAGTCTACTCATTCTGCTACGAACGTTCTCATAGCAAACAACCGCCTATTAAATGCAGTATCGCTGCACTCTGCGTTCGAAAATACCGAGATAGTCGTGTGCGGTGAACAGAAATAGAATCATTGAAAGGTAGAAGCAACCTAAGCACCCCAGATAGTCCAGGTGTCTTACTCAGTGGCTAGGGCACTTGACGTCAAGCCGAAGCAACTTATATGTATATCGACAATGTACAGAAATAGACTCGTATTGCATATGATCTTTTTAGTTCAGAATGATCTGGCAAACATGCTGGAGAAGTTCGTTGGTTACGTCGCAGAACACCCTTGTAAGAAATGATGGGACTGCGGGTTTCCGAGAATTCGGCAGCGACGTGGCAACACGGCGAGGCGTACGCTGCGTCGTACAAACGACTATGTAAACAAGTCAGACGCCGAGCGGCAGTCGTGGTCGGGCCGCTATTGTAGACACGAGCAAACCCTTATATTTATATAAATTCTCATTCCTCTTTACATCAGTGTCATTTATTTAGTAAACCCCTTACACCCTGTATAATTAAGGATGTGGTTCCAGGATGTTCTGTGGTTAAGGAGTTAAAAGTTCTGTGCAAATTAGTCTAGACTTTCCTTCACAAGATCCTTACAATGCCGATCCTACGGTAGCTCGTGTGTTAACATGCGAATCTGCTACACTGTTTCTAAGAACTTGTAAGCTCCCCACAACCTAGGATGTTATGCCACGAGCATGGATCAACTGAGAATAAGGAGGAATTTCGTGCAAGTATATTCCCATACTAACAACGTGAGACGCAGAATATTCAAAGTCGGAGACTTTCATTTAGTAATTTATTTCTTCTTCTTTTCTTATCGCAATTTATTAATAATCAATGCAACTGTCTGAGATTGCTCGTTAATAATTCTCAATGTACAAGTCGCCTTCTATAATCTTAACTTTTTGTTACATTTTAAAAAATGATACGCAAGGTGCAACGTGATAGGTGCATCAAATTTCAATGGTGAAGTTAGCACAGACAGACGATGTAAATATTTCTGTTAATTAATAGACGAGTTGAACACGGTTACGAATTTTGCGTGGTCTGGACAGGGGGTGGCATTTTGCAAGGGAGCGTTTGTTTTTAGGAACAACAGCCATGCGGAGGGGGTTCAAAATTAGTCTAGCAAAGTTATACAAAATTCACTGTTATAACGCAATAATATCAACAAATGAACCTAAATGTTATTAATAGTATTACTACGTACAGAAATCTTTCTCAAATAAGTAGATGACAGTTCGGTATTGATACTATTCGAAAATAAAAACAGCGGGGCATTTCATGTTTCAAAATCTTTGGAATTTTCGAAATCGATTTAGGGCACTTTTGAAGTCAATTTTCTCAAAAACAAAGGTTTATTTGCAGAAAATTGAACCTTGTATTTAAATTTAATCTACCATTTGTACTAGTATTAATAAGGAACTACCCTGTATATTCAGTAATAAGGTCTCAACGAATTTCTAAATTCCTTCAATACCCATTGTTAGTTTGCTTTCTTTAATTATTAGCTGTCAAAATAAATTGTAAATTATGTTGTGTTAAAAATTAGTGAAACAAAATATGTGAACATTATCACCTCGTGTTTAACGAATTGGCAACAGAAGTAATAACATATTGCAGTAAATACCTATACTTTGGAGGGGCGTAAATGTGAAAATGATTTTATTGTTTCTGGGACGACTTTGAGGGAGACCTTTTTCCTTCATGCAGCATAAATTAGATAAAATAACTGTACTTTTTATCACGCTACCATTCCTGTGTTTTGACGATTATCCTGATCCATCAATCCTTATTTGGAGGGTAAGGGTAAAAAACAGGGAATGTTCCAAAACAGCTTTATCGCGAAAATTAAATTTTAATACTTTAGACCATCAGTAAAGAAACAAGGTTCAATGACTTTAATTTTCTTATATAATTGTCTTCTTAAATAATTTCTTCTTTTACGTCGACAACAGAAGCTTATGCTTAGGCAAAGAGTGGGGACATTTTGTTCCAGTGCAGAGTGGACATTTCCTGTTTTTAACGTTATCCTACGTGGGAATTTGAACTTTATAATCCTTTGTGATTCGGCAGTTCTGTAGTCCGAGTTGCCTCCAACAAAATCTTAATAAGTATATAAAGCAGAAAGTGTTTGTGTGTTTGTCTGTCCCCTAAAAACTTTCGAACGGTAAACTTTAGGGCCAATAAATGTGTCCCAGCTTATTATGTCTAGTCACATGCAGATGAATGTGACTATTTAAAAAAAAAAAAAAAATAAATACATTTGTTCATAAAATCTAAATTGCGGGCGAAGCTGAGTAGCAAAGCTAGTATGCTATAAATCACGAAAAATGAACATTCCCTGTTTTCCCCTTACCCTTCATTTACGACCTCCAGTTATAACTCACGGAACTCTGTATTTCTTGAATTTATTCAGACTTATTGTTCTCATAGAGACTGGAAGCTCACCTAAAGTAATTCGAACTTGATAAAATTTAAGCTCTCAAGAGTGGCCGTAAATTACTTCAGAATGTCAAACACGCAATCACCTGAAGTGATCGTAGAGTTAAGTGCCTAACAAATTTCACTTGTAGGCCCGCTATAAAAAATTCCCACAATGCTTTCTGCGTGATCTACCATGACGAAGTGGTTACTTGCATGGAACTTGCATAAACACCCCGAAATTAAAGAAGCTAATATGATTATGCGACGAATTCTGTGCATTCGAAGAATGAATACCAACCATAAAACACCTCGTCCGCGGACACATTCCCTCGTTATTCTGGGGCAGAGATAGCGAGCCTGTGTACGGTGAAATACGATGGCCGATATATTAACCCTTTGCCTGCTAACTGCTCGCCAAAGAACGCGAGCTATTGTATGACTTGTGTTCAAAACCTTCGAGATTTCCACATCGTTCCTGCGTAATTATCCGTCATTCTACAGATATATATATGTACATATGTATATAACGAGTATTTAAATGATTTGATCGAGATATAGAACTGAAAATTATGGAATATCGATTAGTCACAATATGCGCAATGACGAAACTGTAAGGAGAAAAAAAAATAAAAACCACCCTTACAGGATTCGAACCCGACTTCCTTGGCTCATGCGTAGTTAAGTGACTGTACTGCGACAAAAACTGTATTTTCTGGTTGAATTATTGATCTTATGGCAATAACGCATAAGACTTTTACATTCCATTTATCAAGGGTTACTACTTAAAAAAAGAACGAGGTCGATCCGACGACTTCATAATTTTGTTGTTCAAACCCATTTTTTACAAAACTAGCTGGCCATTCGAAGCTAATATTCTGGAATTTGTTTATACACATTGGCCCCAATATTTACTGCCCGGTTTCGTTAAAAACTCGCTCGTGCCGTTCGCGTCCTCCCCTCGTTAGAGGGGCGAATGCCTATTGTACAAAAACGGTAGCCATTGCTGGCAAGATTCCGAGACAACGATGCGTCGAAATGCAGATAAATTCTGGCCATCCACCAGAGTGTCCGCAAAATGGCCATTCACGCGCTAACAGCGGTACAATAAGACGACTTCGCGCGGACGTCTGAATGCCAGCGCGTTTCGCCGGCTTATTCGTCCGATGGACCGCCAATTTTCTCTGGGAGAGAGTCTATCCTACGAATCCAGGAGCACTTCCGAAGGACTACCTGGTCTGCCTGATACTTAGCGTATGAATATATGCTGAACCACCTAACAAAGCAGAAATAGTGTCATAATTTGAGAGATTGAGAGCAAAAATGGACTAACCCACATTGAAAAAAAAATAATTTTTCCTATTTTATATAATTAATATAGTCTATTGGAATACTTTATTACGACTGACTCAATTTCGCAAAAATGTGGGTTATACCGTTTTTGCTTTCAATGCCTCGTTTCTGCTGGCAGAAAATACTGGGTGCTTTGTAAATTTCCGATTCCCGTAGATAACCGAAACAACTAACGTCTTTAAATCCCACTGTTTACTAACAAGGGAAGATCCCGAATCCGAAAATTCAAAAAATTCTGAAATTTGATGAATACGCCGGGGATTTCCTCCTGATTACAACGCAAGTTTTGTTTGCTGCTCAAATTCACTCGAAAGGGGTGAAATTAACCCCTGAAAATTCGGCTATTTTCCGATTTTGTGTTATAATTCGCGAACTGTAAGAGATAGAAAAAAAGTTTCACGACAAAAGGTACTTCTTTTAATTAGATCTATCAGTTGGTAAAAAAATTATTTTGCAAGTCACGAGTTATAATACAAAATCGGAAAATGGTCGGATTTTCAGGGGTCAATTCCACCCTCTTAGAGTGAATTTGGGCAGCAAACGAAACTTGCGTTGTAATCAGGAGGAAATCACCTACATATTCCCAAAGTTTCAGAATTTTTTGAATTTCCCGGTTCGGGACCCTCCCTTGCCAGAGATTATTTGCATTTTGTATGTTAAACTTTGATAGAGTGCTAACTTGTGATTATGGATATATTAACTTTTTTGATTCTGAAGGTGTAAACAGTTTTGCAAAAGTTTTTGCTACACGGAAAGACGTTCATCGCTTGGACAGAATATGTTCCCGTCGAAAGCTACCTATGTTATCGGCCTGCGCATCGACAAAAATCGTGCGCGGCGCGCAGATGCACCCATGAGACTTGGTTCGAGAAATATTTGACTTATGCTCGTCCGTTCGCGTAGAAAATCAATGGTTTGCGAAATATTTAGCAATGAAAATTGTGTTTCACTGGTGAGTACAATTGGTTGCCTTAAAAGCTTATGACGTCAAACTTTTTTGACTAGCGTCAAAGCTTCGCAATCTGACAATCTGAACACACAGACCACAATTAAAAAAAAAAATCGAAAGATGTTCCTACCGGATTTTCGGAACAAACGTGGCAGCCATTCGAGTTTCCTTGGCGATAACTTTCCAAAGATTAATAATAGCAATTGTGCCATACTCTTTGGTCTAAAATGCCCCTGCAGATTTCATATTGTCGTCGATTTCGTCGGGAGAGCGACGAAGGGGCGCACGATGGCTGGAACTAAGGGGATTATAGAGCTACAAATCCCGGAAGAAGAAAGTAATCGAAGGCTGCCAGAAGACGACGGAATGAAATGAAGCTGCGGAGACAATGACGCTCCGAGGAGTTGGATTACAGAAACAGGAGATGAGATTTCTGGGATTGCCAGCTAAGAGGAATTGATTCGCTAAGATTCTTTATGGGGGAATATACAATCGAGGAAGTTAATTGAGAAAAGCTTAAAGTCACAATTGCCAGGATTCTGTCTGACTATTCCAAAGGTATTTCTATTAGCACCACGAAGAGCTACTTGAAATAGCGTTTTTATTAATATCCCAGACAAATCTGCATTCAGCTATACAATCGGGAGTTTGTTAACGCTAGAACTACAGACAATAATTAATGTACACTTATTTCTTTCAGTCAAAAGGACCGTTTTTTTTTTATTAAAGTACCTTATGCAAGGAAAATAAACTATTTCATAGTTAAAAATGGAATATTTATTACAATATTCAAATCCAGTCATTTTGACTGGTTTTTTAGTTCTAGTGTTAAACATCTTTGTTACCTTTATCTCTCTTTTTAGCGCATTATTGCATTCTCTGCAGAAAATGGCACAGATAGGTATGTATATTCCAATTCAATTGCTGCATGAAAATGAAAAGTGAATTTCTTCTTATGTGCGTCTCTACTTACATCGATTTATGTGTATGTAAAATTTTACACAACGAAATCTTTTTTGTTTTTTGAATTTAGATAATCTGGTTACGAATAGCAGTGCTCACCCCAAAACAAATTTTTAGAAAGACTTCTTGGATGTCGGTTGTAATTTTACTATAAATATTTTTCTGCAAAAAAATTTCCAAATGTTCTTTAAATGTTGCTCTTTTAAGTGCAAAAAGTTCTGTAGAAATAGGTATATGCTTCCGCTTTTCCAAAAGAAATCACAAACATTCTCTTCTTGTCGGCCTTCTGACTAGGTACAACCCCTTAATTTGATTTCTAAAAACGTGAATTACATTAGTTACGTACATCCGATTTATAAATTCAACGTTGCATTACAATAAATGTTCATGATTCTTAAACTCGAGAAGCAATCGTCAATTTTTTTCACGTATTTTCTAGAAGAATCTCTATTCTAGATCTCAGTTCTACAAGAATAGATTTTCTTAGAACTCTGAATACCCAAAAAAACTTTATGCCGAATGCATTTTCTACGATCCGACGTGCTTTAGACTCCAGACAATCGAAAGTTAAATGTTCGTTTTAAAAACCCTTCAATCGAATATATATGGTATATGGTTTCATTAGACAGTATTTAATTCTGATTTACATTGATAAGTGGAGTGTTAGATGAAATAGGCAGAAGGTGTTTGGAATAAATGGGAAGCATAACAAAGCCCGGAAGGAATGAATGTTACAACTTCGAAACGAAATAAAATGGGTAGAAAGCAGACAAACGAGGTCGTAGCTTGATAACCGAGGGAAACACGGACCACTAAAAGGAGGGCAAGAGCCACGGAAGAAAAAGGTCAACGCGTATTTGTACACGCTTTGCCCGAAGATAACAAGGCTGAGTTTAATAGAAGCTGCGGAAAGGACGTCTCGTTGGAAATGCTTCTTTCGAAGGCACGGTTAAAACGGATTACAAGGGTCAGCCGAGTCGTTTCTCCTTCAAAGTTACAAAGGAATATTTAATGGCAGAATAATTTCGTCTCTAACGTCGTCGCTGCAGTGGCATTCGCTTTGAGGGTCTTCGGATAGACTTTCTCGGCGTGTTTGCAACTTGCGTCGTATTCCGCGTGAGAAATTCTGGCACAATTAAAGAATGTAAGGAGAAGTGGTGATTACATCTTTTATGGACGAATCCAGGCATTTGAAGAGGTAAACATTTGTTCCATTCTGCACACTGCTCTTCGCAACTTAAGTCCAGGTGCTAAATATTAAAATTCAATTATCCTGAAATACATTTCTAAAATTCAACTACTTCGATTTAATCGTTTCAATGAAATTAAATATTAAATAAATCTACGCAATCTTCAGAGTCGTAGGAATTCAATTATTCTTAAATACATTTATAAAACTAGTTAAAAATCTAGTAGAAATATTACACGGTAGTTTGAACTTTTTCGTTATAACTGTATTTTTAACGTTTCTCGCGCGTTGCAATATTTACAGATATTTAGAGTAATTAGCAGCTATGTACTGCCGTCTAGTGTCTGGCACGAAGCAAAGGGAGACAGATCACTTCATTACCAAAGGACATTAATTTCGGATATTAAGATTGGTGCCGTTATCGATTAAAAATTAACAGAGATTTTACAATAATGAAAGAGCTTCTCAATTAATAAAATTTTACAATCTGAAAAGCATGAAATGCTAAAATGATCAGCGCTAGAAATTAGTCGACATATTTGATGCAATCGGATGTGTTGAGTATGAAAGGAAAAATTATACATTATAAAAAAAAATTATAATACCACACACACTTCCATGTTACAGAGTTGAAAACATTAGAAAATTTTGAACATTTGAAATTTTATAGAGTTAGATATATGTAAACCAATTAAAATTTAAAGTGCTAAACAGTTACAAAATTAAATACTCTGAATCTTCAAGATTCCAAGATTCGAGCTACATGCAGGGTGATTCATAAAGACTTTTTACTTATTTGAATACACAATTGTTTTTAAGTGGCTCCAAAAGTAAAAGTCTCATGGGTTACAAGTCATTTTCTTAAATCATTCATCGATAACTCAAAAACCCAGATATGTTCATATGTCGTTTTTATTTAGTACTTAGTTTTTACTTATTGTTAGTTTTACTTTTGATTAGTGTGTAGTGTTTACTTCTTGAAGTATTGACGTGCATTTATGAATCACCCTGTACAAAATGTTAGAGGCAATACTCTATAATTTTAATACAGACTACAAATTTATTGAGAACATTGGGTTCTTAATATTTTACCAAAAATATTGGTTGTTAGCTATTGTATAAAAAATAATTTGTTCGATACTAGGAGGAACTACATCGCTGGATGGAAAGAATTACAATATTGGACATTGTAGTAAAAAACCCAAAACAGTAGGAATGCAACGCGGAATAAATTTAAATACTGAAAATTCCGAATATATTTAGGATTTGGTACATCAAGAAACTGCAAACAATCAAGCCACAAATTGAACGTTCAAAACATTAATGTAAGCAAAAAGTGCAAAGTAGTAAATTTCGGTTTCCTACCATGTTATGCCCCAGTTACTCGGAACTCTACTGGAAAGCTTAATTATAAACGAAATCACTTGGCACAGTTGAATCACATCCTTGGAAACGATCCCCAAGGAGGAACGAGTGGATTGCCTCGTTAAAAAATGCAGACGTTTCATCCGGCCTGACACTTTTCCCAATTAACTCTCAGCACCATGGGATGGTTCTCTATACCTTCATCATTTCAATCAAAGTATAAGACCTCAAACCCTTCCACCTGCAATTCAGCTGTCAAGAGATTCCAAATGAAATTCCACCATACACGACATCATCGAAATCTCGTACGAAAATTTACGAGTGATTCTGAATCAAAAGTGTCATATAAATATAGATCGAAACTCAATACACACTTTAGAAGATGTTTTTAATCGAAAGTAATCTTGGCCGATTTTGACATGTCTTGGCTTTCTAAATGAATTTTTATCTCTAGAATTACTATCCCCATTTCCGTGGTCTTTTTTTAGTTTTATTTAAGAAGGTTTCAAATCGTTTGTTAACTTACACTCACGGACTACCTTTCTCCAATTTTCAAATTATTCATTCTATTCTGAAAATCTTTTAATTGCATTTTTTTAATAAAAAAGAGATCATTCAATTTGATTGACGATAACTATGAAATACAATTGAATTGTTACGCTTACGGGTGGTAGTAAATCACTCACGTGATAGCGACATATAAAGCGCTAACCGTACAGTCGTTTCTGCAGCGCAAAAAGTTGTAATAAATTATATTTCACAGTTTTCAATTCGTACGATAGGGTAAACTGTACAATGATTGGCACGCTAAGCCGAAATCCCAATTGGAATGTTTATAATATTTTCTGAAGTTTTCGTATGGTCTTAACTTTCAGTTATTATCAATGTTTACGAATTTCTTATTAAAATAAAACATCTTGAGTACCTATTAAGTCTTTTATTTTAAAAATATTCAACGAAATACAAAAATAGGCATAAAAGTACAATCATTGGCACCCGAAAATTAGAGGTTGTATAGAAAAACATATGTAGTTAAAAACGAAGTTTAAAGTGTTTAAACAGATTATTTCATTCACTATTAAATACCTACAACAGTTAGTAAATCTGTATTTCAACCCATTACTTAGTTATAAAGCGACAAAATATACTTACCTACCATTTATCAAAATTTTAAGAAAACGCCTAAAACTCAGCCCTTTGTCCCACTTTGTGACGTTGCCAGATATAAAATGCGTTGTTCAACTACTGGGCTTTGCAGTGTCGTAGTGAAAGAAAAATAAAAAATTGTAAAAAAGTACTTTCTCAGCTTGTACTTCTTAATATTTTACTTTTTAATCAGGTGTAGTGCAGTGCCAGCATTAGTACAGTTTACCCTACATACATTTTGTATATACAGGGTTCGACTACCGCTGGGAGAAAAAAGGGGTGATTCTAGACACCAAAATAAGAGGAAAATCAAGAGTAACGATATTGCAGTTGAGGCTTCGTTTGCTAGTTATAAGCGTTTAAAGATTCTGTCTATTTTGCCGAAAAGCAGGCAACCCGCGTGCGCTGGTGTCACGCGGGTGAAGCTAGGAGAAGGGGGCGATCAGTGGTGATCATAGCTACGGAGTTACTTACCTCGGAGAAGCTACGATGTAATTTACGACAATCGGCATGGCCACACTATTCTGCGACACTTAATCCAAAATTAAAGGATATCGTCGAATTACACTTTTACGCAAATAAATCGTTTGATTTTTAAATATAACGTTTTTTCAGTCTTAACTATTTTCCGATCTGTCGAAGGTACGTAACCCCTCCAAGCTGCACACGTTCCTAAGCACTCTCGACTGCCTCGCTGTTGATCGAGATTTTCTAGTTGCTGCACTATTTCATTCACTCTCGATTTGTCTCGTTCACTCTCCTTGTCAGATGATCGAAGCAAGGACCCACGGAAGGATCAAGTGGCGTGACATTTGAAACCTCTATTTCGACTACCGAACTCGGTAGCTGATACTGGACGATATAAATAAAGCAACGACCTTCAAACATTACTCGTAAATTAACAAACACTGCATTTATCCGTCGTCTACAAGTGCCACACCGCAAATTGTTTGAATTTTCACTTTCCTCACAATCTGTGTCCGAAAAAATCCTTTTATTTTTATCTGTCACTGTAGGATTTCCTCACAATCTGTGTCCGAAAAATTCCTTTTATTTTTATCTGTCACTGTAGGATGACCCCTCAAAACCAGGTCAGCAAACCTTCAGAACTCGTGCTACACTTTTTCCATTATTTAGGTTGTTATATTTCACGCGTCCTGGGATTCCAGATTGCCAAAGCATATTCTGCACGAGGCTTAACAAGGGCAGAGTAGAAGAGTTCCATTGTCTCTTTGTTTTTTTCAAATATTTTGCAAACCTCGTCGTAAATCCCAGAGTTCTGAATGCTTTACTTGCTATACGAGTGAATTGGTTTCTGAAATCGAGACGTGGCATAAATTATGCGAAGCAGCAAAGCCGATTCACTGTCTTTCCTCCAATCAAGATATCAGGGACGTGTTGGATATACATTTGCACATACTTCTTCGGCATTAATTTTGTTCCGGTCCTGGATTTCGTGGAAATGTGACCAAATGAGTGCACCGCCGTTTTAAGCGTACTTGTTATTTGAGATTAATCGCTGGTTCAATACCAACGCTCGATTTTAAACTTCAACCTTCGACCGTCACAGAGGTCGACAAGTGTCCCGTAGTAAAACGCTGTTTCAAAAGCTGGCAAGAGTCAAGTGAGAACCTCTCTTAGAATTAGTCTCTGTTGCGTGAGTTCTGAGTTCTTCCTCGGCCAAACGCTTTAAGCAAACTTCTATTTTTCCTGCCACGATCTCCTCGGCGGAGTTTAGGTGAAGGAGGGAGAATTAAGAAACCAATGGGGGTTTAGATGACACGTTGGGGCGGTTTCCTAAGTTTGTCAATGTCCCGTCCACCTTTTTCAATAAAAAATGGAGTAGGAGAACGAGGCGCGTAATTGTGGATTTGGAATCGACCTCAAGGCTACGAGTTATCAGGAACGTGTGCGTACTGTCTACCGAGTTCCACGAAAGACTCCAAGGGTTCCACGTCCTAATTTAACTTTAGAGTTCCCTCCTGTTTATGATGCCCGATATTAACTGTGCTGATTTATTTAGCTCTCGCAAACCCAGCCACCTTCTGAAATCCTTACCACGCCTTTAATAAGTGACGAAGAGCAGGTTCCATTGCTTGTATCCGCAGAGATATCGCTAACGACACTATCACAGGGCTAATAAACGCGAATACGGATCTACGAAGCCGACGGGGTTTCCGCTCGCGATCGTCACGAAAGCCCCGCAAGTCCGTCTCACCTCAAGACTCGAGGTGTCGACTTACATCGGCTAGGCTGCTAGGGTGTTCTCTCCTCCAGCACGATTTCAACGCCCTCTACGCCGAGGGCCGGACTGAAAGGGCACTCCCGGTGTCTCCCTTCGAGAAGCGAAAGTGCTCCTCGTTGATCACGAAATGCAACACCCGCGAAGGGGAGCCAAGGGGGGGAGGGGAGCAAGGAAAGGAGACTCCTGTCTAGAACCCTTAGAAATGTCAGCGTAGGGATCGCGAAGCCAGCCTGGCTGGTTTCACCGCGACAAGCCTGTTTTCAGTCCTGTCACACACCGACCAACATTAATTAATGATCTTCTCCAGCGATCTTTTCGCGCGCTTCTTTAAATCAAGCTCTTAACCACCCTCGACTGGCAATCCTGGGTGAACTCCAAAGGAGCGATACGTAATTCGAATTACGCGTGCAATTTGAAACAGCTGCCATGCCTCGGTGACCAACGGTGATTAAGTATCGCTGGTTTCTCTACTGCAGAGAAATCTTGATAAATCCGGGAAAAGGAGGACGACAAGCCTTGACAGTATTCAAGTTTTCCCACACTTCACACCTTACAATTCAAGATTGAAATTTTCGTTTCAGTTTCAATTTATAGTATTTGTTGCTAAGAGATCATTTCTAAGGATGCAAAAATTAAGCGCTGTTTCTTTTTGTATCGTGTATATAATAGTTTCCATCTTTTTTTGTTTCAACAGTTCAAAACATCTATTTTCAGTTTCAGAAGCGCCACTTTAAAGAGGCCAATAGTTTCTGAGCTCTGATGAGTGTTCCATCCGGACTGAGCTCTGATGAGTGTTCCATCCGTTTAAAAAAAAATCTACTTTTCGTCACGCACCAGTCGTCTGTCGATCGTAACGAACATTCATCGGTAATTGAAAGAAAAAGAGACTAGATAAAGTCCCAGACAGCAGAACGGTAAAGAATTCGTTAGTCACGCGGAAACAGCTTGCATCGGCACAGAAGAGTTTAATGACCGCCATGGCAGCGGCCGTAATTAACGTAATAATCGTTAAAGGGGCCCCCGCCGGTCTTAGGACACACACGGACGACCTTTCAAGTGGTTGGAAAATATCTAGACGCGACTAACGATCAAAAGAGAGGCCAAGAATTACGAGGCAACGGCGTATCGCGCCGTTCTTTTTTCTCAATACTCCACAGACACCGGTGGACCGCCATTATTCGAAGCATTATTCTGGAATGGCTGGGGTTCGAACGTGCCAACAGTCGAATCTGCTCCCCAACGACGTATAATCCTTGCTTTTTTAGGTACTCTACTGAGGCATTCGCAAGAATTTAAAACAACACTGTGGGCAACGATTTTTCACGCGTTACTGCGAGGAAAGAATGGCTGCTCTGTTTGTAGCAATGATTTAAAGACGATCGTGACAAAGCTAATTAAACGCTTTGCGGAATTAGCATTGTTGTGCTTCGCGAAGAATAATACGTGGTTAATTTTGTAGATTCATGCATTTCATTCGTCTCTTGCCAAAGAGTTTTGAAACGTGTATGTTATCTGATAATTGTATAAATATTTTTCTGTTATATGACGAAACTACATTTTTCTGTGCTGTGGGGTGAGGAAGAGATTAGTCCGCCGAAGTGAATGAGACTGATAAGCTCGAGAAGCTGGAAAAGCTCAAGATACTAGAGAAAGATGGAGAAGCTGTACAAAGCTAGAGAAAGTAGAGAACCTGGAGAAGCTAGGAACCAGGGAGCTAGCTAAAACTGGGGAAGCTAGAGAATCTAGTAAAAACCAGACATAATTGAAGACCTTGCAACAAGAGGGGTGCAACTCCATCTTGATCAGTTTCGAGTAAACTGGGAAAAACTGTTTGTAGACATAAAAGAATAACTTTAGTCTTGCGCCTGCTCAACATCATTATCTGTGGAAATATTCTCATCAGCAGTCAACACACATTTGAAAGCCTTCTAAAAAGTTCGTAAATGTTTACAAAACAGTAAATGGGTACAGGTTCGAAATATGCAATAAATCGCTCATTTGTTATCGGATTTGCATGAAACTTGCGCCAAACGACGTAGATTTATTTTTTGCGAATATTACATAATAACTAAAAAACAGTCAAAAGTGGAGTTGCATCCCTTTTGCTGCAAGGTCTTCAATTAGAAAACCTACTGAAGTTAAAGAAGCTACAAAAACCAGAGTTAGAGAAATGACAAAATATTAACTAAAGACCTCTTAATTACAAACAGTGAAACACATTAGTCAAAATGAAAAGAAAGTTTTCAGATAGGAAATGTATCATCGAATCGATTTCAATTCGAATGAATGCACTACATGTTTCTCTTTGAATAGCCCTTACTTCGATTAATGATTATATGTTAAGTAAAGATAGCAATTCTTTGTCTTTAATCCATATTTAAGATTCACATAACAGAAAGATTTATGAAAATTATAACGCAATTCTCCTTTAAGTAAGTATAAATCAAAGTTATTATTGACTCCAAAGTCAAGAATTAAAGAACATCCTGACATTGTGTTCAAGGCAGATTGAGTTGTACTGCCTTACAATAATTTCGTAAACATTTTTCAGTTCAGCTACATCTTATACACCACAGTTCACCAACACTTTGTACACTTTCAAACACCAACAGATCCTTTAAGAGAGTGTGTGAGTCAGTATCAGTGGTTACTTGAATGCATTGTGTTCTTCACCGTTCTAATGTTAACTTGTTAGAATTTAAACATGCATACTTAAAGGTTTAGATATACGTTTCTTGAGGTTTTGTGAATATTGCCTGGGTGCCTGAATCATATTGAACACATGGATCAGCTAATATATCAGGTTATCCCATATCAGTCATAGAGCAAAAGAAAAGATAGTTCCGGAAGTATTCAATTAGCTGGAGCAGGTGATCATTCTCATTTAACGAACGGCACAGAACATCCTCAGAATTGTCTAAAACAATTCCCGAGCTCAATACTATATAAGCTTCTGATTCTCAAAGTCACGGACAGCCACACCATTTGGCTTCCTCAATCTATTATTCCACCAAAACCAACTGGAGGCATAAGACCTATAAAAGGCATCAAGCGAATTCACACACGCTGTCACAGCCGCACAATTAACGCCTCCAATCTACTCAGGTCCGCCCGGCGTCAGGAACGCGGCTGGAGCCTAACAGAATCAGAAAACGGGCAAAGCGCGACTCTAATGGATGTGCAAGACTGAAAGCACGGCGCTTAGTGACACGCGAGAGGCGTCTAAATTGATGAGCCACACGAGCACGCGGATGACGCGAGAGGCATCGCGCCGAAGCGTGTTCACCTGGCTGGGGAATAGAGGCGAGGCGGGGCGAGCCAAGGCGATGCTAGAGCAGACTACTGGCCGCGGCAGTAGTCCGCCAAAGGCGTGCAATAACGAACGACTAAATTAAGTTGAAAGCCCTCGCCGGCAGACGACCCTTCGCAGCTCCGCGGCTAACGTAGGCTTTCAACTAATTAGGTCGTCTACCCGCAAGAAGATACTCCTTGTCATCTGACACGTGTGCGCCGCTTCGCTCTCACGGAGCTGGAGGACGCGCGAAACACTTACCCTCGCGGGCTTCAATTATTTTAAGATTCTTTACAGGCACAGAGAAATGGAACGGTCCCGCGGATTTGTTGGGAGGCAACGGTGCATATTTGGGTCCTTGCCGGTAACGTATGTTTAAGGATAATTTCGAGGCGAACGCTTCAGCGTTGTCTGGCGTCTTTGCAAACGCTAACCTTTCAAAGGACTGAATAGGGACCTCGGCATAGGACACGCAGCTTGACAGAAAGTCAGGCAGTGATCGAGTGACCGGCAGTTGATTACGGAAAGATATTGTAAATATGGGATGATGGCTTTGCTTTGCTCTTAGCAATATGAATATGTTCCCCGGGGATGTAGCCGCGAAGTGGAGAACGACAGGAATTACTTCTGGTAAATCGTTTCTAACAAGCAGATCCAGCGTGTGAAGGCAATGGCTATCTTAACCCGGTAGGGACTAGTGGGACTCCAGAGTCCCATACATTCTAACAAAGTTTTATTAATCTTCTGCCGATAAGACTGTGATTTTGTGCGCATAGTGGCTTTAGTAGACAGGGAACAAACTGTTTCCCTCCGCAAAACGGTGTCAGCATATTCTATGAGCAAGAATAAGAATAAGCTGTCATATTGGGAAACCCGGAATTTCGATACGCCAACTAGTGACGGAAAATTGAACTACTGAGAGTAGGTCGAAATCCGTCGAAGTCCATACGATTATCAGTGTTTGAATAGACATGTTGTGAAAAACGAGTGTTTTTCAATTTTCTTGAACACTAAATCTTTACTTATTCGATTAATAAATACTTATTCGGAATGTTTCGTGGGATTCGGACCTACTTTCAATAGTTTGCCAACTTACCACCGCAGCGCTGAAATCCATGCCACGCCTCCACTAAGTTTCCCAATAAACATAGGCTTATAAATGCTTTATTAAAAAGTTATAAGAAAAATATTAAATAACAATGGACTGGATTTTCGTTTGATGAAGCGTCCGATATAGCCTTAATTAGTAACCACAGCCTGTATAAACAAATTAGATCATTATCGCCCATTTGTTCCGACGCTGTACACCGTGTGACACAAAATAAAGTTTTAGATGCTACAAGATATTATTTATATCCACAAAAATCCTTTGTCCAAATAGTGGACCCTTAGATAGCGAGAAAATAATTTGTCCACAGAAATCAGTACTTCTTAATAGGCTATTCATAGTTTTTTAAACCAGAAAAGAAAAGTTTCGTGCTTCAGTTGCCCCGTTAAATGGCGACAGTTCATAGGCTGGAAACGGTGCGCGGAAGCTGCGAGACTAAATAGTACATAATGGCCTTAATAAAACAATTAACGGGCTCCGAAGTGGCGCTCGTCAAGCGTGAAAATTCCGCTTAACGGAACAACCCTGGCCAAGTTTGAACTGGTTGGAAAAATAACCAGAGAGAATTTTGTACGGGAAAAACTGCGGGGTTGCAAACTCTTGTTAGGGAAGGTTATTTCCACGTTCAAGTTCGAAGTTTGCAGTGTATTAACACCGTTATGGGAATTGAAAGCTAACTTTTTATCAGTTGCTAAACTGTCTTGATAATAGGTACGAATAAGTTTCAGGCATTGTTGGCCCTTATTTTTCAACATCCGATTTTCTTTACTCTCACTCCCCTGGTATGGTTCCATTTCATAAAATAGTGATCACTGAAAAGATTTATTGCAATCGGATATAATCGGATGTAATTGTTAAAAATTGAATGCTCCTTTAATATTATTTCAACAAAATTTCGATAGGGCTTTAGCTGTTTTCGACCTGCAAAATTAACTTTTTACAATATAGAAACTCGCCCGTGATTTCAATCATAGCATCAACCATAATAAAGAAAATAAACCTCAGTTTCTCCACTTTGGACGACTATCACAGTCCCCACACCATCTCCACGATGGAAAAGAATTTTTTTCAAAAAGCTTACTAAACTAAATCTATTTCCTGACGTACCCATGTTCTTTTATTAAAAATACAATGAAATTTTATCCTCTGTTACGCAATTAATAATGCTATATTACAACAGAAATTTTTTTTAACAAGAATACAATTTTTTGTATGAAATAAGTAGGTACTTTCTGTTATCTTAAGAGATATTAATTACAAGAGATACCTATATTGAAGATCTTAGGAGAATGCAACGAGGGGAAGATCCATCTAGAAAGGCAGGAAGAGTCATTTCCTTTGCTGATTGTGCCTACAGAGCTGGTTCCTAGAATAATTTTACTTGAATAAAGTATTCCCTACAGTGTAGAGTCTACGCTAATTGTAAGGACGTTAAAATACTTTGGGAAACATTTTTAGTTTTCGGATAAAGTAGTACAATTTTTTCATGTGCACAACTGAAGAGTCGTAGAAAACACTGTACGTAGAACATTTTTCGATAAAATTTTTTTCTTTAATTTTGCCACTTACAGTGTTTCCTACAAGGACTTTTCAATTATGAAACAACCGACTTGAGTAAAAAAGATACACGAGTCTATTAAAGAAAAAGTGCAATTGCAGTTTACAGATGCATAGCTGCATTTATGAAAAGGGGAAGAAGCTATAGAAAGCCAGAGTGCCATTCCATTCAGCCTTGCTCTCTGCAATTTTTGTCTACCTGCAACGAAGTAGGAGCTACGTTGCTGAACCATAATTTTAACCACATTCACGCGTGGGTGATTGAAACCAAGTATTTTCTATACCTCAATCTTATTAAAGACCAGTGTGATGTCATATTTTGTGTAACTATTATTAAACGAACAACAAACAAGCGATAAATTGCTATCAAACACGAACGATATAGCGCGAAACGAATGGCAATCTCGAGGTACCAATACGAGTGACGGAAGAAAAGGAAACCAATCTTATTTCGATCGATGAACGATATCCGATATCGAGCGTCAAAGATGAAGAAAGGGGACCGAAAGCTTGGCTGTTTGTTAATCTCTACTTTACACACCGCCGTTGTGCAATCGTAATTATTTCTCCCCCCTCCCCCCCATTGGCCTTGGAAAAGAGCCCGTGAAAAGCGCGACGGGATTTTATCCGTCGGTAATACGCCCTTTGTGAGTTGAAATGGCTGAAAGAGACGAGTGGCTTTAAGGAAATTCACGGCGAGCGTAAAAATGTATGCGTACTTGAATGGCGTCTAATTTCTATCTGGAAATTCTGTGTATTCGTATTTGTTGATAATCTTTCGCGAAACGTGTTACTTGTACCTATTAGAATTTCTAACCATGCAAATTAGAATTTGTGTAGGCTTTATGAAAGGGGTAAGTGTATGTTCTGTAAGTGGAGAAAGTTTCCGAAATATAGAAAACATTCTCTTTCGGCTTGTTTATCAGAAAATATTTGTTGAAACACATACCTTCAATTGTTTCAATAACTCACTCCATTCTCCAAACTTTCTCTATTTCCATCGCATCTATCTTTAAACATTGGTTTGAGTTTTAAGAAAACAGAAGGGAAACTGTTTTTTTTTGTTTTCTTGTAAGGAACATTATTTCTCAAAAAATAAAACAGGGGAAGGGAGTTCAATTTTTAAGAAGAAAACTAGTGTTTGAGACAATTTAATTTTCAGAGGTTACGCCACAGAAACGTTACCTGTTGCCTGATCGTTTAAAATGGAAAACGAGGGGAAAATTATCACAAATATTTCGGGGAGCGAGATGAAACAGTCGGAACGTGAGAAGAAAGAGGAAGTCGGTCCCAATTTCCAATCGGGAAGAACAGTTCCTGTCGCATTTACATAAATACATAATTCTCAAGCAGTTGCCTTCAGGAACTGGAGCCTATAACGCGGTTAGGAACACGTACGAAATTATTGGCACAGGTAGATATTGGGCAACAGCAGCGTTGCATGAATAATTCCGCAACTAAAACGTTATTATCGGTTTCCTTACTTTACATGCACACAATTTGTCTTCTTTAGTAGTTCCTCAAATTTTTGCTGGATTCATAAAAATGAAGAAAGTATAAATCAGTCCCTAACTGAGATATGAAAATAAAATTGAAAATACCTACATTGAACTCGTAAATGATTTATTATTCATTCGTTGTTATGCGTCATTTGTTATTCCAAGCAATAATTACTGTTTGATAATTCAAAGTATGGTCATATCTAATTATACAGAGATGACGCATAAAAATAATAAAGTTATTTATTTAAAATAATAAAGTTATTTTTTCAAAATAATATTTATTATTTATTTAAAATAATATTTATTATTTAAAATAATAAAGTTATTTTTTAAAAATAATATTTATTATTTATTTAAAATAATATTTATTATTTAAAATAATAAAGTTATTTATTTAAAATAATAAAGTTATTTTTTCAAAATAATATTTATTATTTATTTAAAATAATATTTATTATTTAAAATAATAAAGTTATTTTTTAAAAATAATAGTTATTATTTATTTAAAATAATATTTATTATTTAAAATAATAAAGTTATTTATTTAAAATAATAAAGTTATTTTTTCAAAATAATATTTATTATTTATTTAAAATAATATTTATTATTTAAAATAATAAAGTTATTTTTTAAAAATAATATTTATTATTTATTTAAAATAATATTTATTATTTAAAATAATAAAGTTATTTATTTAAAATAATAAAGTTATTTTTTCAAAATAATATTTATTATTTATTTAAAATAATATTTATTATTTAAAATAATAAAGTTATTTTTTAAAAATAATAGTTATTATTTATTTAAAATAATATTTATTATTTAAAATAATAAAGTTATTTATTTAAAATAATAAAGTTATTTTTTCAAAATAATATTTATTATTTATTTAAAATAATATTTATTATTTAAAATAATAAAGTTATTTTTTAAAAATAATATTTATTATTTAAAATAATAAAGTTATTTTTTAAAAATAATATTTATTATTTATTTAAAATAATATTTATTATTTAAAATAATAAAGTTATTTATTTAAAATAATCTTATTTATTTAAAATAATATTTATTATTTAAAATAATAAATGGTACACAGTTTCGTAAGAACGAGTGGGCTGGATATAACATTTCGTTTTTACCACCCTTGTTCCGCCACGGAAAGATTAATAGCACCACGATGGCAATCTATCGATGAAAAAATGAACCAAGATCGATTGGACGAAGTAATTGATGAAACGTCGGCTTTAATATATCGTCCAACAAAATTTCCACGTGACACATTAAATTCTAGAAGTAAAGGACTTTCGCTAAGGCCAAAATCAATCAGTACTCGTAGTTTGTGGACTTGGAGCAAAAGCGTGAAATTTTTTCATGTTAGAATCTTTTCAGAGTCAGTCAGTAACATTTTGAATGCTTAATGCTTTAATCACTACTGTACTGTAATTGCGGGACGTCTAATGAATTAACCGTCGATTAATCAAAGAAAATAAACTTGTAAATAAAGCAAAACTATCGGCGTGATCGAAATGTTCAGCCAAATCAAAATCGCCAGCCAATTTATCAGTTTAATTGTTGCTTGTTTAACCAATAATGGGGCGTAGCAGGGATTCTTCCAAAGCCACACCGCGTTTTGCGACACATTCGGTGATGTTGGATAGCAAAATAATTAATATGCAACAAGCGAATGGAATTTGAAAGGAAGAACCTTTACCGGTTGCAAGAATTTAATCAGAACACAATAGAGGTCTGCTGATTCATGCAACTCTGTAGTATTTATCGTTTACGTTAATCTTAAGTGTGTACTTCAAAACGAATTCAAATTAATGAAATCAAAGTCGAATTAAACTGAGGTTTCCAATGAAACAGAAGTTACGTTCAAGAAACAATTCATCTTTGGACGGTTTTCAGGATCGGAAAACCTGAAAATCGCGCGAAATACTAAGTAATACTGAATGCACGTTAGTTTTAAGTAGTTACACATTTTTAAAAATTGCAACCAATGAGATGCCAATAAATTAACGCCAAATATCATATTCCAATGGTAGAATTCATAGCATTATATTAATTCTTAATGCAAATGAAACTCTATTAATTTTTTGCACTGTTCAATTATATGAAACAATGAATAAAATTATATATTTGGTTGTCAACTTAAAATAATTATATAACTTAATTCTTGTAAAGTCAAATTTAAGACGCTAATTTATATTTTCGAAGCTACAGGAATGTGAAAATGTTACGTCAACATATATTGTGGCCAATGCGATAGTGTTATGGTTAAGAATACAAATGGTTGACTTTAATTATTTTCTTTCAATGCATTAACATTAAATATATTGAATAATTTATAGAGGACAGTATGATAAGTAAATTACATTAAAAGATTTAACTAATTTTAACACAAAATATATATTTTGAAATAATACACAAAAATGTAAGTCATGATATTACGTCACAGTAATAATAAGCAAACCGAGAAAACTGTCCGAATACATTTGTCCAATATAAGTATTCACAGTAACAGCTAAAAAGTTACCATTTTTTCGATCCACTCTACTTTTATTACTTTTTAACATCAACTCGAAACTGCAGCATGTGCCCCAATATACATATTCTGAAAGAGAATTAAAAGCTGTATAAAACCCAGTTACAGTAGAATTTATTTAACTAACGAACAAAAACCCTACATAACATTAAACAAGACAACACACTTTAAAAACCAACAAAAAGTTACCACTTTTGAACATTCATAATAAAATCTAATATTTTGAGGGGGCAACTTTTGCTTTTAGAACAACCTAAAATGTTACTAAACGTGATAACTTCTTTGTTGGCCCCTAAAATGTGTTACCCCGTTCAATGTCACAAAACACTTTTGTTTGTTAGTTAGGTAAATTCAACTTTAACTGGGTTTTACACAGCTTTTAATTATCCACCAGAATATGATATGAAATACACACCACAGTTCCAAGTGGATGCTAAAAAAACAAAAATAAAAAAATCGAAAAATGGTAATTTTTTTGTCCGCCTACTGTATGCGATACCCTTGGCACTATTTCAAGTAATGTGTAGTAATAAACATTTTAATAAAACCTACATTCGTTTGTCAATTTTTAAAAAGTTTTACACACCGTTTCATTTTTTACCCAAGCCAAAAAAGCAGAACGTTGTATATTTATATCTTGAAGATTTACTAGAATTTAGACAGTGACACTCCCCGCAAATTAGTTCGTGTAGATTTCAAGATTGCAGCACAGCTTTGTACATTCCTGCGATTCCCGTCTCCTAGTTCCTTGCAGGGTTATCGAGTGCTGTTCGAGATTTTCCCTCTTCAGTGATACCTGACAAGTTTTAATGGAATTCCTTCCGGAAGTTCGGCTTTCGTGCTTCTATGCGGACGTCCTCGTGTCACGGTTTTGCTTTCGATTATCCACATTCGAGAAAAGTTTAAATAAAAGCGTGTTGAGGATCCGAAATTGTGAAACAGGTATGTGTCAGACTGCGAGGACTTCTTAGAACTTTTAATTTTCATTTTGCTCGCTGTTCATTGATTTTGTGTAAGAAAAATCGACTTCGCCACACTGGTCAACTGCGATTCGAACTCAAAATCCGTGTTCAATGTTGAATTAATCCGTAGAAATCTACTAATAGATGTTACTCCCTCACAAAGACGGAACATTTGCATCAATATTGTTTTCATTTTGTCTTTAATATCAACAGAGGTCTCCCTTAAGGGGCCACGCCTAGTTGGCGGGCGTGATTTTCGGGAATTCTTTGTGGAAAATCTAATGCATATTTTTGACAACTATTTGCAACTCTCAGTAATTTTGTTATAGAAAAATATTAAAAAATTAACGAATAACAGCCACTCTCCTGAAAGCTGTTTTTTTTTGCGGTGAGCACGATTTCTCAGAGGCGGATCATCTGAAATTAAAAAGTGAAGAAGATTCTGTTAGTAAATGAGTTTATCTAGTTCGCGAACGAAGGATTTTTCAAAAAAACGATTTCAGACAAACTGGTGGCCGTTTAACGGAAAAGCATGATTTTTCGATGTCTGAATTGTTCGATTTTCGTGAATTAAAAATAGAGTTTTCATCAAAAACAAAAATCCTTTGTTCACGAACTAGATAAACTCATATACTAACAGAATCTTCTTCACTTTTCGATTTCAGATGATCCGGCTCTGAGAAATCCTGCTCACCGGAGGGTTCTCCTCGGCGAGGAGATGCAGTTATGTCGAAGAGAAATTTTCACAAAATCCTTCCACAATCATATTTTTACAACTGTACAGAATTACGAGCTTCTGTTATGCGTTTGAAAACCATAGATAAAAGTTGAATGAATTCAAGTTCTGGATACGAGTAGACCGATGTACAGCCCCCCCTCGGTCTATTAATTTATTCAATTCATTATTGTGACGGAAATCTGTTGGATAACTTTAATTCATTACAAGAATTATTGAAACACAAAAACAACTATAACTTTCAAACTTTGTTTTTATTCACTGTTAAAGCAGGTGCTGCCAATAATGAAACACGTAATGGTTTTCAAAACAAATGGTTATTATAATAGCTCGGACGATATTTATCGTAAAAGTTCTGACATGGGAATATCTCCTACGCCACAAGCAATATTGGCATTCGTAAGTATGCAGCGTGATTGGTAAAGTATTTAACGAATAAAAGTTAATATTTTTCTGCCCACGTTTGCGTATCTCCTAGAAGCTTTTGCCAATGCATAATTAATATCGTTAAATTTTTGTTTCTACTATACACACTAATATGTTTATGGAATACATTCGGGACAAAGTAAACATGCGGTAAAATGCATTAGTTGATAAAAGGTGCAGGTAACTTTGATGGAAAAGGTGACAATAACTGTCAAAAGAAAGGGCAGTTATGCAACAGGTACCTTGGCTAAACCTCTAATTCTGGCAATTGCCACTGCACGGTCAAATTTGGAAAATAAAGATAATAGGTTTAAGGGGGTCGTCTTATGTGACGGCCGGTTTTTCTTTCGATTTTTGGGGAATGTTTTTTTAACGAACCATGAAAACAGAATATCTTGGAATTTGTACTACATATTTATTAACATTTGAAGAGTTATTCAGAATGTTTTGAAGTTAAAATATGGAGTGAAATTGACTTTACAGCTCTCGAAAGAGACATGGTGCGGAAAAAATGTTGGTCGACGGCTGACATGATTCCGGCTGTCCTGCTAATCTGAAATCAAAAAGTCAAACGGCACATTAATTTGTAGACTTGTGGCTATAGCCGGTACCAGAATGAAGTCAAAATATTGGAAATTTAATGTTTGGCACAGTTTTGAACGAAAATTGTCATTGACGAAAATCGTAGCTTTATTTTCAAAACTGTGCCAAACATTAAATTTCCAATATTTTGACTTCATTCTGGTACCGGCTGTAGCCACAAGCCTACAAATTAATGTGCCGTTTGACTTTTTGATTTCAGATTAGCAGGACAGCCGGAATCATGTCAACCGTCGACCAACATTTTTTCCGCACCATGTCTCTTCCGAGAGCTGTAAAGTCAATTCCACTCCGTATTTTAACTTCAAAACATTCTGAATAACTCTTCAAATGTTAATAAATATGTAGTACAAATTCCAAGATATTGTGTTTTCATGATTCGCCAAAAAAAGTTCCCCAAAAAGCGAAAGAAAAGCCAGCCGCCACATAAGACGACCCCCTTAAGGACTGGGAAGTCCCCGAGCTTCCTAACCCTCGCAAGTCAATGTTGGCCAGAAACGAAGGACGCTTAATTAGTCTTCAGTGTGTTTCAAACTCTATCAGTTTGGAAATGGAAAGCATTACTGCGGTCCGACACGAGCCACGCTGCTTATAACTCGAAGTACAACTTTGAAACCTTATTTCTAACAAGCAGTGAACTCGGCAAATATTCGTTTAGAATGGTTCGAACAGGCCTATTTGAATAGCGGTAGTATTCGCATTCAAAATGCTAGGTTCCTTTTCGCGGGAAAAGAAGTCCTTCCGAGAAATAGGATAACCGGAAGGAAGGGCCATTTTTGGAAAAGAGCGCAATTGCACTGATGCAACCCAGCGACGCATTAGGAATTCACGGTATTTGGGTCAGCCGATGCCAATCGATTGCACCTGAATGGCTCATTATGTCCACGTTTCGCAATCATATTGCTGTATGTATGTAACCCCGCAAGCACGGCGAAACGGGGTGGCATCCATCGTGTAAGTAGCCGTGCATCTTTTTCACATAGATACGTTTCCGTTCGAACCGCGGATTCGGAACCCAGAGAATGCAGCCAGCTCGCTGATTCTGCAATTCTCCATTTTCAGTGCGTTTGAAACAACCGAGTGGTTTTATCAAATTGTTCCACGACAAATCTCTTACTACTGCGCAAGTAAAATTTGTTTTAATAGTTCGACGGTTGCTCGACGAAGCACCTATATCAAATTTAAAAGAAGGCAAGACTTTTGGTTATAATAAATGATTAAACACTACTTCAAACAGCATTGAAATGGTTTACGATTCCTGATTGTATGGGCCAGTGGGAAACAGAGACGCTTGTTTCTTGATTTTTTTGGGGGAAGCTGACTGCAAGATTTTGCCACTCGTGACGCCACCAGCACACGTGTCACTTGTCGTCGGTGTTTTAAATAAATAAATATAACGTAAGAATATGATGAATGATTTGCCTGTCCAAATAGTTAAGGATATTTATCATTGTTAATGTCGAAACTGATATATCATAACGCACATTTCCGTAATAAATCTTTTTGGACAGCAGTCCATAATTTTTACCTTTTGTTGTCGTTTTAATTTTAAAATCAACAGTCAGCAAATAACGAAAAAATGTAAATAAACATAACTTCTAATGTTATAACAACATTTTAGTTTGCTACGTACGGTAGTGGCACCCTCTGCGCTAAATTTTGCGTCAGATTCCCCATCATGCCTTTCAGCATCTACGTTTTTTAAAGGGCTTGTATTACTTTTTATTTCTTTCCCGCGCTTGAATATTATTCCTCTCAATTTAATTGCACTATCAAACTCACTTGTGAACTTATATTTTATCGCAACTGTCTCTCAAAATAATAATCATTTTATTGTATTAACTTATTGCCAAACACTTGTGTATGGTGTATAATTTTTTGCTATCGATTCGAAAGAAGTACGTTTATTCTTGTTAAAGTATTTAATCTGCTTTAAATAAATTTAAAAAAAAATCGTATAACTTAAATATTTAATAAAAAGATTTGGAAGTTTTAAGCAACAAAGTTATATAATTAGTTTCGAGATTTAAAACGCAATTTGTTGAACGTCTTGCAGTAAAGAACCTTTTCACCCTTAAACATCGGAATGGGCGAAATGTAGGCGCGAAGAAAAATAACAACAGATATTAAGGACACCAACTTCACTTTGAAAAAAATTCCATGTTCTTACGAGATGGAAGATTTAAAATGCTGCAGACTGCAATTACTTGCTACACCAAATTCTAAACATAACGATACCGAGCCTATAGTTTTCATTGAAACGAAAAATATGTTGAAATCAACAAATTGAACTTGAAGCCAGCAGCAAAATAACTTGTCTTACGCAGCAACACCTGTATCTGTTTCTCTTCTGCTTCTTAACCATATGAAGCACTACCGCGTTCCTATTTTACAAAAATTGTAACAAGCGAAATATCACTATTTAAATAACAAAAGTTTTACTTTCTATTTATTGTACTCCATACTTATACAGCTGTTATATAGTTTTAATTGTAGATATTAATTAAAGAAGCAATGAGAAAACATTTATGAGAAGTGAAACTTTCAGTGTCGAAATCAAAATAGAACAAAAAAGAGATGAAATTATAAAAAATATAAGTATTATACATTTTTTTATAAATGATTATCGCAATCTACGTTTCTCATCACTTTTTATAGTCCTATCGAAAATCTGAATTTCCATGTAGAACGGAACGTGTTAAAGATGTAGTTTTATCTCAATCCACTCACCAAAGTAGTTATTTTAAAATGTTCGATCGCCCCAAAGAAGATCTCATCGAGGTCGTTCAAGCTTTTTCACTTACCTGAAAAAAGAAATGGTAAATTCTTTATTAGTCCTATATTAGTCTTTATTAGGTTTCATTAGCACTATATGTATATATTTTACGACTATACGGAACGAAGATCGAAATACGTTCAATAAACCGAAATTCAACTTCTCCACTACGGAGGAAGATGAGAAAGGAAAGTCGGGGGTACCTACCATTTTTCTCTTTCATCGCGACACGGTTGTTTCGTTTAGATTTCTTCGTCGGGGAAGTGGTCTTTTCGACCACGACAATGCGTAACGTTTTTCCCCATGATACAACGCTTCGTAACGGCAACTGTTTCCCAGTTTCCAGCTGAACCGAGCACTGGAAAAATACGATTTCTGTGCCCGGAAGTGCCACTCGACACTTTTCATCGCGTCCCCTCAAAGACCGGTACACGGGGTGCACTTATGGACACCAATATGGCCGATATGGACGCGTCATTCGAGGAATCGGAATAAATATTCGCAATCGCGTGGCTACGAGATTTTCCAAAAATGCGCACGCTGACTTTACTTGATAACGGGGCCAGTTTTCGCATGAAAAGTGAAAACCTACTCTTTGGGTTTAAAAATGATTAAAGGGGAATCAACTGCTATATTTACTATTTTTTTTTTTTTTTTTGCTATTCCGACCAAGTGCAATTTTTTCAAACCGAGGAATCACATAATTCAGCAAACTAATCCCTGTAGCTTCTAAAAAAAAATTCAAGTCTTTTGGATGAATTTTAACAAAGTTATGCGATTTTAAAGGGTGGCCGAATACTTTTGCACGTCGCTGTATACTTAAATAATTCAGTATTTAAATTCGACTGAATTAATCGATTTATATTTTGTTGTATAAATTTAATTTCTTTGAATAGAGTACCTACAAGTTTACGATATAAAATTTTGATCATTAAATGCGTATTTCCTACACGGATCAAAAATACGAGCTGCTGTCCAGAAGAATTTATGGTAGAATCACGTACAAGTTTTTTAAATATTTAAGAACACTGAAAACGCTCTGAAACTGCACGGCTTCCACTAATTAGCACACTGTAAGGGAGAATATATTGTTATCGCCGTAGCGGGATAGCGGTCGTAAAGCAACGGAAAATTATTTAATCTAGATAGCTGCTATCTCGGAGGGTGGCACCAGCGAACACGAATCTCTTGGCACGTAGTTTATACGACAAAGGAACCCGTCATCGCGAATTTAAATCATGCGGTTATTGTCCATTGCTTTTAACAGACCCCACGAACGTTACGATTTTTCGTACGATCTGTCGTATGACTAGGTTGAATACGAGAGTATGGACGACAATCGTACATACCGTATATGGGGCTATCGACACAACCTGCACGATACGATCCTTTCGGACGGCACAGTGCTTCCATAAAAATCTGCCGTACGATTTGCTTTACGAACGACAGATCGCAATATGTGCGCAGGCTCGATGACTCCCCTAGTAGCACAAAATATTGGTTAAATATTTTTTCCAAATATTTGAAAAATATTTTTTTAGCCATACTTTTTAATATGAAAAAAATGTTGATTCGAAATATTATATACACATACTGAAAATGTGAAATAAAGGTTTAGAAATTAAAATATTCGGAAAAAAATGTTTTCTTTCTACCATTCAATAAATATTTACTTTATATTTGAAAATGAATGTTTTTTTTTCATAATATAAAATGAATATTTCCCGAACATTTGGAAAAAATGTTTTGTTTCAAACAGTAAATAAATATTTACTTTACATTTGACAAAAGAATATTTTCTTCATAATATAAAATGAATATTTCCAGCATATTTGGAAAATATATTTGCTTCTTAATCCAGAATAAATATTGTATGTATGTTTAAATATCAAAAAGATATTGAACCTCTTTTTAATATTGGATGTATGTGCATTCAATATTTTGTGCTACTAGGGTCGTTGGAGGTAACTTCACCTTCGGTCAGACAATATTTGACCAGAGGTCGAATGAAACTCTTATAATTAACAATTAATTATGGAATATGTAACTAGAATTTTATGACTATTATCTTGTCTGCTCCGAGAAAATTGTTACAAAATTCAGTGTATTTACTGAAACTTTTATTCCACACATTTCTCTGTAAATGAGAAACTTTTATTTTCTTGAAAGTAGAAAAAAGTTCTAGTTGAACAGGTACATTTATTGTACTCTGAAAAAGTTCAAGTTGTGACAATTAAATGTCCTGAAAATGTTGCGGGGTAGATAGATCTGAGGTTGAAACCTTAAAAACCGTTCGGTGAAAGTAGTTATATTAAAATCATAATGTCCGTTCTCTTCTGTATTTATTCTGCTTCCAATTTGTTAAATAATACTTATTAAAAAAATATTTCTAACTTTTATATTTTACCCTTACATATTTGCTCAGAAGTGTATGACCCTCCAAGACTTTCATTAATTGAACATAAAATAACTGTTAAAACGGAACTCGTACAAAGTTAAAAGTTAAAAGTTCGATAAATAACTTTTATTTATAAAAGTTAACAGCTTCATTCGACCCCCGTTATAAATTGGTTTTTAGGCATTTATGTGGGTAACCTTTTCAAGTAAAAACCAAGTTGATATCTAATTGAACCGAAGAGATTTTAAGAAATCCGTGGAAACACCTTTCACCCGTTTTCACTCCCTTAGGGGTTGATCAGGGAAAATTACTGAATCTGGTTTTTAGGCATTTGTGTGGGTAACCTTTGTAAGTAAAAACGAAGTTGATATCTAGTCAGGCCAAAGAAATAATAAGGAGTCCGAGAAAATATATTTCACCCCTTTTTAACCCCTTCGAGTTGGAATTTAAAAAATCCCTTCTTATCGAGCACTTACGTCGCAAAATGAGGAATATACCCTCGGAATTTCAAGTTTCTAGGGTCAGCGGTTTAGGCTGGACGACGATGAATCAGTGACACAACGATTATACATATACCTAAGTATAGATTTCGGTATTATAGATGTTATCGTGACCGGTAGTCCCTGAATCAGTAAGGATTGCGATAAAATTGGTATGAAATTTTCATTCGTTATGCGCCGGAATAATTTATAACGCGCGTTTAAATGTTCATATTATTGTAACGATTAGCGATTTACTGTGGAAACGCTCAGAAACACGAGCTCATCTTGTCCCGAATCCGCAACAATTATTCCACCGTTGAACCGTAAACCACGAACGTTCTGTTGCCATAATGATACCTGAGAGATAGAGATCTAAAGCGGCGACATGTGGAACAGTTCCTCGCCTACCAACTAGTTAGAAAACGTGGAAGTAAGTTCTAAACGAGAATAAACGCATCATGCAAGAAGCATGATAAAATGGAAGGGAAAGAATGGGATGTTTTCCAAGCCAACGTACTGTAAGTGATAAATATATCCGACAGAAAGTGTCGACGTGTCAACTAAACTTCTGACGAATGTCCTATCCGTTAGCATTTCGTGAAAAGTTCTTTCACGAAAGAGTTTTGCAAGAAGATGATAAAAAGCAAGAAAAAACTTTGCAAGCGAATCGTATTATTCCTCATATTTCTCTTGGACTTCAAGATCGCCAAGGGTTATGGTGCAAGCATTTATTTTCTCCATTCTTTTAAAAATCGAAAATCCTAAGCTTCATTTATGTACGCTTCTTAATTTATATATTTGTATACTCCTGCATTCTATTTGGGATTCCGGTGGATTTAGAGTAGACAACGTACGAGGAATTCCTTTGCACAATGGTTTCGTTAGTTGCCCTTGCGATATCGACGAATAAAACTGAGAAATTGGTAACTGATAAACCAAAGTGATGGCAAATGTGAGATAAGAGCCACTTACGAGTCCATTGCAGCTGATAGCAGACCGCAGGTTCAGAATATTACAGTATACGTCGCATTATACCAGGGAGTCGAAACTTATATGTATACCTAATTGTGGTTACGGTTCCGGTTACGGTCAGTGAGACGTCCGAAATGACGTTTACGGTCGTCTCAACTGGAATTGGTGAACGAAAATCGCTCAAAATGTTCCTCTTAACCCAAATTGGTGAGTACAAATTTGTCAAGAGTTGCCTCTCAACTTAAATTAGTGAGAGAGTTTCTCTGAGAGTTACGGTTAGCCGAAATTCTTGAGAGACAGAAATGCTGTCAACCGAAATATGCTCTCTTTGATCCTTAAGGGGAGGCCCCAGTCTAAAAATCGATTTTTTTTTTATTTCATTTTTCGAATGTTCAACCTTTTAAGAATACGTAAAACTTTAAACGCGTTTTTCTCGAAACAGTGTCTTTAAAATCGGTGGAACCTATATCTCCAAAAGGTATTATCCTATTCAACTGAAACTTTTTTTATTTTGAAGAATATACTTCTGGCCAGGGACTCCTACCGGTACGTAAAATACCGGTATTATACCGGTATTTTTCGGTTGTATCTTCGTCTGAGACTTAATACCGGTATAACGCTCATACCGGTATTTCGGCAGTACAGCTATACCGAAACCGATATCACACCGAAACAGATAAATACCGAAAACAATAGGTTACCGAAAACCGAAATAAATACCGGTATTTTTTCGGTAACATGATAGGTTTCAATATTTTCCGGTAATAAAAAATAATGTTATACCGGTATTTTGATATAATAGTTCCAATTCTATAAGGGTTACGAAAGTATTACCGAAAAATATTGAAACCTATCGTGTTACCGAAAAGAATACCGAAAAAATACCGGTATTTATTTCGGTTTTCGGTAACCTATTGTTTTCGGTATTTATCTGTTTCGGTACAATATCGGTTTCGGTATTTATCTGTTTCGGTATGATATCGGTTTCGGTATAGCTGTATTGCCGAAATACCGGTATGAGCGTTATACCGGTATTAAGTCCCTGCTTCTGGCTCGCGGGGAAACCAGCAAAATTTTAAAAAGAAAATGAAAATTTATCACTTTTAAAGGCGTTGAAATGAAAAAGTGATTTCAAATTTCAAGTGTTATTTTCTAAAAAAAAATATCAGTTTTTGTAATTCTTACTGCTAACGAGAGCAGTTTCATGCCCTTTAATAACTCGGCATTGTTTTTTATTTCAGACCGATGGGTTAGGCGCCACAGGTTCCACCGTTTTTGATGAATTTTTCGACGGCTCGACTTTAACGACTCCCCAGTGCCGTTTGCAATGATTAATTATAAAACAAATAATATATTCTACTGCTTAAGACATCCTTAATGCAACGCAGAAAGTCCCATTAAATTATACGCAGTAATTTTCCTTTAATTATTTCCTAAAGATCTCTTATTTTTATGGCCTCTATCCGGAACAGGCCCTTAATCCGAACAGATACAAAAGTAGAGTGAATTTAAACAAATTACACAATTAGCATTCAACTATTAAGCAAATGCAAATTGGAATCTGCTTTTCCAGTAAGAATTTACATTTTGCGAGTTATGCCACTGCATATCAATGCCAAGCAGCAATATTTAACATCGAATGTACCTACAAAGTTTCTACTACTATGAGAATTTATTTGAACCCTACAATTTTTTCAAGCACGCATTCGAACTTTTAGCGGGTAAATCTTCTTGCAAACGTTGAAAGTTCGAGCTTTATTGCCGGAACTCGCGTGGCACATGCTGCCGGGCGTTCGCCAGAGTATATCGGTTCGCGAAACAACCTGACGCGTCAAAAGAATATCGTTTTTCGACGTGCAGTTAGGCTCATATACTAGACGACAAGCAATCGCAAACGACACTACTCCCGCCGTCTGTTCCTGAGAAAATTAAGACACGAAACTGCGCGAGCAGGAATGACGGAAAAACGATGGAAAGTTTATACACGGGGATATTGCGCGTACGTACGTGTCAGTTGGAGAGCATAAAAGCGAAAAGGACCAGCAACACGCTTGATAGAACAGTTTTATTTGGCCCTGGAGGTAAGCCAGAAAAAAGGTCTTCCGGGAAACAGATAAAACTGCGGATAGTGGTTTACGTAAAATCCAGCCAAAACGAATCGGTGGGCATTGAAAAAATCAGGACACAATCGTGCCGCCTTAAACACTCGCGGAACTTTTTTAGGCGTTCCTTCGTATTTCTTGCGTCTCTTTCTTCAGAAGTTTCTTTCTCTTGAATGTATTTGTTCTTTCGTTTGCCAAGTAGTACGCAGGAAAAGATAGATACAGAAAGAACGGGGAAACTGTTAGGTGCTTAGCGTTGGGTACCAGATTGCGGATTATTATCATTTCTAATTGCACGCGGTAGAGTTCATTGGTTATTAAATTTGTGCTATGGTCTGTTAGACAATAATACTTAATTCTTTATATGGCCCTCATCACGCGCAGATAATATAGCTATCTTACAAGGGAACATGACCTAATTTTGAGAAGGAAACATGCATAAGAATTCTATGTGATCAAGCATTGAAAGCTGCTCGCCAGTGAATTCTTTAATTTTCTAGTCGAACTAAAAATGTATATAAAGCAAGTATTAAACGATCTTTTAGCTCTGCAATTTTCTACTCGTGGACACATTTTTCGTTTAATCGCGAGGATCTTTAAAATGAAATATAACTAAAATCAGTCGGTTAAATATTGGGTACAACGGCGTGATATTTTGAATTGTATCTACCTTAATTGTACAATAGGAATCCGAAAAAGAACTGTTTAATTGGAGAATATGTTTCATAGATTAGTTCTGAATGTTGCATAGCCAAATGTCGTTTAATGTTTGCTTCGTGGAAATTTCAGTTTGATTACAAAGTTAATGGATTTTTCATTCTCATGTAAATAAAGTCGAACACGTAAAAAAATAAAAAATCCAATTGGTTCATTAAAATTCATTATTTATAACGTATAATAATATTATACTTAAGTTATAATAAAACATTCACTTTAGTGCATCATAAAAATTCGGCCCGAAAGCTTGCTTACGCATATTTGCAAATTTTTCAGTAGGTATTTTGCAAACAGTGGGTGAAAATTTACTTTAGGAAACTAAATTTACAGTTTAAAGTTGCACATATTTCTGGGCCTCTTAAATCCCATTCAATGTTCTTCATATTCTGATAAATATACTGAAATGGTTGTTACAGTTTTATTCAAAAACATTTTCTTTCTTCCCACGCGAACAATAAAAATTGCTTTTACTCTATCGCATTGAATTTCGCGTGCAATCGTTTAACGCACGGTCCATGTTTCTACAACGTTTTGTCGACATTCACAGGCTGGGATTCTGAAACAGCAGTTGTTAATGGACGTACTCTTTGTGTTGATCACTTAAAAAAACAGGTACTAAAGGGAGGGGATGGAAAGAAAACGCACCCCTAAAACAATTCTACCAAATCAGAGACAAATGAAATGTTTATATAGTCGTTGGCAATTTCGAATGGAAAAAACTGTAGTTTCGCAATCTTTGCAAACGGTTTCACATTTTTATATTTCTAGGACAACCTGGAAGCAGAAATTCTTTCTCCATTTTATGTAAAATCCAATTCAATTACATTGCGAATAATACTGCGTTACTGCGAAGGCAACCAGCGTGGAATAACAGAGAATTCTCTTTCCTCAATTTCCGTCGAACTTTTTTCGAAAAATTAGATTGCGACGCTAAGTTGCGCATATGATTTCAAAAAAAAGGAAGAAGGTCAGAAGATCGTGTTCTCTCGATTCCTCGCGCAACCCTTTTTAAAGATACGAAAAAAGGAACCAATCGTGTTAAAGCAGAAGGACGCACAAGTTCTTGAACATACAGTAGAATCTCTGTTATCCAAACAATAGTATCTCAACGGTCTACTATTCCAACGCATTATTAGTCGAACGGTCCATATTCCTGTAACATATCTCTTCCCTCATTTCTATAGATAAAAGTGGTTTTCTTGTTGAAAATTATTAATTATCTCTTAACATTGTCTTTTCAATTATCGCTTGTTTGCTTGTGGAGTAAATTTCTTGAGTAAATTTCGTTTACTTTATAACTGTTAGAATTATAGGTTTTTAATAATAACAAATTGACTTTTTATTATAAAATCAAAAAAATAATTCGATCAGTCTAATATAATTTCATCTGAAACTGACAATGTAAGTGTTCATATGCCGAGTAAGTAAGTTCTGTACCTTACCACTTCCCCTTACTCCTTCATTTATTTATAATATTAGAAAAAAAATGTGAGGAGACAGGGATATTAATTTATATATATAATAATTTTTACTTTTTTATCAGACTTTTTTATCACGAATTAAATGGCCTACAACAATATATCTATAATGATCTTCAAATTCAGTATTAAGATCGAAAGTACACGACTGACAATGATCAGTGTTAAAAAAAGAAAATTATATTCCAGTTGGTTTCAAGGAATCGATCAATTTTAACTGTGTTTACAATATAGAACGATGGTCGTAACAAATATCAATGTTCTGTTCTCTGAAATTTTCTCTTCTGTAATAATTATGTCTTTCTATTGTATTTAGTTTCTAACAGTGCACTGAATTCTTTGTTAAAAAGTCGAAAGTATTTGGAGCTTGGCAACTGTTCTTGCAATCTTACGAATACGTCACCAACTTCTCCGGCAGCTTTCGAATATAAAATTTTCACGATATTCTTGAACTTTGGAAGCCCTTGCAAGTCTCACACATTTCATAATTTAATAATTTCTAAGGAGAATATTTTTATGAAAGAAACTTCATAAGAGAACCTGAGCAAAATATGGGACGTAACATTTTCGTAAACTTTTGTAATTTATGCAGATTTTGGAGTTCAGTATTCACTTAAGTTTTAGGAAGGTAACTGCGTAATGCTGAAATATCTTCCAAAAACGTGATTAAAGAATATTATATTCTCAGATTTGTTTATAAGTTTGAAAATAGGATTGCACGGACACGAGTCCGAAATTTCTTGATTTTTGTCATACTTGGTGCATTGTGAGCCTGAATTAGTATTAAAATACGGTAAAATGTAAAATGTTTCTATTTTATTGAACCCTACACCAATTCTTACGAAAGTATTCATTATTATGGATTTTGTAGTTCTATTCTCTTCGATAGATTACTCGAAAATTTGGTTATCAAAAATTTCTGCCCCCTCTTATTTTGGATAAATCACGTTCCACGTCATAATAGAAACAAAAATTAAGCTCAAAATAAGAAACAGTAAATAGTTCATATTACAAGTGATATTACAAATAAAATGAAGATAAAATAACATATCGTTAGAATTTTGTAAATGTTTAGTTAGTTCCATCCCAGGACGATTATAAGTAAATGAAAAATATCGTAATGCATATGGTGTCCGATTATCTTTAACATATTTTGCTTCACACGAACGATTTTTATTAACTAACGATACTTATTTTTAATTCTCAACTACATTTAACTTTTTCATTACACACAGAAGTTTTCTTATCACTAATTTTAATACCCTTCATCCCTAAAATACTTTTATCTTAAATGGCGTAATTAAAACATTCCAAAAGAAAAATCTATCTGGCAACGCACTCCACGATTTTAAATGTCACTCACTGAATTTATACGTTAAAATACAACGCACATGATAAGAAGTAAATTACATGTAGCTATTCAACTGACCAAAGAAAGGAATAAATAAATAATATACAGATGTTTTAAACAGACTGTAAGATTAAATTTATAGCAATGTTTATAAAACTACAGCATGTAATAATCGCAAAATAATAAAAAGGTTATAGTAGAATAAAAGATATGTAACAATTTCTACAAGAACTACTCCACAGCTGTCACGTGTAAATCAGATTAAAATTTCTGCTTATCGTTACTTTGTAACAGACCGAAAACAAATTATGATATTTTTAGCTAAATGAATATTAATAAATGCTTAATATCACAATTACAATTGATCCTTAAATAAAAAAAGGGTTATGCCTTTTTTTATCGCGCGCGACTATTTTCAACAGCCGCAGACGAAAGCATAGTCACATCCTGGCATTGACAGCCTGTCGGAGGAGCTCGGGTTTCTTCGCGCCGCGTTTGAAAGCAACGATTCACCATCCCCGCATAAAGAACTACAAACGTGTAAAAACTTGCCATAGTCTGTTGGAAATCCTTGCGTCGATCCATAAGGTCTCTCCTGTAGACTCCGTTCGCAACGAGAGAAAAAGATAACTAATATTCAGACAACGTAAACGAAGAGAAATTACGAGTCGAATCGCAGCATACAATACGCGAGGCAAGACGCGGCGAAATACTGAGGCAAAGCCCGAATGTCTATCCCGACGGTGGCTCTATGTGCTCCGTGGTCGGGTGGTGGGGCGTAGTTCGCGCTTGCGCACCAACGTTTGCAGTCGTATCGCCGTAAGAATTTTGAAAAAACAACTTCCCGGCACGTTCGCTGTTCGTTGGACTTGACTTCATCGCTTAACTTTCTTTGAATTAAATTTTTTATGGTGAAAGAGCTGGAGAATTGAGATAACGTTTCTTCCTACGATCGAAAGGAGCGATTAAAGACAATGATGGGTACAGTAAACTGCACTGATGCTGGCACTGCATTAATCATTGGCACTCCTGATTAAAAGGACAAATATTAAAAAGTACGAGCTTGGAAAGTACCTTTTTATAATTTCTTATTTTTCTTTCAGTACAACACTGCAAATTCCAGTGAACTACACATTTTACATCTGGTAACATTAAAAAGAAAAATCTTAAAGGTAGTGGTAGGACAAAGAGGTGAGTTTTAAGCGTGTTTTCTTTTAAATTTTGATAAGGAGTAAGTATATTTTGTCGCTTTGTAATTAAGTAAGGGATTGAAATACAGCTTTACTAAGTATTATAGGTATTTAATAGTGAATGAAATAGTCTGTTTAAACTACGTTTTTAACTATTTTTTTTTTCTATATAACTTCAAATTTTCGAGTGCCAATGATTGTACTTTTATGGCTATTTTAGTTTTTCATTGAATATTTTTAAAATGAAAGAGTTGATAGGTACTCAAGATGATTTATTTTAATGGGAAATCCATGGTCATCGATAATAGCTGAAAATTAAGACCGTATAGAAACTTCGCAACAAAATATAGTTAATTCACCAAAGAAGGGGCGTTGTAGGAAGAAGAGAAAACTGAATTTTACTGTTTAAATAAGGTTTTATCATCGCCTAATGAATTTTATTGAATTTGCTTTAAAAATATTTTTATCCGTTCAACTAGGCTCCCTCCAGATTAAATTCTGAGTGCGTAGTCTTAACACGTGCTACTGATTCAAAAGCAGTGCAGTTTTCAATTTATTTATTACTTTCCTTGAAAATGATCGAAATTACGACCTAAACGTTGGAAATTGTATTTGTATAACTTGCAAAATAGCTTTTATTTATTTAATACTGACCGAATCAGTGCGCCGATATTTCACGTTTTAATTTTTGAAAGATTTACGGTCTAAATCCTAATCCACTTTATTTAAAAAAATTTTAAATAGAAAGTGGAACCAAGATATTACACTGAGAATTTGCATAGTTATTATAAGTACAGAAAGAAATATCTTTTCTTAAAAATGAGAATATTTATCAGAATATAATATACATATAACACACTATTTTTTTTTTTTTTGTTTAAGAAACAATATTTTCACAAGTTAGCGTTGTAACGCGCCAATTCTATGCTACTTTGCTTAAAAAAATCTTCATTTTCATTTTTCTGAACTAGACGATTTACACAAATAAATCCAATATAATTCACTACTATATTCCCAGATGGCATCGACTGCTTAGAATTTATTTTCTGCCAGTCCCGTGGCTCCACTTTGATATCGTCGGTTCCCGCACTTTCAAATGTTTTAGGTGAGAACAAAATTATGATATGCGATTCTATTCCAAGCTTCGCTTCGACGAGCACGATTTCTCGAAGTTATTCACGCTTTTTTCCCTATATGTTACGTGGGAGATACGTAGGTAATGTTTTAAGTGAAATAGCGATTCGGAAACAGAATGACTTTACAGGGACGTGCGCATCACGTGAATCCTAACACTGCCTAAATAAATTCAACCAATAGTATCTGGGCAGAAGTGAATTTTGGGTATAATTGGGAATAAGATGATGTTTCACGAGGAAATAAGTCAAAAATACAGAATAATGTATTCTATTTAATGTTCTTAATGTTCGTTTAATGTTCTTAAACGTGCTTCGAAAATCTAGCGTGCACTCGGTTTAAAACTCACACGGGAACATTCTAAGAGTACCTATGTACCTACTTGTTTCAAAATTAAAGCGACATAAATTTGTCGAATACTAAAATCTTAGCCTCGAAGTTTTTTTCTAATAAACGCTTCAAGGGGCTAAAACGACCTTTCAAAATCCGTCAACTGAAGCAGGTTTCCTATAATCGATTCAAAATAATTTGTTGAATTGACAAATGTTTCAAATTAAACATAATCTTGTTTTTAAATTTTTCCCACGACATTTTGCATTTTTATTGAAAGGTAAAAAATTATTATTTAAAATTGCTTAAATTGTAAGTCAATTTGAAAATCTTCAGTACTTAGAACTGATAACATTGCAATTTACGTACAATTGCAAAACGGTTAAAAATGAAGACATCAACTTTATTATCAATTAGTGGGATAAAAAAATTCAAATATAAACATTCTTCCAAGGAAAATTCACATTTTACAGAGAAATATAAAGTAATAATCAGTGTCCTACTTTTCCAGTGCAATGTTACATTTCCAGATGTTCTACAGAACGTTTCCAAGTTTAATGATCTTGGAATTAGTATTCCTCTTCAAACGAAATCTCAGACTCTGGTACCTAATTTATTAAAGCTCTTGCTTATGATGCACATTTTCGTGTGTCGATAAAAAGATAGAAGCCAACATTATACATTATACATAAGTCAGAATAATACTGCTCACTTCTCCCTGCTTTGAAACTCAGACATGCAGCACTTTTGCATTCCTTTATTTATGTATAGAATGAACGGTGTTACGTTTTGTCGCAAATACAGGATGATTCGTAATTGTATATCGACATTTCAGGGGATAAATCTAGGGTACATGTCAGAAAAATATACTATATAAAGAAAGGGTACTTAAATACTATTTTCTGGATTACAATGAATAAAGTAAAGTCTGACCTGCGCGCGCATATAGTGGTACTACTTAATTGTTGTATATTTAACGTACAATTTACTATTTTATTGCGCGGGTTGTTTGTGTCTTTGCCGACAGAAATGAATCATAAGCACTTTTCCGCAATATATCTTAAGTAATGGAATATCTTAACTCTTTCCTTTTTTTAAATAAATGTTTAATTTTGCACCAATAGCTCGTAACTTCTTTTCTCAGTGCGTACTTCTTTATTATACGAGTTCAGAATTAGTCTGCTATCCAAGTATGAAAATAAGTAGGGACCTATATATTATTATCTATCCTCTTTTGTAACACAATATTAACGAATTGAAATAAGGAAACGACGATCTACAAATAATGCATTATGCGATGGTAATGAATTGTGAACGTTGAGTCCCATAAATACTGGAATTACAAAAATGCAATTGACAAATGGCCCTAGTTACGCAGAAAGCTACCACTGAAAATGACAAAAAATTAATTAAACGCGCTATGGATCCGATAATTTTTTGGGCTTTATTTTGTAAAAAATTACCAACCCATAGAACAACTCTGAAATAATACAATTATTAAAACTAAATACTAAGCGATAGTTTAATTTTAGGCTTAAAAATCAAAAGCCGCAGAAAAATTAAAATAACAATAACTATACTGCTCACTATTAAATAACCCATTATAAAACACTGTAACACAATAACAAAAAATAAAATATGCCCAATGGAAATGAAGCTTTTTCTTTAACGATTAAAATCTTCAAACTAAATCTACTAAGTTTCAGATCATTTGGCGTTAGTACTTTCCTGCACAACTATTCCCAAATGTGGCAGGCACTCAGGCAGCAAATTAAGTTTCACGCGATATAATCTCCACGAGGGGGTCGCGCGTAAGAAGAAAAAAGTCGACGTCCCCGAGCTTTGTAAATATCCGGCACAACGGGTGCATTTGGCCTGTTTTTTGGGCACAAAGGGTTAAAGCAGCGATAGGGGCGAATGAGAGGGCCTATTGTTTCTCGTACGATGCCGCGTGTCTGCCACTCGAGACACCCGGTATATTCGGGCGGGCGTCCCGCGAGGGGCGTCTCTCCGGCTATCGCCAATAATTGTTCCTTATCAAAAGGGAACGAAACGGGCGTCGACCATATGCGATCCACGACACGCGGCCATTAAAAACTACCACGACTCTGACTCGTGGTCCACCTTACGATATTCACTGGTTCCGTTCTACGAATTTTTAGAAAACTCACGGGGGCGTGTTCCCGTCGACAGAGGCGAGTCAATTTATCAATTCAAATACGAACCGTGGACGTGTCCACACTTTATTAGCGTGGTGTCTGCCTTTGCGTGCCACAGTAATTAAAAATGTTATGGATATAGAAGCTGGGGCGTAATTGGTAGTATAACCTGACAGGGAGTGGCTCGTTGTTTAAGTCCAGTTTAAAAATGTAGAATAAAATTTTTTCACAAAGTTTAGTTCCCAAAAATGTTGAATTTTAAAGTTTTTGGAAAATTGTAGCATCTCATTTCCTCTTCGACTTCTAACTATGCTCATCATTTCTTATGCGATTTTACAAATAAACGCAGAATAACATTTTCACTTTTTACTGTTACAGCTCGATTGTTTTGAGTGATTAATTTTTAGTTTATAACTGATGACTTCGCTGAATAACAAGTGCTTTTATATTATTGGTAAACGCTGTAAAATGGGGTGAAATCGATTAATTGTTATTTAAGATCACTTAATATCTTTCGGAAAAATTTCTATGTGTACAATCGTACTTTACAGAATCCTTTTCAAAATGAAGCTAAGCATTGTAAAATCTACCCGTATAATTTCTAACAACTGTATATGACTGCGTACGTATAGAGGCAACTAAAATATAGGAAAAATTGTATTTCCTCGACTCCTACGATCCACCTGTGGTAGATTGAGGTGGGAATGTGAACTTGGCGCTGAAAGGTAAATAAAGTAGGAAATATAGAAGTAACGTAAAAGAAGACAGTAGGAAAGTCGTTTCGACGAATGGAATATAATCGTCACGGAAAAGGATGAGGGGGTGTGCACTTTCGACGAGTGCCTGGACCATATGTGTTCCTATCATTTCTGTTACGATAAATGAAATGCCACCGTTACTATCTATTTAACAACGAAGTCTGTTCATACAGCTGTACCGTAAAATGAATTATAGAATTAAAGTAAACAGCTTACGAAACTGAATATAAACGGGGTATTCGCTCGAAAGTGTGTGAAAATTGGGCAGTTCTTTCTGAATTTTTTCCTTCCAAAATAAACGATCTACATAGTTCTGGTTTTGTACGGGTTTTTACTAATATTTTACCAACACTTTCACGCCGTTGTTTTAAAAACTGACAAATATTTACTATGTTAGAGGTGCGATCACTTTCAAAAATTCTTTCTTCACGGTTAACATGATTGTGCCCATTGTATTCATCCGAAATAAAAAAGAAAACGCTTTTATTCCATTCAGTGAACCTGCCTTTTTTTGTCCCTAGCAGAATTGTAAAAGTATCAGCGATATTTCCACGTTTCAAAACAGATGAAAGTGAACAAATTTGGTTAAATTAAATTTTCTCCTTCATTTGGTCACCATTTTTTTTCTCCTCGATATTAATGAATAACTAAGGCAGGGGTGATAATGGCAAATTTACTGAATAGAATAAAAGTAGTCTTCTTTATTTCAGTTGAACCGTGAAGGAGTAATTTGTTTAAATTGATTGCGCGTGAACACCTCTAACATAGTAAATGTTTGTTGAAACAAATGTACAAAGCCAGAACTATGTGGAACATTTATTTTGGAAGAAAAAATTCAGGAAAAACTGCCCCTTTTTTCAGTTTTGAGCGAATACCTCCATAACGCTTGTTCCTTCGTTAGAATTGAGTAATATTCATAAAAGCAAACACAGTAGGACCCCTGTTACCTGAATCATTGTTGGCTGAACAATTTACCATTCGAATGATATTTTATCCAAAAAGACTGCGACATATTTGCTGGAATAATTTTCCCATGACTGTCTAAACTGCTTCTGAGAATCGCGAGAGCGTTATAAACTTCAGACTAAATGTAGGAGAAAACCTACTGTTATTGGTATTAAAGACACGTAGGGTGAAGGACCCAATTACTGACACCTAAGTAATTACTGTCACCGTAAGCTATTTTATTTAAAATAACGAATAAATAAACGTTGTAAAGTCATAAACAAAAAGAATTATGTAATTCAACTTATAATCTACGCTATAGATTATATGCTATAGTTTATTTATTCGTTATTTTAAGTAAAATAGCTTAAGGTGACAGTAATTGGTTAGGTGTCAGTAATTGGGTCCTTTACCCTAGGTATATTGAGTATCAGTAACCTTCATCCGTTCTTCGTGCCAATTTAACACAGTTTTCCCGAAATCCTGCATAAAGTAAATAAATAACCACTAAAATATTTGTTCCGTTAATAGAATATTCAAATTATTCATACACATAATATTATCTAACAAAGAGTTTAACGAGGAAGGTTGTTAAGAGTTCCACAAATTAATAAACGTAAAACGATGTAAGGAATAACAAAAGTCACTGTAGTTCAGGCACTTAATGGTAAGGTTCTTGTAAAACTTTTGAAAACTACTAAGGGGAGCTTAAAATAGTTGCACAAGTTCTAAGAGGATTCCTACGCATCATCAAACTCAATAAACTTCTAACTCATGATCGTTCCTTAATAGAGATTTCGAAGAAAATTCTGAGGAAGTTTAAACGCAAGAATACAATACACAAACAATAAATTCAAGATATTTAGCTGAGATTCTAGTTTATCGTATCGCTTTAGACCCATTATTTATCGTCAGGAAATGCCGCTTGTCCTAGCATCCGCTTTCGTGGTGCATCACTGCAGCATGCTGTGCCACCAGGAACCCGTGTCTAGTGTGCGCAGACACTGGCTAACTTTTTGTTCAATTTGTCATCATGTTTTGTACGTCTGAGGTTTGTGACATCCAGGCAAACGTACTTTAACTCATTACACTTAGTTTTCATTCCTCTACGACTTCTGCGGATTGTCTGCGATGTTTAACAGCTGTTTTATGCAACTGAAATTGCACAGCACTTTGACAAATTGCTGGAAAGGTCATTGTGAGCGACAGGTATATGAGCATAGGAGATATTTTTAATATTTATACATACAAATATAGTTGTAAATAGAAAAAAGCATTCGCATACTGGGGCCTATTTTAAATGAAAAAAAAGTACTCATTTACCTTCATTGCAGAGTGTGAAAGAAGTATGCAGGTACGACAGGGGGATGTAGAAACTTGTGAAGAAAAGTTTTTATACTTTACCACTACCAACAAGCGAATTATAAATATAACGGTAGAATTAGAGGGAAACCCTCCTTGTTAATTTGTTAATATCTATTCATTTTATATAAGGGATTAATACATCAAAAAGTTAAAAGCTATGTACTATTATGCATAAAAGCGTATTTCAAAAGATACATAAATAAATTTAATTAAACAAAGTAATCGTGCGAAACCTAATTTAATTACATACTATGAAAAAGTATAGTATGTAATGGTGCACAATTGAATAGCGATATAAGTGCAGCCACTAATCACACAAGACTGACGATTATAAAGAAATAGCTGTTATTTAAAGTTAATCGAACATCGAAGTTGACGTTTTTAAACAGTTCCTTCGAATAAATTACAAAATTCAATAAAAGTTAAAATTATCACTTTCTATCTACTTTTTCTTTACGGAACAATTTCGCTCTCCACTCTCTGAAACAGTATCCCGTTGACGACATTTAAGCGAACGATAAATTTCAATCATTCGACGACAGCAAATAAACGCAATTGTAACGGGAGTCCCTCTCAGTGAATTAATTATGACATCACGCGCGAGATTCGAAACGTGGACGAACAAAATCCCAATTGATCCGTTTGCGTAAACGGAAACGATTTACAACTGAAGCTGCGCCAATTATTTGCTAATAAAGGGACGAAGTAAATGTCAATTTAAAAAACAGCAGTTAATTTTATGAATTTCAGTGACAATTTAAATTAATTCGAATGAATATCGACTTTATTACACAAGACTAGCAACGAAAGCCGCGAAACGCTGTTGTTAAACCTAGCTTTAATAAAATAAAAGATTTGATTTTACTTGTTATACGGCAGTTGTAAAATGCAGTGCAAGATCCAACGTTCTCGTTCGATAAATGAGCTACAATAAAGTAGGAGATAATTCCGAGTAGGTTGGTAATTCTACAGTCACCGCAAACTTCGAAGAAAAGGTATGTCTGTGCCACGACTTCATAACGCGGGCCTTAGTTTAGCCTCTGGCATTTCGTAATAATTATCCCCGATAAAATCCTCGCTGCTTGAAATTTAAAGAATAATCGAATTAACTTCACCGACTAAAATTGCCTTTTAACCCAGCTCGATTGCCGACTGAAATTGCCTTTTAAGAGTGCATCAATGTAGTAATTACAGGTGCCATAACTGCCATAAAATTGATCAACGACGCGACACGAAATAATTACACAGAAACGGGGTAATATAGAATATTTAATTACGCTTTTAATCTATTGGACAGTTTTCCTGAGAACTATAGAAAGATTCTTGAGAAACTGAAATTCTGCAATTCTTGAAAACTGAAAATAGCTTTTAACATTTTATTTGTCGTGTAATATTCATTTATTCTTGGACAATGTAAATATTAAGCGATTTGTTTCACACACCTACGTCGTTAAATTTGTTTTGACGTTAGTTACAACGCCATATACAATACTCACACATTCTCAGCAAAGAAATAAGAATATTCTTGAAAAATTTAAAAAGTACGTTTTCAAAAAATCTTCTGTCAATCACAGTATATATATTTTTTTTTAAATAAGCACTTTGTTTTTCTCAAGTTTTTGGTATCAGTAATAAAATTGAAATTTCAAAGAGTTTACGTTAAACAGGACGTCCTGTGTATTTGTATTCTATTGTTCCTATGGCCAGTCTCAAAAGGTTGAAATTAGCGAATTTTCGTTAAAGTAAATATTTTTTAAGACAGCAATTATATTAGCATTAATTAACCTAACGTTCTTATCGATCTGTATTCCCATGAAAATCCCACGAAAAAAAGTATCGAGGTACGAGCACGATGATCGATTGAATTATTTTTATTTCATTCCCGTGGGAACCAGAAACTCGACTTTTCGTTCTCCGGATCCTCGAACTTCAAGATGGAAATCAGATGGAAGCGAGACTTTCCTTTGACGATCCATTCTGCTCGGATCGATACGGCCTTGATCGCGAGATTTAGCGAAATCGTTCCTCCTGGTATTCGCTAAGAGGAGACTCTACAATGGAGTTTTCGCCAACCGGAAAAATGTGGGATGGAAAACCTTGCTGCGGAGCCGCAGCCTTTTCACAGGAATCCGAACAGCATTTTTCGATGATGCAAGAAGTTCAAGCCCGTCTCAAGCAGTCTTTTTACACATTCTCTTTCCGACATAGCTACAATCTTTTCGCCGAGGAATTTCATTTTGAAGAAGTTCGGTAGGAAATTGTCTCGAGCGAAACAAAATATTATACGTGATATATCCATCGATATCCTGATCCCCGAAATATTAAGTCGCGCAGGAATTATTATTCTTTTTAAATACAGCTTCATTCACCTAACTTGACGACTTAAAATTATTCGTAAACTATTAGCTGTACGAACAGTGTATGAAGCATAAGTTTCATGATTTCCTGAAGGGCATACGATAGCGGTAAGTGGTAAACACTTTCCTTTCAAATCCCTCTGTAAACAATCCACGGACTCGTCGTAAAGTCGCCAGTAGTCGGCATTGTCATAAGTTGCCTATGAAAATTGATTCGCGGCAAACGCGATTCAGCCGGCTTTCGGTGGACGATAAGTGTGCATCTAGCTGCGATGTAATTACGAGGAAAAGGCAGATGCAGCGAGTGCATGCGTTACAGCTAGCAGGTACGTACAACGATACACCGTGGCGCATTATGCTCACGGGTTTCTAGTTCGAGAACACTCGAGGCCAGGTGTAGGTTGAAGGTTTTGAAAGAGGCCCTCTGGCCTCGCGCAACGAGGCTCCTGTCGCAATTGCACCGGGGTTGTAATGTAGGTCGGCCCTCCTAATAGAGCAAAGAGACCAGCAAGAGAAAGAGTAGCTGGAACGAAGTAAGATTAATTAAGGTGATGCTTGATCCGCTGCAACTTCTTCCAAGGATTTTCGGTAGCTTTTGTGCGCACTTTTTCTCCGCTGAAAACTCTACCATGCTTGCTGACAGAGACTTCAGAATTAATAGCTAAATGGTTGCACACTGATATCTGAAATTGGGTAAAAAAAATTGAAAGCTAGATAGTTTACACTGCGCTTGACCCATTTTAAACAAAAAAAAAATTGAAAAATTGAAAATTCGTTTCCTCGCAAGCGAAGGTCGCGACATCTAGTTATTAATTTTACAATGACTAATTATAGGTATATTTTTTACATATTACGTTTTAAATATGACACTAGTAATTGTAAAATTAATAACTAGATGTCGCGACCTTCGCTTGCGAGCAAACGAATTTTCAATTTTTCATTTCTTTTTTTTTTGTTTTTCTTAAATGGGTCAAGCGCAGTGTAAACTATCTAGCTTTCAATTTTTTTCTTTTTGCAATCAGATGACTGTGACAGATGCTACATTGTTCCATTGTCGAAGAGGTTGACAAGATTCCACGATAATTAATAAATAATAACAAGGATCGACATAAAAAAAATGTTTTCTGCAAGTTTAAAGGTGCCTCCTTATATCCCAAAATAGTTTAAACCAATATTAACAGTAGACTTTTAAACAAAAATTCGTAAATATCAGTTACTTCTGGGGCTCTTATACGAGAATCCCCCCTTAAGTGCGCACGTGCGCATGATTAATTACAGTAGATATTTTCTAGTCTCATCATATTGCCTTCCTGTGTTAGTTTTATTTGCGCCTTACCTTACAGATTGATCTACGTCTCTTTTTCTATTCTAACTCTACGTTTTTGCGTTGCCATTGAAATGTTTATAAAATATCTCTTTTGCTCCTTCCTGCGCGTCAGTACCTAAGAGCTGCCCTATTAATAATTAATAAACAACCAAAAGGAAGGAGTATGCATGAATATGAATGGGCTACGAAACCCTTTGAGGTTGAACGCGGCTATACCATTAAACAATGTTACTTTTTTGTCATGATCCAAATGCCATTTGCGTTCTAACTTACTCGCACTAATTAAATACAGGATTTTTTAGTAGAATTTCCAAACCAATAATCCATATAATTCCACAAATTACCGAATTCATTCGGTTCTACAAACTTCTCTAGAAGTTCTCTACAGTTCTACACTCTCTAAAACTTGGAGATGTAGGTACTTCTGGGGAGCAAAAGATAAAGTTACGTTTTTCTTTCACGTAATTTCATCCTTGCCACACAAGAAGAATCTTCAATGCTAATAATTGATAGTCTCAAGGCATCGAAACAGTGGCATCTGTTTCAGGAATTGCTTTTTCATTCCCTTTACGCGACACACCGTAGATAAGACGACGTCGTATCTTTATAGGGAACGCATTACTTTCATTTTAATTGCTTTCGCTTGTCGTAGAAAGGCCTTGCGGGTGAACAATGTCAGTGGCGTCCAATACGCAACGAAGGAAGAACATTTTCAGTTTCTCATGCCAGAGGTCATACGGCGAAGTTAATAAATCATTGGGTAAAGTAAAAGAGCGATACCCTGAAATCCTCGGGTGAGTCTGAAGGAACTACAGAGGGAAAGAAGAAAGTAATTCATCGTGCCCTAACGGCATCCTTAGCTTAAGTAAAATGATGTAAATTCGCGTGTATTTATCTTTCGAGAACGCGGGGAACTTACCTGGTCTGAACCCTTGGTTTACCATTTACATTTATTTTCCTTTTTAGGCAACAGAATTTTTCCCTGGCTCATTTAAACGAGCACACTTATTTTTACTACTTCTCATCGCAACATGGGCAAAATCCTTCTTTAGGATTCTTTAGATCTATTATTCTTTTAACAATAGTCACATTACAAATCAAATACTAGAGTACTGAAGTGCGAGGTGGTGAATTTCTCTATGTTTGAAGTTTGTAAAAAATTGTTGTTATAAATTAACTATTATTATATCATATGTATTTCACATATTTTTCATACCGATAGTGTAATTAGGATTATTATGCTCAGAAGCTTTGAGATCTCATATTTATATATATTTCTTTTTACTGTCTGAATCAAATTTAACAAATGACAGGCGTTATTGTATGTTCGTGCAAGGTGAAAAAGAAAGTAGTGCTTAATGAATCGATAGAAGTTCATTCAGACACTTAAAATCTTGCCATAAAATTTATTTCAATCACCAAATTCAAATTCAAACTTTTCTGTCTATATCTATCTGTTTCGTCAAACAAAAGGAGAGAAAATTTAGAAATAATTATATACCACGGATGATCTGTACTTTTTGGAAAAAAGTTTGAAACCTTAACCAATTACATAGATCGTGTATGATTTCGCGTCAAATTTTGTTTATAACTATTCGTAAGTAATTCATAGGCTAAACCAGCCAGTAATTTACCGCATACCAGTGAATGACCATTAGGCAAAGAAATGTCGATTATAAATTTAAAAATGTTATATGTTTATAAATGGAGTGTAGTTGCACTTTTAATATCCCATATTTTTAGTTACGTGTGTTAAGCAAACATTAATACGTACAATTCTTATTAAAAGTATGCGGTCACTTTATAATAGTTTTTTCTTTTAAAGTACGATAAGAATAAGTAATTATTTTTATAGAAATATCAAGAAAAATAAATTTAAATGTAATTTCCACAGTTGTTTTGTTGTTATTATAAATTCAACAATTCGGTCATTCACTGGTTGCTTTACCCTACGTTGTACAAAGTGCCCGATTAGTGCTGGTAGAAAATTTAAGAGGTGATTCTAGACACCAAAATGAGACGAAAATCAAGAATGACGACATTCCGGTTAAGGCCTCGTTTGTCAGTTATAAGCGTTTAAAGATATGCCTAACAGCAGGCAACCCGCGTGCACCGCTGCACGCGGGACAAGTCAGGCGAGGGTTCGGGCAGTGGTGAACGGAGCCACTGTCGCAGGGGGTCACTTACCTCGGGGAAGCTGGGACGAAATTTACGACAATCGGCACGGCCGCACGATTCTGCGGCACTTAATCCAATATTAAAGGGTATCGTTGAATTACACCAGCCCTGCCAACTCCCCAAAATCCATTGTTTCCATTATATCCACCGAACTCATAATTCACACAAAATACAGAATCACACAAGCCCCCCCAAAAATATCAGATCTGCATCATGTTGCATTCAAAATTTCATGGGGAAAATACAGATTAACTCGTGGTAAAATAATGAAATTGGTTAAAATAACTAATCACAGGAATGAATGAAAACTAGACGAAGTGCATAACAACAAAGAAAATTAACTATATCGAGCACCTGGGAGAAATAAAATTTTGAACTCGATTTTCGTGTGATATTTTAAAGACACCAGTCGGTGCATTTAACGCGTTGTTATATTGGATATATTTGATGTGAAAAAGTATTTTAACACGTTCCATGCTACGTGAATTTGCATACAAAGAAAAGAAAAGAAATATTTCTCAATTCAGTATCGAAATCAATACACTGAAATTATAAAAAATATAACTACTATCTTTCTGTAATTAAATATCGCAATCTACTTTTCTCATAAATTTTTATAGTTCTACCAGCAGTCTAAATATTAAATCAAGTTCTCGAATATTATTTTCACAATATTTCGCAGTCTCTGTTCACAGCTATATCCAAGCTGTTCTCTCCGTGCGCGCAATTGAATCACGGAGCCCGCCAAAAAGGACAGAGCAGTCGACAAGCGCGTACGCCTACTTGAACGACGACTCCATCCCTTTGACCAGGTTGAGAATTTCCAAACAACGTCTGCAGGAGCGAGAAGAAAAACGGAAAGCGAGCGAACGAACGATAACGAGGGTGCAGATCAATCGACTGTGGGCGCAAAGGGCTTCGTTTACACGAACTTGCCGGGTTGAACGAAATTAAATGGATGTTAGACGGACAACTGCTCCGCAGGTCTCGTTACCGGCCGTAATGAATAATTAAAGCTGCAGAGACTACAGCCAAGACACGGCATGCATTTAAAGCAGCTCGTTACCGATTACGTAATGTCGCGTAATTATGCCGCGAGTGATCACCTCTCCGTCGGCAGCAAATAGGAATCAAAAGCTACCAGCAATCCCTCTAATCGTTTAACTGCGTGCTAACGACGATGCTGCATTTGATGCGTGATTAAAGATAACTATTTAACGACATTCCGAAGGTTGCGCGGTTGGAATTTATAAAGAAATTTACCGACCGAATGGGTTATACTGAATTGGGGAGCATAATAGAGAATACATGCCTGCAAGGTCTGGATATTTAGCGACGGCTCGTGGCTCGGAGCAACGCAGTTATTGAGTGCCTGGGGAGTGATTGTTTTCAGGCATTGGTAAATTTAAGGACAGCAAACAACCTGATATTGTTCCGGGAGGATCCGGCAACGGAATGGGAAATGCGAGTGAGTCTTCTGGTGAAAGAATTGCAACGAACAACCGACCACTTATCCTGCAACTTTGAAGTTGGAAAAACATATTCTTTTCAGGAAACTAATCGAGTTAGAAAGTCTCGTTCTCCTAATTGCCCTTCGGTGCGTTTTTCAGCTGTTTAGCGTTTGCTTAAGTTGCTACCGTAAGTTGGGTGTAGAGATTCCAACGACGATATCCAACGAATTAAAAGGGGAGGATAACTAGTTGTAAGCAACGATTCTTGGAGAGGAGGGCGTCATATTTGCCAGCCACCAGCCAAGTTGACAGTAATTTTCATTTTCACCTGGGATTTTGCTTTACAAGCGCTCAAATAAATTGTCATCCGCGGTAGTTTTTCCAAGGCTATGGAACGACAATGATAAGAACTTCGCAAGATTCTTGTTAAAATACAATAATACTTTGAGGCAAATGTGCGCTAAAAAGAATATAAAATTTTTCTTAAGTCAGTGCCAGAATAGAAGCAGAATTAAATCGGCTGGACGCGTGACGTCCCACTAAATTTTTGCGCGCTCTAATTCCCAGGCGTTAGTGTGCCAACAACTGTCGTACCTATAATGTGATCTGAAAACCTGAACTTTAAACAGGTGATTATTAAAAATTTTAGCCCAGACATTAACAATAAACCATTACAAAAATTGAGATTGAACAACGATACACGAAATCTAATAAAGCCGGCAGAGATTATAAATACTAGTCGAATAAAATCCAAAGGAAATATGAAAGACACTGAGTTCCAAGAATTAAAATATTTTGCCAAGTTATTAATTAATTAAAAGAGGAACGACACTGAATCCTTCGCGTAGCGCGACGATTACGACTATATTATCTCGCTGAATCATTGAAATACGGGAGACTTCGTCAATAAATAACAGAGTAGGGTAAGTCGGGGAGAGACGGGTCACTTTTTATTAAAACCGTAAATTACGTAATTTACACCGTAAATTTAGCGGTTGTTTAAAGGACAAAAATAAACGTGATCGAGCCATCTCACCCGCGAGGCCATCTCACCCGGAATTACCATACAGAATATTACCAATGTTAACTATGAATATCGATCGCCTGAATAGCTCGTAACATTCGGTTATTCGAGAGAGCAGTCGAATAAACGACCTGTTAGACTGGATTGCTCTGTGGCTTCCTCCAAGTGATTTATACGTTGTCAATTCCTAGAATCACTCTCCGCGTTAAATTAATTACTCGGAGATTAGTCGAGCTTAAGGAGGTTAGCATGATGCTAATCGCGATATAACACGATGTAGGGGGTGTTTCCTGACAGCAAATGTCAATAATGTGCGTAACAGATGCTGCAAGTACTTCTCAGTGAAAAACGTTGATGTAGCAGCATATGTTTGATACATAATGTTGAGCGGGGTATGTATACAATTCAAGATTTTAATGTAGAAATTACGTACTACATATTATGTGCTTATATAAGAGGCCATGACTCTTGTAACCAAAATTTTAAAAGTTAAGACATCACGTCACGCGATGGAAAACGTAATAGAATTTCAACTTCTACAGATATTATTGACTAAGGATTTGTAGAGCAGACGGCCATGCACTCGGGGATTGATTCACTTAAAGTTTCAAATCATTAGTTATGTAGAGTCTGCAGTGTAATAGTTTAAGTATACGTACTTAAGGGGTTAGGACACAGTAACGGGCCAAGAAAGCAGACTTTTTTAGACAACGATGATAAGAAAAGTTAACAATCGATTAATATAAGGGTTTGTGTTTTAGTTCACTATATTATGAACTATAAGAAAAGCGTATAATATTTACATAATAGCATTTGTACGCCGTGCAATGTCTCCATTTAAAATGTCCTTTTTCTTCCGGATGACCAACTGGTGGGCCGGATTCCGGGAAATCGAATGAATTGTATCAAATACCCCAGAAATGTCATAAACTATAATATGTTTCCTAGGCATCGACGATCCAACATTTAAAATTTTTTAATTATTCTACAAAATATAAACAGAAGGAAAGAGACACTTTTGTCGAAATTTGATCATTATTTTTCAAACATCGGCCATTTCGTGAATTTTCGCAAAAATTGAAATGTTGGATCGTCAATGCCTAGGAAATATATCATAGTTTATGACATTTTTGGGGTTTTTGTTATAGTTCATTCGATTTCCCGGAATCCGGCCCACCAGTTGGCTACTATTTTGTAAATATTATATGCTTTTCTTATAGTTCATAATATAGCAAACTAAAACAAAAAACCATATATAAATCGATTGTTTACTTTTCTTATTATCGTCGTCTAAAAATCGTCTGCTTTCTTGGCCCGTTACTGTGTCCTAGCCCCTTAAGAAAGACAGTTGACGGTATATGGCGCCAAATTAAATACTGTTTTCTATTATGGATGCCGCCAAGTAGCGTCAAATGAACGCCGTCTGGAGAAACCGATGGTATTACAATTAGCGGTAAGTAATCAGCGCTATGCCCCGTCGCGTCGATAAGGTGTTAAGATTGCATGCCTTAAGGGGACATTCTACAGTCTCAGCCAAAAATTCGGACGCTTTTCGGCGACGGTTTTTGTAATGGAATAAACACGTAACGTTTCCGAACTTTTGGGGGTATATTGTACCACTCTTGAATTACAAGAAAAAATCTTTGCTGTTTGTTTATTTCATTGTACAAACCATCGCCGAAAAGTGGCCGCACTTTCGGCGGGGACTGTAGAATCTCCTTAAGGGGGGATCCTCGCGCTTTTTCTTACCCAATCTTAACCTTTTTCGTCACAATTTGCTTCGTGTATTTATCTATGCTTCAGTAACGTTTACAAATTTGATTAGAGAAAAATTATTCAAATTTGTGGCAGTGCAAACGATTTAAATTTCTGACTTTTGAACGCAATTGGTAACGAAGGAGTTTTCCCATTTGTCCGTGATTCCGGCTATTCTGCTCATCTGAAATAAGAATATCAAAATGATTCTTCATTAGAACAAGTCTGGCTGCAGCAGGTAGCGAAATTAATTCAAAATCACGTTTTTCCTCACTTTTTTAGTCCGCGCAAGGTACGAGAAACGTGAAAAAATCGGTAGTCAAACTTCAAAGCGTCGCCATTTTTTTAATTGTCGATTTTTTTTTCTTTCATTCCACTACCGACTATAGCCAAACACGTCCTAATTAAGAATCATTTTGGTTTCTTCTTATTTGAGATGAGCAGAATAGCCGGAATCATCGGACACCTAGGAGGACTTTTTTTAGCGAATGCGTTCAAACGCTTGCACTGTCACAAATTTTAATTATTTCTCTCCAATAAAATTTGTAAATACTACTGAAGCATGGATAAATATATAAAGCAAATTGTGACGAAAAAGGTTTCCCAGATGCTTTATAAAAAAAATACTAAAGATTTTGTAAAAAAAGCGCGTCTTACACTAGAATATCCCTTTAAGGCAATTATGCAAAACCCTAAAACTCGACTTTGCCAAAGTGTCCAGGTATGTGTACCCTTCTGAACAACTCGCGCCAGACACCCAGAGAACCTGAAATTCTTCGAACGAGCTGAGACTCTCGCGGCGACACACTTTTCGCCACTGCGGCAACTCGCATCCATCTTTAAACGTGTTTATCTTGGGGGCAAAGCTAGTGCGTCTTATATTCCCACGAAAGTCTGACTTTCCGTGCCAAGGACTACCAACGGAAATCATTTTCCATCCCTTCCACCATTCCCTGCCAGAACGAGGGATGCTTTCACGGAAATCGTTTCCTCGGTCGGTAAAGCGATAACGGTGCCAGGCATTAAGTGTACCGCAGAATTTCGATCAGCCTTGAAATTTCGATCGTCGTTTCCCATCCCGGTAAATCTCTGGAAAAATATGGGGGATTTGGGACCTGCGCTGTTTATTTAATCGCGAAATAATTATCGGAACTGCGAGCAAGGTGGAGGTTGAAATAAAACGCGACACTCTGTCGCCAATGAATAAAATAACGTTTCTGGAAGAACACACGAATCGAGCAATTTTACATTCATTCCTAAAACAGAGTAAGAATATTATTGATTAATAATATCAAGAATTAAACAGTGTCTGATGCCCTTTTCAAATGGAATATTTTTTTTCTTATAGTATCTATAAAATTAAACGTTTCGTTATGTACGTTAAAGGTAGAATTGAAATACTAAGTAGATTATTTTTTTTAACAGCTAATTCGAATTATGTCACCCTGATTGTTCAATTATGCACATTTTCTTCTTAAGAGGTCATACCTAGTTGGCAGGCGAAAAAGAACGGGGTTATCGGGAATTTTTTGTGAAAAATCTAATGTATAGTTTTTGCATCTATTTGTTTGTTGTAAAAGTACATATATTCAGCAACTCTCGGTGATTTTGTTATAGAAAAATATTAAAAAATGAACGAATAGCAGCCACTCTCCAGGAAGCTAATTTTTTTTTTAGTGTTGAGCACGATTTCTCCGCTCTGGATCATCTGAAATCGAAAAGCGAAGAAGATTCTGCTAGTATACGAGTTTACCTGACGCGTCAACGAACGATTTTTGTTTTTGATGAAAACTCTATTTTTAATTCACAAAAAACGACCAATTCAGACACCGACAGATCATGATTTTGCGTTAAACGGCCGCCATTTAGTCTGGAATCATTTTTTTTTAAAAATCGTTCGTTCAGGCATCAGATGAGCTCATATATTAACAGAGTCTTCTTTACTTTCTGATTTCAGATGATCCGGCTCTGAGAAATCGTACTCACCGCGCAGCGCCTTTATAAAAACAGTTTCTGGGAGAGTGGCTGCTATTCGTCCATTTTGTAATATTCTTCTATAACAAAATCACCGAGAGTTGCTGAATACATGTACTTTTAAAATAAGCAAATAGTTGCAAAAAATATGTATTCGATTTTTCACAAAAAAAAATCCCCAAAAGCAGGGAATGCGACGAAACAGGTTTATCGAGAAAAATAAGTGTTCTGTTCGAGTGAAGAGTGGACATTACCTGTTTTTAACCAGTTTACCAAAACATTAAAGCTATCTTATGGGGGCATTTGAACTTTACAACCCTTTGTGATTTGACAATTCTGTAGTCCCACTTGCCACCAACAAAATATCCTATAAATCGTAGAATCTCGAAAAATGGACATTCCTCGTTTTATCTCCTTACCCTTTAATTAGCGTTCCTTGTCGAGAAATTTTATAATTTCTTATTTCTCATTTCTCGAGAAATGACAGTGTTTCTTGAGAATCTTCAGTGTAGGAAAATTACTTCAAATCCCATTTGATTCCAGAAATGAATTTTCAGTTAGTTCAAATTGTATATTAATCGTGAACGTATGAACACATCTACAATCAATAATAAATGTTAGTAATATTATCGAAGAATTGCGCGATTATTTATAAACTTTTATCTTCGTATCGCCTATTAAAACAACATCCACTCGAAATGAAAGAAATGTTCTACAGACGCAGATTTTGTCACAAAAAAAAGAAGTAGATTGGCTGGCGGGACATTAGACGCATTACGCTTTTGAAAAAACTATTTTAAAACAAAAAAGTAATGTTCCACCTTGCTCACATATCATATTAAATAAATAAATTTATCAATTATATTTAATATCTGTTTTTTTCATTTACACAAGTTTTGTCTAAGTTGGACACGAATAAAAATTTAGATAAATATTATCAACAATATTCCAAAAATATAAGTTTTGCAATATTTTTTTAATTTCTTGAGAATTCTCGAGAATTCTCGAAAAATATCGAGAAATCAGGAACACTACCTTTAATTATACTATATGGACATAGACTAAAAATACTATAATTAAGTGTATTGTATACACTTTAGATCGATTACAGTGGACACTAACGATGTGACCTGCTAATTGTTAAATCGTTCCAAATCGATTCTGTCAGTGAAAGCGTTAACACCGAGTAAAAGGGCCAATGCAGGATGCAGTCGCAACCGGTGTTACTCGGTGTATACACCGGTTACCCGGTTACCCAGCCTAATAGTGATCAAAACGTGATCAAGGTATTACGCAAGGCTCAACGGACCCGTCACTGATACAACTCCACTGATCGTGGGGCGCGAAACGGGGATGAAAATTGGCACGGCCCCAATTCCCCTCTCGCAACCCTTCTCTTCATCATTTCTCTTTCTCTCTCACTCTGTCTCTCGATCTCGTGGTTCCTTTTATTCCCGAGCTAGCACAATAATCCCATTGTTTTTGGCAATTAAGCGACAGGAAACACGAGTCTAAGGGTTCGAGGGAAGTGTTTGGGGGGAGGGGAGGAGGGGGTAGGACACCCCCGAGGACCTGGTGCAAAATGGTCTAGTGTCCGGGGCACGGGATCGCGTCTCTCGATCGAGACACATGATTGGCTGCCATTGTGCCACCAGTGATCTCCATGATTCCGAACAAAGGAGCCGTCGGTTGGTTGGCTGTCATGGTGCCCCATTGTCTTCCGGTTTGTTTGCGTTAGGCGGTGCGAGGATACACAGCCGGTAGAGGGTTTGGAAATTACGAGATCTGCGAAATTTCTTCCTGTCACGTTATCATTTTTTTTTTCTTTTTTGTTTTTCGATGCAGATGTATAGAGAAATTGCGGGGTAGTGAAACACACCCAGCACCATCTCTATTTTATAAACTTCTATAAATATGTACACGTGCAGGGTGTGCCACCTAATTTTATAACCTGGCTTGTTTCGATTATATTTAAAATTTTATAAATATGTTTCCTATAAAAGTTGCACAATTTTGTGGAGGCTGGCACGGCGAACAGCAGCAATAGTTTTATTCTGTTGGGAGGGGTTAATTAGATACGAAGATCAAGTTTGTTTTTTAAGAGGTCAGTTCACTGTGACGGTTTGAAAAATTAAGCTATTCTTAAAGATTTTTTTCTCCGTAGATGCAACATATAATGCTATAAATCTTTTCAGGGTCTAACGAATTATGCTAATAGGAAAGGAATCTTCATTCAAATAATAATCCTAATATTTCCAATTTTGCCATACAAACTACGATACTACTACACTTCTAATTAAGATACAAAATACCTTTAATTTTAGTGATAAAACAAAACAAAACATATTAGTAGCGCTTGGGATTTAATCTTGCGATTATTTTTAATTCCGATACAAAAGAAAGCGAGATCAAATTAGTAAAATAGGTATTCGACGAACAGAATAGCTATTATATTTAATTGCGAAAAAAATAACAAAGCAATTTTGAAGTGATTAATGTCGCGCTGTCACGATATATAATGTATGGAGTAATTATTACTGATAATCGTATTAACATTTAATGCATCCATTAACTTAAGAGATAATCGACTGTCGCCGTAATAACGAAGAAATGCAATCAGGAATTCTCGTTTATTTGATCGCAGTGCCGCCATGCCATGGCAATCGACAGAATTATCAAATTAAGCCATTAGCGTTCGCGAGCAGCATCGACCGATGGGAAATTTAAACATATTTCAATTAAATGTCCTTCTAAATAGTTTTATCCTTTTGTCCTTTTGGGATTATAAACACGAGCCTTCATTTAATTAATTTTTAACATTGGCGATTTTTGAGCATTATGAAAATAATATTTTGTCCTCAGAAGCATCTTAAATTATTTTTTAATTTAATTCCTCCTACCTTAAAATCTTGAAAATCAAAATTAATATTTACGAAAGTTTGAAAGTGGCTTTAGTTGCGTACTCCAATTTGAATACTGCATTATAGAAATAATAAATACAATTTCACTGATCGTTTTGGGTACACTGTGTCTCGGCTCATTCCGTGACGTTAATTTTTCACCTGAGAAATCTCGCAAGAAGCTTCAGGAATCTAAAGAATCACCCGGGAAAATTAGAAGACACTGACCTAAATTACTACCAGAGATTATTACGCCGCGTTAATATTCAAGATCGCGCTTTGGCTGGTGCGTCGGGTCACAGAGAGGAACGAAGAGGTGAGGGGGGAGTGCTGTAACGTTCTTTCGCGTCTGCTGAAACGAGCCAGCTTCTCACTTCTCACCCTGAACGATGCTAGAATCTCTTTTCCCATTCCTTGCTATCTTTCAAAATTAGCGGAAACCCGTTTTTATGGAGACAACCTCGTTGCCCCGGTTTCTCGGCTTCCCCCACGCTGAGTCTTCTCTTCGCTTCAGCAAAATATTGCTGATTTTCATGTTCGCGAAAGCGTAAGGGAATAGTAATTTAATACGTCAGTGAAATTTAACCGGGGATGTTTTAAATGTATCGGTATAATGGATACGTTCATTTGAATATTTTCTGGTCGTTTGTTAACGCAATTTTGGATACAGTTGCGAACTTTGTTTTGTAAAAAAATTGTTTGCCAATGTTTTGCGAATTGTGAAATGAATAAGAACATAGATTGAAATAGATAATACGGTCCACTTTGTCTTCGTACACTTCGAATCCAAACTTTTGGATCCTCTTCTGAATTATAAATGCTTAAAGAAGAACGAAAATATATATTTTTCTCCCCTGACTTATTCTTGGCGAAAAAAAAAACATGACAGAAAAGCTATAGTTACACCTTGGAAACAATGGTTTTCAAGCTTCGCGTTTCCTAATACTTTCCCACATAAATTTAAAGTAGACGCTACTTTTTAGTAATATAATAAATCAAGATGGGACTTTAACTTGGAAATTCGAAATCTAGAAAGTCGAAAACAATGGAAAGACGAGTCTTCTTCTATACATGTTTGTTTGTCATTTGGCACCGGCTCGACCCAACGGTTCGGTAGCCGAAACAAGGCTTTCACACTTCATGCTGCTTGAGAATTTGAGATGTAGGAACCAAGGGGTTGGCTGCCTCATCGCTCACCGAAAGGCGAGGTGCATGCTTCTGGTTTCTCGTATGTGGCTTGGGTCGAACAGGAATCCACACATATACATAGAGGGCGTTACTCTGCTGATAGTCAATACTTTAGGAGGTGATTATACTGGTTAAAATAAGACGAAAATCAGAAGTGACGAAATTGCGGTGAAGTCTTCGTTTCCGAGAAAATTGACTTTCAATTTCAGCTAAATACGCCTGCACCGAAGCCCGCGGGCACGCGGAGGTAACCGGACCGCCCTGCCGGCAGCTGAACGCGTTCCGCTCCGGCGCGTTCGGTGCACGCGTATTCAGCTGAAATTCGAGGTCAATTTGGCCGGAAACGAAGACTTCACCGCAATTTCGTCACTTTTGATTTTCGTCTTATTTTCGCCAGCATAATCACCTCGTAGAGTATTAACTATCAGTGGAGTAACACCTTGTATTAGGGTGGCCCTTATTTTCAACCTGCGATTTCTTTTGCTCTCGTCCCCTAATATGATTCCATTTCATAAAAAAATAGTCCCTGAAAAAGTTTATTGCAACCGGACAATAGGAAAGGGTGCCGACCAGGTTCACCAATGGTTTGAATTTGAAGAATTTCTCAAAAGTGGTAGGCCCTATCGAAATTTTGTTCAAATAATATTAAAAGAGCATTCAATTTTTCTACAACTACTGTATATATATTTTTTCGAATAGTTTGATGTAGAAGTTTAAATCTGACTAGAAACACGTGTACCAAAAACTGGGATGATTACATTACACAATATACAGATAATTGAAAACAAAAATTGGTATTGAGTTCAGAACTAAAATCCATAGTGAACAGTTAAATAAACAAAAAAAGTCTTAATAAACATATTTCTTAAAATTAATACTTATTGAGATATTTTTTCTGTTATCTCTACTACAGGGTTTCTATATCAGTTCTATTTGAAAGAAAATTTCAACTCTTCACCTTAAGAAAATGGAAATATCGATAGTGCTTATTTACCTAATACAGGTGTACCTTTAATTAAATTAAACTATTCTAAATAATCCGTTTTTATACTTATATCCCAGTACACGATAGTTTTAACAAACATACATCCCATAATACTAAGAATTTTAATTCGCCCGGGGGTTGTAACGAGTTTTGGAAAAATGATAATCCTTCTTTTGAAACGCCCTGTACAATTCAGGGAACGCGAACAAACATTATATATACTGGCAGTGTGGAAATATCATTGTCCCACGTGGCGCCTATCCCATTCGTTTCTTTTATATTGATCGAACCTATGTTTGCAGATTCGACTAACGAGGCTAATTTCACTCCGACATTTTGTTTACAGAGCTTGATTAACTCTCTTCTCGTTCTCTCGTCGCCAAGAGAGCCTTAAATTCCGGAGGACCATCATCCCAGCTCGACGTCCAGACGAAATTACCGGGAAATTTTCGCGCGACACCCAGTGTGGCTAAACCTGGTCGTTAAGGCGCGCAATTAACGCGAACGATGGCTCATCCTCCACGCTCGCTAATTAGAGCCCCTAAATACTAATGAACCCCATATTGTTTATCTCCAGTCACGATTACTGTGATGGAAACGTGAACCATTTTATTCGCTGCAGACAGTACAGGCTCGAACGTTTCGCTGACGTTTAACTGTATTTCAGTTACGTTTTTCAGTCTGAACGATGAAACTAACTCTAGTTGAGCCGATTATAGCAATTCCAGTAGTCACTAACATTTCTCACGGTACAATGTTTCTAGGGTGATCGAACGAGATACATATAGCTTGCAGAGGGCGCCACAGAACGCTGCAATACGTGATCGGTATCTCTGAAATACCGACAATAGGTAACTAATGCTAGAGAACTACAGTACTGGCTGCTTCAATTTTTGCCCGCCGACATACAGTTTCGGCGGAACAGTTTAAAATGTAGACAACTCGGACGAGAGTGGGAGAACCCCAACCTCAGCGCTGACTTGAACAGTTGCAAACGACGAATTGCGAATGCAAACGGCAATAAAAAAGGAATGTATTATATGCGATACGTTTGGCACTAGAGGGTTAAGGTTTTGGACGTTATTCACTGTGAGTTGCTTCGCATATTGTTCCGTCGGCGCGTGACTTCGGACCCGCACGTACCTATGTACAGTTATCCGCCGCCAATTCCCAAGACAATACAGTAATTACCACACTACCAACGTTTGATAAGCTAAAATTACGTTTAAAATCTTAACAAGTTTCTTTGATCTTCTCACCAACGACTCAAACGAAATCATTTACATGTTCCATTCAATAGCAACCACCTTTCAACTAAAAGACAATCTACCAAGGGAGATAAAATTTTTCTACGTGATCATTAATTTTTCATCATTCTCAGAGGACAATGTAGAAGCCCTCTTTTCTTCAGTACAGTAAGCAAAAGTCTCGAAGAAAGTTTTCCGTAAACAGAAGGAACTACTAAAAATGCATCCAAATAAATAATTCTTCCTCTTAACTTTAATTTCTTCTCCCTAAGATTCGTTAATTAATAAATCCCAGCTGCTGGGATTTCAGGTTGGAATTTAAAAAAAAAAAAGAAGAAGAAAAATAAATTGGAAACAGAAGTCCCGCGGATGGATAAATACTTACGAGCGGTGGTGTATATTTCAAGCGATTCAAAGAGTCTTGAAGCTCATCAATAGCTACAGTTGCACCCCATAGGATACGAAAAAAGGGGGAACGTCCGAGCTGCCAAGCAAATGAATCCACGAGCGGGGATTCGCCGTTGGCCGTCGACCAACAAATGTCGTTGGCATTTCCGCCTGGGTAACGCCGCGTTCGCAACAAAATTTTATCCACTTCGCGGTGTCTCGACCTACGCGCAGCGACTGGCAATTAGAAGGCTAGACGTCCTGTTCCTTGAACAGGCAATTGCAACACGTCCGCGAGTATCATTATCCTGGAGTCGCGTATGCTGACGCGCGAGCTTTCTGTTTTCGGCGATGGACGCGCGTCTTGCTTACGTGGTCACGTTTCGGGGGGTCGTTATATCTCTTTTCGGCGAGTAGCATTGATTACACGGAGAAGGGACGTGGACACCAATAGTGGCAGCACGTTACACAAGTACTGATAAATATAAATTAATACAATGTCAAGAGCTCGTTTCATTAGAATCCAATCAGGGGTGGATTTAAGATTTTCGGAAGGGGGGAGGGGCAGAGCCTAATCCAAGATTTTCTTGAGGGAGGGGGAGGACGTAAGTCTGAAAAATGAACCAGGGACCTTTCCAATATTTTCCTGCTAAATGGAAGTGGTTTCTTTTTTTTTTTTTTTTATCAATTTATCATATTTTCCCTCATATTGCTAAGTTAAAATAAATAATTTGCAAATTAAAATATGTACTTCTCCCTTGAGAAATGTATCAGGGACAACATTACAACTGCAGATGCTGCAAAAAGTGGTAACAAGTCGCTTACCTCCAGGTGAGATTCCGATGCGGCCACTGTTGCCCGTGAATCGTGTAACGTTTATGCCTTATCCGCGTGTACCGGGGATCCGCTTTATCCGGAAGCCCGCATCGCGGGAGCCTCATCAGCTTCATCGTAGCTTCGTCGATTTTACCAGTCACAGAGATATCGCCAAATTTCTGATACCAACCAAATCATACGACAATGCAATCAGTGCTCCCTTTTCGAAACGGACAAAGTAAGACTGTACAATAAAATGGCATATAAAGCGAATAAAGATTAACCACTTTCACGAATGAACCCTCGCACCCGAAAATAGAGATTTGTTCAGGGAATCGTGCTCAAGAGAAACATGTTTCGTCGAATATCTTGGAAACTATTAGAGCTAGGAGAACCGTGTACGTGGCAAAGCTGTGTATTTTCTAATAAGGTATAAAGCTGTATAAACAGATTCCAAAAATTTAGGTTTTTGGCGTATTATTACTTTTGTATTATTTATTTTGTTCGTCTTCTTGACGGTAAAGTTATTTTCGTCAACACAGTAATACATCGATTCTCATGCACCAGTAATAGAACAGATGAGCCAAAAATAATGTTTCATATTTATGCTGAATTTTTATGAAATTAACATAAAGGGAACATAGTCATGTTTCTTGTTTCACACAATTTAAAATTAATTTATTTAGAAAGTACTAACGCTGAGAATATGACAGTAGTCAATTTCGAGCAAATTAACATTATTAATGTACAGGAAAGATTTTAAATTTCTGGCTCAAACATTTCCTGAAGAATGTGTACCTGGAGTTGTGAATCTAATACCTAGGAACTTTTACGCGCAGTCGCCTAATTAAAAATCCCTGAAAACTATTCAACGTTAGATGTACTTCATATTCTTAAAATAATCTAGAAGCATCCATTATTTCTAGCATTTTCGCAATTGATTTAATTATCTAGTGGCTACACGCAAATTTAGTAGTATATCTATATTTCCTAATGTGTTCTCATGCAAGTGTTCGTAATGAACGCAACGAAGAAGAATCGTAGCGAAAAAGAGAAACGAAAGCGTGAGAATTTGCATAAAATTCGAGAAACGGGAAAGATCAGCACATCGTTGCAAAAGCACAGAAGGGTGGATGTTTGTCCTTCACGACTGTCGCGAGTTTCGACTTCTATCGAGCCCTCCAGGGAAACTTTGAAGAAATCGTGCTTTGCAGGAAAGTTTTCTCTCTCTTTGCTCCAACAAACGACAAAAATTTCGTCCACCTTTTCAAAGATCTTCCCTTCCGTTGGGAAAGAGCACTCGAACTTCTGAAAGCCACTTTTCGAGAAGTCGAATTATTTAATTTTTATTCGCGATAGGAAAGCAACCAACTTTCCAGCTAAAGCGTGCATACCTAATCTTTTCTCGTTTTTCCGTCCACAACGTCATTGGCAACCGAAAATAATATAAAATGCACCGACATTAAATTGACATTATATAAAAATTTATTTTATCTTGTAGGTTGTCAATTTAAAACATAAAAAATAATGTTCAGTCTACTTTAAAGTTCAACATATTTCAAACACAAAAAACAGATTATCCATCCCCAACTTCGGGGGCTATTTCTACCTCGTAAACATGAATTTGGCAGCTATAAAATAATATGTGTGTAAGATTTTTCAATGCTCTAGATGTGTACAGAGTTTGATTAAAATCTAAGCGTGTCAATTGGGCAATGTTACTTGTTATACGTATGTATATGTGCAGTGCCTGCCTTTGTTTCTCTAATCTTCGCTGTAAATGTAAGCTCCTTTTTAAAACGAGCCATGCAAAATACATTAACAACGTAGAGACCTCGACGAAAAGTAGCGTTAAATGTTTCTGGAATTCTGTTAACTGAAAGCACAAATATCACGGTTTGCCAAACATTACTTGCGTTACTTGATGAAATAGTAGCCACTACCTTCTGATCTATAGCTAACCATTTTTCAAAATTCTTTGACCCTGTGTCTGCATACTTTTTCGTTGAATAGATCTCATGATTCTAATATTAATATTGTTTCTAATCACAAGTTTACTATAACTACACTTTCAACCAGCATTAGTGAAATTTTTACTAACAATATTTTTCAAGAACTGTAGTAATGTATTTAATTCTGTGTTATCTTCGAGTATATTTCCTAATTATTGGACGACTATTCACAATAATTCTCAAATCTAGAAATACGTTACATGTAAAAATGATCGACTTATCAGTATTTATTGTTACTTTGTCCACAGTGAAGGCCCCACAATAATTACACGACTTACACCGCACGTGCTATACTGCTCGACTAATTATATTTTTTGCCGAATATATAATTATGTATATATTAATTGAAAAATAAATGCCCGAGAAAAGGCACGTGCAATCCTCTTAAAAATCATGTAGGAAGTAAATAAGACAAAGAAAACAATTTGAATAGAGGGCTAATTTATCGCGACACATTTTTTTGACGATAAAGTTTGTCGTTTTGAATACGTAGTCACTTGTTTACTGATTAATAAATTTGAAACAATACGCCATCTTCTTCTAACTAATAACGGATCATTTATAACAATGTCATCTATGTATCGGATGATACACTATTTACTTTAAATGAATTTCTTTTAACTTTTATCGTGACCGATTGGTAAAAAATAGTGTCCAGCCAGTTATGAATACTATTATATTACCTGTTGATTTATAAGCAACAATAATAATAATAACAACAACACCGAAACTGGATAAAGTCGGAATGCAAATATAAATATGATGTAAAAGTTTCGTAAAGAAGCGCAGGGTTCCTTTCCCACATCTGCCGACTGTGGAATTTGTCGCGTGCAAATTTATAATGGGCGCGGAGGAACGCTTTCCGTATTCGTTACGTGTGCGGATGTCGACCTGTCAAGGTACGAAACTATCTCCGAAATCTTTCACTCACCTGTAAATTTTTAATGGCGCTCCTGAGCTGATCGTCCGTCCTAAGGTTTCCGGTTTCTAAATCCGACTGCGGTAGGTATCCAAATTTCATAAGATAATTTTGCTGAAACAGAGAAAAAAGCGAAAAAAATTATCAGCGCTGCGCTCGAATATGTAGAAATTAAAAAATTATTTTTATTGATTTGTTGCCGCAAACCTTAAATTGTTCGTTGGAAGCGAATACGCCAAAGATAAAATCTATACTAATACAATGGCAAAATAATTTTGTGTACGAAAGTCGTCGAGTTTTAACAAAGCTGATTTTAAAACTAGTTCTAAAAAAAGTTTCGTAGGCTGTAATAAATTTGAATCGTGATTTTCGATCTGTCGTCTCCGACAATACCTTGATGAATGGCGATGAATGGTTACATCTAATTCGAAAGTTAAAATTGCATAGAAATGTATTTTAAACACATTCGTTAGAAACCCACCGTCGAAATTCCATCCTACGCACGGTTTTCACGTGTTTTAACGTCGATATTTTCTAAAGCCACCAAAAGTATTGAAAAATTGCTTTTGAAAATTGCAATCACTTTGAACAAGAACCAAGTGGGGAGTTCGATTGTATTTCGGCGTTTCAGCAATTCTTCGCTCGCTCGGCAATCGAGCCCCCGATAAGTTATCTAGTAGTGAAAGCTTTGATTTCTATATTTTCTATTAGATCTTAGTGAAAGTGTCGTCGATGGATTGGCGAGATTTTCCTGATGAAAATGAGTCGAATCTCGAACCGATTCGGGTTATGTTTAATCATACGTGATATACAGGGTGTTTACAAAAGTATGGGACATTCTTCTCAGGATCGGTTCTGCCCATGAAAATAATAAGAAAAATTGGTATACGCAGTTACTGACACAAACACACCACTGATAGTGACAGCGTTAAACGGCCACAAAACTGACAAGTGTGAATCCGGCTCAAAGTCGCATGGATATGCGTTGTCGACACGTGATTATAGCACAGGGCAAGCTGGAAAGACCAGACTGATTTGAACGGGGATTTCTCTGAACTTGGTGCTACTCAAAGTGTTGATAGGAACGCTGGCAGTTTAATGTCGTTATAATTAGCATGAACAAAAGTTTACTTTAATTCTATATGTTTGTGGGTCAATTGCGCCAGCTGTGACAGATGACACTGTTTACGTTTGCAGCAGTACGGTGTCATATGGGATTAATGCACTCTCACAGGGCCCACAGGCGTTACGATCTGTCGTACCAATAGGTCGGTTCCGACTGTCTGAACGAGAATCTCTGTAACCTCTCTGAGACAGTTTCCTTTCGGCAGAAAGTCCTATAGTAGTCAGAATATGCGGATCGTCTGAAATATTCGTCGGAAGCACGTCGAAAGCGTCTAAACGATTTGCAATGGTTCGGGACGCACCGAGAACAATTCGCAAAAGATTAACGCGATCGATATTATAAGGGGAGAGCCCAGCATCGATACCTTAGTTCTTAGAAGGGAAGTTCGGTTATCCGAATATTTCGATTTTTTTTCTCAATTGTGCAGGTTTGTAGAGGATCTCGATAGGAGTATCAGGCAATTTTTCGTTTGTGTACATTTTCGGTTCTTCAGGGTGAAAACATCCCCAAAGGTTAACGAGTGTTTTGCTATTTTTCAGTATTTCTTGAAAAGTATAGTATCTTTACGTTTTTTTTTTAGCTCAGTATCTTTACGTTATGTTGTCATGTGACCGTTACCAATCAATAATATTATTAACGTTGAAATTTTTGAACGGCAATATTTCAAAAGTGGAAACGTAGATATTAACTTATTAGAACATTCATAGAAATTGCAATTAAATAGAAGCATTTGTTATGTTTGATTAATCAATGATTCGTATTAAATCCGTCGATGCACTTTATGACATTTTTTCCGAAATAGGATAGCGTAAAGTGGAAAACTCAAAAGAAACCTGAATATACTCGCGTAGATGGCGGAACAGGCCATGAAATTTCGTTAAAATTTTTAAGACTCCAACCATACGAAAATTTTCAAAATTCGCTAAAAAGAATTCTGAAGATAACAGGACATTACGAAATGAAATGTCATAAAGCACAGCTCACGATCAGGTTTCAGGGTCTTGAGAAATAAGAAATATGCAAAGGAAAGTAAAAAGGGAAACGTTGCTGGGTTCTTTGCATTTTATTGATTTATGTGTGCTGCATGTTCCGAACAACGCCAACGGTCCGTTCTACTCCTCAGATCAAATAAGGCTGAAATGTCTGCCAAGCCAGATTCCTCGTGCACGTTGCCATTTCCTCGAAGCGAACGGAACATTCTTCTCATGACACGGTTATGAGAGAAAAATGCGACCCCTTGGAGACGTCGTGAACAGAAAGTGACAGGCATAAGTCGCGGAAAATTGTGTTGCAATTCTTCCTAAAGGTGTTTATTAATTTTACAGAGATAAAAGTATTTCAATTGCAAAACGCGTAATGCAGGACAACCCGTAAACGTTTAATAAAGCTTTGTGCCTGATTTACATTTAGATGCATTCAATTACACTCCGAACTGTAAGAGATATAGAAAAAAAGTTTCAACACAAACGTTATTTCTTTTAATTAGATCTATCATTTGGTAAAAACATTATTTTACCGTTCACGAGTTGTATCACAAAATCGGAAATTAACCGGAATTTCAGAGGCCAATTCCATTCCCTTAGAGTGAATTTGAGTAGCCAAGAAAAATTGCGCTGTAATCAGGAGGAAATTCCCTACATATTCACAAAGTTCCAGAATCTTTTGAATTTCCGGCTTCGGGATGTTCGCTTGTCAGTTCTTCATCAGTAATTTCAACCCCTTCAGCCATGATTCCCTTTGTGTTTATTAATAAATATATTCAATCCTTCGTGGGGCGTTCCCATTCCCCGGTAATTCCCCGGAAGCCTCTGGAGAATTTGCTTACACCTTGGCCGTTCTTGGAATATTGATCTATCGACATGTTGAATTACTTTTTACTCAGCCAGTGTACATTTTGCTTTCTATAATTCTTACAATTAGTATATGATTAGCCATAACGTTTGCACCTTTGTACATAGCAATAAAATTCTACGCAGTTCCATTGTTAATCTTTAGTTATAATAGTTCACAGAGATTATGATTCCTACAGAAATCTTCGCGTGTCGAGCAGGATAGCAGCTTCGTGATCTGTGTTAACAATTACAAAACTGGCAACCGGAAGAGTGGAGGACTAGAGAAACCTGATAGGTAGCGTTTCTAGCGAGGTATTAGCGAGGGCATTAGAAGTTACAGGTAACATAAAAAAATTTAAAAATATGTTCTGTATTATTTCCAAGGTTTTACCATATTAGTGCATGATTTTTTTCGGTGTTTCGACGTTGTGAAAGGTGGCCGTAACCCCTCAAGTCCAAAGGACAATATGAAAGATGAAAATGGCTGTTGCACAAAGGAGAGGGTGTATGCAGTGTCATTCCTCTGCGGCGACGATTAGTATTATTGCAGCGGTGTGAAAGAATCCACGGTTGATCATGATCCAGCGAAAGATCTCGAGTTCCTTCAAAGTCTTGCTCGTTGCTTGAGGAATAGTAATGTCGGCTGATGATTATAATCGCTTGGACGCTTCAAACTGGCTAGATCGTAACAAAGCTTTCCTACTTGGGTGACTTGTCAAAGAAGAGTCGAAAAAAGGGAAGCTTTCCACAAAGAACATCGAAGCGAGAAACAATTCCCTAGGAGACATTCAGCCAGCTCTTCTTCCATCGTGATCATTATCCTTTCTGTCCGAAATTCGGGTGCTTCGTGGGAAGGTGACGTTTCGTTAACAGGTAACACGAATGGTTCCAGCAGATCAAAGGAACTGCTGTCCATTTCTGTGTTTTCTGTGCGAGGCTTTGACTCTCGACGGAGTGGAGTGCTCACTGAAACATGTTGAAGCTATCGTTTGCGTTTTGTTGTTATTTGTCTTTATTTATTAATTGCTATAATAATATAGCAGAATTAGTTTTAGTGATCTCCACTTAAACCAGGACTACTGAACCTCTTTTGTACTAAGGCAGTAGGGTAAACTCCCCTTCTCAGAGTAATATCCCTAGTAGCAAAAAATATTGGTTAATATTTTTTCCAAATATTAAAAAAATATTTTTTTAGCCACACTTTTTAATATGAAAAAAAATGTTGATTCCAAATATTATATACACATACTGAAAATGTGAAATAAAGGTTTAAAAAATATGAAACTACCATTCCATAAATATTTACTTTATATTTGAAAAAGAATGTTTTTTTCATAATATAAAATGAATATTTCCCGAACATTCGGAAAAAAAGGTTTTGTTTCAAGCAGTAAATAAATATTTACTTTATATTTGAAAAAAGAATATTTTTTTCATAATATAAAATGTATATTTCCAGCATATTTGGAAAATATATTTGATTCTTAATCTAGAATAAATATTGTATGTATTTTTAAATATCAAAAAGAGATTGAACCTCTTTTTAATAATGGATGTATGTGCATTCAATATTTTGTGCTACTAGGGATCTTCATATGCATAAAATAAAATATACGATTGGAAAGAAAACCAATTATATTGAAACTATACAGTTATCAGAATACTTAAAAGATTAATTTATGATACAGTATTTTTTACATCATTCTCTATTAATATATTATATAATAAGGCAATGTTATTAAATAGTAGGGTGAGCTTTAAAAAGTCGTATGCCAAATTTTATTTGTTTCATTTATTATTTTAATTTAAATCAATAAATATTTCAATTTTGTAAAGGTAAATTTGTGTTACTATCGATTCCGTGCATTGTTACGTACAACCGACACAGGGTCAGTGACAATTGTAACACTTTACACTTTAACGTTAGGGCTACGAAATTCCGTTCCTCTATTTTTTATTAATAACTTGGATACCACTCGACATACAGTGAAACTGTTGTGACTCAATGATGTCAGATAAGTAAGTGAAATTTCTGTATAAGAGTTTCTGTTGTAAACGTAACAATTTCTGGGTAATCGTATTCCAAAGTCAAAGTGTTACTACCGCCCCAGGTCTACCCTGGTGATAAAAATACGCAGCCCCTAAATTTTATTCAATATGTCTAAAATTTGGCAAACAGATCACTTAGACGAATACAGTAATTCGTTGTCATTGTCCGGTTTTTACCATGCGCAGTACGCCCGGTGACTATCCCCACCTCGGAATCCTTCGGTCGAGAGTGAGAGAACGAAAGAGTCGACGGCAACTTCGCGTCAACCGTTTCGCTCCTTCTCGCTCGCTCCTCGGAATTCTCACTCGCGGCATCGGCCGCACGAAATAGTGTCGTACGCCCGCTGCCAGCCCCGTTCGTCGTGTTTATTACGACGAATCACTGTAGCGCCAAGGATGCTGAATAAAGTTATATGAAAATGGCACCATTGGAAAACTGAAAAACTCTAACCTTCAATTTACTAAAACTTTACAGTAAAACGATAGCAAACGACAAGTCTGCTCGTTTACACGTCGGATTTACCGTAGGTAAAATATTTGTCTGGAATCAGCTTAGCCCGCAGCTTTCATCTCTCCTTGTTAGAGCAATAATCATTTTGTTAATGAAACAGCTGTATATTTCATTCATTTCTTGCACAAATTATGCGATCTACCCTCGGTGTTAATTTAAAAGAATATGGTATACCAGATTAATGCCTGCGCATTAAAGGAACAATCTTAAAATAGAATATGTTACCGATGAGTATCAGTGCAGCGTAAATAAAATGCAAGAAGGTAGAAAAGAAACGGACGAATGGCGTCAGGCTGTCCTAAGAACAATCAGCCCATTCATCTTCGTCTCTCTTCTGTCGCAGGTGACCACCTAATGGAGATCTTCCTACGTTTATGGCCGGTATCCTTCGTTGCAGCAGAAAAAGAAAGAACAATTCGGAGGGAAAAGGCGGAGGCAATAAAAGGGAGCCATTCCCCCTGCGCTGCATACTGCGTGGAGTTACAAATCCGTTTAAAGTCAAGAGTGAGAATTTCTTTTGTGGACCTGCTGCAGCATTCAGCTATTCTGCCGCGCGGCCAATTACTTCGAGTACAATCGGGCTATCGCACTCGGCATCCGTGACCGAGATTCTTTTCGCGAGTTTTTCGCTTTGCCCCGATTCAGGACATTCAGCTGCTTGCCAGAGGGAAGGCGACAACCTTGCAATTTTCTACTGGCAACGCGTGAATCCTCTCGACCGAAGGTGAAGCACCGCTTTCTTCTCGCAAATGCAAAGATGTTCGATATTATCTCGTGGGATTTATTGTTTTATAAGTAAAAAAAAAATATTATTGACAAATACGTGGAATAAGCGCTCATTATTAATAACAGTGATCGTGGAACATCGAAGGTATCTTAGTTTCTGGGGGAGGTACCTCCTACTATCAGTAAAATTCCTGAGAAGTCTAAAACAGCCTTGAGATCGCTTAGATGCAACGCGAAGCATCCTGCGTGTACGTGTGTAAATCATCGGCGCGACAGTACATAATATTATGATCCCGGGCGCAACGATTTTTTGGCGCCCCTCCCTAATTCTTTAATAAAACAACGATCTGTTTTGGTTTTATAGGAATCCATCGTTTTTCATTTAAATAATAACAGAAATTACAAAAAAATAATGAAATAAGAAACGATTTTTTGATTGCGGGCCCCCTCGGAAATTGGCACCCCGGGCTGCCTTCTGTATTTCCCCCCGGCCCTGGTGCAAATACATATTGTACGAAAATTTATTCGAATATATTCATTATTCATGTAAAAATCCATGTGTATTCGGTCATATTCAGTAATTTTTATGTTATCTGGTAAATAATTTTTCCTATGTGTATAATATATATTTTTGTTATATTTTATATGTAATAATTATACCTAAAACACATATTTATAGTTTTGAACATAAATGAATACATTTAAATCATAGAAATAAAGATGTTGTACGTTTACATGGTGTTGAAGTGGGTGTTCCGTTTTACCCCACCACTTGAGTGAGGCGAAGATGTCAATACTTCCGGTAAATTTAATTTTCCGTCGATCCCAAAGATTTTTCTTAACAATCACTTTGATTCTCTTATAGTCTAAGGTCTACTGAAGAATCCCGTTGAAGTTCCGTGCCTTTTTCTCTTTCAGATTTTACATTATCACCCTCCAAAGTTAAGCGTTCCGTTTTACCCCCACTTTCCCCCATCTATTATCAATTTTGTCTGAACAATGAAAATTCACTTTCACGTTCCGTAAAAAAATCACTGTTAATTTAATTTAACAGGAATAGGAATCTACTGTGTGACGAAATAAGGAACAAAGGGGTATCTACTATAAAGAGATATTTCACTTGAACTACAATTACACACGGCCTCCGTTGCTGTATCAGCAAACTGTAGCTTGTTGAATTAAAGTCTTTTAACGGGCGTCTCTCTGATCGGCTGGACACTTGAACTCGTTGACCCGATTTCCGGTTCGCTCGTGTCCTTGCCGACTTTTCTATTGCTCCTCTTTACGGCGAAATGAGACAAGTAAAGAAAAACGAAGCAGCTTTCGATTGTTTTATCGTTATTTCAAGCCTTTCAGAAGATTTATCCCTTTTCATGTCCTATTTAAAATTGGAGTTTCAAAATATTCTTTTCGCCGTAATTATACCTCCAACCGGTTTACCTAGACTCAGTTTGAAAGATTCGGTTTCATCTTATTTGAACCTAGAGCCCTCTTAACAATATTGTAAATTCTGGGCAGAGCAACGCACCCCTTTCAAGGACCTCCAACATTTTTGGGAACAAAAGAAGAATGCAAACATTTTCCGTTCGATCTAATACAAACTCATAAATTTAATAACTATCTCCTCTAACTCTTCTTGCATTTAGTAACGCCTTGTAAAGTTGTAGTTATTTATTACAGTGATTCAACGTTTTATTAAAAGGCTCTAACTAAACAGTTCAAAGTATCCGCTTTTCTCACTTTAGCCTGCACGATTTGTAAGAAAAACGAATAAAAAATTGTAGCAAATAATTTTCGAAATATTAAGGCGAATATCTTGTTCCTCCTAGAAAATGAGGGCCGTTTTCACTCCTTTAAAATTAAAAATTCCCGTTAAAACAAATAAAGAGCAGTATTTTTTAAGAACCGCTTCTTACAAAAGATTAATCAAATCGTCGTGTAGTACTTAAGGGATAACTCCTTAATTACATATTATTGTAATCCGAGACCAAGTGTTCTGGAATAATAATACACGTATAGATTTGAACTTAAGAAGAACGAAAAACATTTCGGTCAACCTAATATAATTTCTCACGCATCGCCGCGAGTGTCTCATTCATCCTAACGCAGAAAGGCGTTGCCCAAGAGTCTCTCCCTAAACAATTCACTTACTCTTGGAGAATCCTCTCACCCCAACGGTAAGTCCAGTTATAGGTATAGCGAATAATGAAATTGCGAATCCCCTGGCCACCTAAATGCGGAAGATAATTAGACTGGTCGGAACTCGGCTTAACTGAAGAGCAGCCGACAGCTAACCGGAAGACAATGCGGCGGCCCATTGTGTTTGGTCCAGAACTCTCGGGAATCTCTCGCGAGGACACTCCTGCTGGCCTTTCACCTCTGGCCATTTGCTTTAACCTACTAACCGCCCTTCTCTTCCCGTTAACGGCCGTTAGTTGCAACCTCGAGACGAACTTGGCCAGACCATGCTGGATATATGTATATCGGGGTTAAATGGTAATTAACTGCCGAAACTGGAGCCGTACGGTGGACACTTACACTGCTCGAATACGGCAACGTGTACGAGGTGTTTCAATTTCTCGGGTCCTTTGTGCAAGGCAACGTTAACGACAAGGTTAACGATATCCTTATATGTCAGCTGCCAAATGTGTTCCTCGCCATTGTATTCGTGACACGAATAGGGTACGATGCATTTGAAGACTTTGGCAGCTGGAAGGGGGCAGCTCCAAATGTATTCGCATTTAGAAAACTAATAGAAACAGTGTTAACATTAAAAACTTTAAAAAAATAACACTGCGATGTAAGCAAAACTTAAAAATAAAGAAAGTAAGAGTGAAATAAGATATAATAATATTTGGGTGATTAAGCATTTATTAATTAACAGCGGTCGTGCGTGATCTCGCGTTTAGGTAAGGACTAGGTGAGGTTGTTGGATAAGGAGGTAGGTCACGCACGGTGGTTCTTAATTAATAAATGGATAATCATCCAAATATTATTATTTCTTATTTCACTCTTATTAGAAGACTGCGTTTTATTTTTTTATTGTTAAGTTTTGCTGACATCGTCGTGGGCTTTTTTAAATTTTTAACTTCATTTTTTATTTCACTTTTTTTAGAGGACTGCGTTTTATTTTTTTATTGTTAAGTTTTGCTTACATCGTCGTGGGCTTTTTTAAATTTTTAATTTTATTTTTTATTTCACTTTTTTTAGAGGACTGCGTTTTATTTTTTATTGTTAAGTTTTGCTTACATCGTCGTGGGCTTTTTTAAATTTTTAATTTTATTTTTTTATTTCACTCTTATTAGAAGACTGCGTTTTATTTTTTTATTGTTAAGTTTTGCTGACATCGTCGTGGGCTTTTTTAAATTTTTAATTTTATTTTTTATTTCACTTTTTTTAGGGGACTGCGTTTTATTTTTTTTATTGTTAAGTTTTGCGAAAATCGCTGATTTTGGGAATTTCCGCGATTTTCGACCTTATTCTGCGATCTTTAAGCGTTCATAGCTCAGAGCAACTTTCACCGATTTTGATGAAATTTTAGGCACGTATATAACTTACTTAAATCTACAAACGGGTTTTTTGAATTTTCATTACAGGCTCACAAAAAAAAGTTTAAAAAACGACCTTTAATATTTTTTTTTTGCTATTCCGACCGAGTACATTTTTTTCAAAACGACGAATCACATCATTTAGCAAACTCATCCCCTCGAGCTTCTCAAAAAAGCTCACGTTGTTTGGAGCAATTCTACGAAAGTTATGCGATTTTAAAAAGTGTACAAATACTTTTTTTACTAACTGTAGTTTGATCTGTAGTTTCTACGTTGACAAATTTACGCTAACATGGATCAACGATCTAAAAGAGAAACGAGAGAAAAATGACTACTTTTTAATATATTGTTTAAATAAATTGACGTGTTACAAATCTGATTGCGCGGCTGAATTTGTTATAAAAAAATACAACATTATTGTCTAAAAGATTTTCACCTACAGTGGATATTTTCCAAGATATTGGGACAAACGTGTTTTCCACCCTCGACTTTGATGGCTGATTTTACCCCCCAGATATGGATCATTGCCAATAATAAAAATAGGTGTCAAATATTTTTTCGAGAGCTATAATCCACGTAAATCTCATAAATCTCGGCGTGTAACAGTTGCGAAATGTACTTTTACAGTCACCAAAAATTAATTATTGCGATACAAATTCTATTAGTCATAATCCTTTCCCTTTGCAATCTTTGTTCCAACAATTTATGAATAGCCACCACATTTAAAATCGTCATCTTGGATAAAGTATCTTATTATAGAAAAGAGGCGTGGAGAGTTTGGAAAGAAATAATCAAGCACAGATGAACAAAAACGGGAAAGATTTTCACCCAAATATTTTATCCCCGATAAAATATAAATTGGTGGAAGGAAAGAGCTGCTACATCAAAAAAAAACCAATTTATTCTGATTGCGTTCGAAGTCTACTCGGAAATGAGTTTAGATTCGAGCTAAGGGAGAAGGAGAGATTGCGTGAAAACGTTCGAATCGAATCTTCTTTTTCATCGTTTTTCTTCGTTGCGATTCTGTACACGTTTCGTTTTCCGCTGGCCATTCAACAGGACCCCAAACGTCTTGCGTAACCGGAAATCGCTTGGCGGAATCGACGGCGGATATCGACAGCCATGACCGCAATGAAAAATCAGCACGGTAATTCGATAAATAATTTATATTATCCCCTTGATGAAAGTGTTCCTATACAATGTTCTCCGTTAATATTATATTATTAATTATTATTTGCACTTAGGGTGAAATGAAAAGAATTTCCAGCGACCAAAGTAATATATGTAGAAGTATAAAGTGCTTTAAAGAAAATATACAGAAGAAAACCAAAGTTTACCAAATATTAGCCTTCGACCGATTACGTATAATACGAAAAGCCTATTTGGTTTTCCCTCGATTACGGTAATCAAAGCAGCAACTCCCGAGGGAAGTTAAAATTTTCAATAAAATTATCAGCAATACTTTAGAAAACTAAGCGATGTTTCCCAATCAGAAGCACGCTCGCGTCCCCGCGAAATAACAAATACAGAATCTGATATCGGGCAATAATCGAAAATTTTTGGTATTGCTTGAAAAAATATTATGATCTTGGAAGTTATAAATATCAATTTCTACATATTCTGTCATTGACAGCCTCTCAGTGGTAGGTAACTGAACTCACGAAAACCACGAGTCGAATCTCTGGTTGCCATCAGCGAGGTAAATCGAGTGACACGTTTCGGGACGCGAAACGTGACTGAAACAGACAACTAATCAGCAATCTGTAGAGCACTGAAGCAGATAGGTTGAGATGTATTTAATCCCTTCTCATAATGACCAGATACACTCGTGACGCAGATTATGATCCAAACATGGACAAACGATATTTCGTTATAGAATGTCACGAAGATGGATCTAGAGAGCTTTATAACAGCTGTTAATTTCATATTTTAGTTTTTAACAATTAATTCGTTCATTTTTTGTTTGTTGCGCAGGTTAACCTTGATAAGTGCAACCATGCTCGAGTGTGTTACGACGGTTACGTGTTTAATCGAATAAGCACGTGCTTAATTGTAAGTGCATATATGTAGTTATTAACAATAAGCCAGAATACTGAATATTTCTAGGGAATGCTTTCAAACTACAAGTGTAACATTAACCATTCGCGGTCACACCTTCTTATGATCACAAATTGGTCACACGGCGTTCGCAGCACCCCAACTCGATTCTTGAGTTACCATTTTCGTATTTTTGAATCTTTCAACTTTTGAGCGATAATTGTACATTCGTAATACTCGTACGATCATGCTGTAATAGTATTTTTTCTAGAAATGTAAATTTTGATACGTTGAAATTTGTATTTCAAAACAAAGTTGTGGGAAATAAGTGATTTTTTTTGTTAAAATTAACCAAATTTTTAAATGTTAATATCAAGGTCTAAAAATGTACAGAAATATTGGCAAAGACATATACTTCTGGAAGGAAATTGCCTGGAGTGTGATGTACCCCGTGTGAGCACGAAGGGTTAAAGGGATAATAAAGTTCGTAAAACTAAAAAAGAAGAAGTATTAATAAATATGAAAGTTAATCGTTCTTGGAATATTCAATTTTCTCAGCTTCAAGACAGTAGTTCTATGACCGATTGCGCATTGTGTAAAATAACTGATACCTTGAGAATGTATTAAAACACTTCTGTATCTTTTAATTAACCAAACTAATAGAAAGACAACAGTTTGGATAAAAAGAATTACAAGATAACAAAGGATTTTCATTACTTACGTCCATCGTTCTACATTTTGCGTAAAACAACATAAGTACGATTAGTAGAAATTAAAAAATAATAGAAAGAAACGGTTCGTTTAAAAATTTAAGGATTCCGTATCTTTTGTTTCTGCCAAGTCCATTCAATGCGACTGCATTGGAAACTTTTCCTATTCTTGTTTCGACCCATGCAACGTAAACATGACTTTAATATCAAAAGTACTTATAAGATTCTCGATAAGGATATTTTTAATGCTAATAATTGCAGTTATTTTGGTACCACATACATGTATCTATCACTCTCCATTCTTTGATAGTTTCTAGAAGAAATTTCAGTGGGAGAAAAAGCTCTGTTAGAATGAAAGCATGTTCGAGAATTAAAACGTTCACCAGAGGTTTTATTGTACAGTGTTTGTAAAACCACGCGATAAATATAGTACCTCGTATAAAATACTAGAAGAAATTGGCGCCCTCAGGATTTAATCTTGGGTGGAGCCGAGTTGAACGGATAAAAATATTTTTAATGCAAATTCAATAAAATTCATTACGTGATTATACAAAATATTTTTAAAGAATAAAATCCATTTTTTTTTATTTTTACAAAGCTCTCGAATTACTTTAATCGTGTTTATACTAATCTCCTTTTTTCCCTTCTCTTTGGGGGGGGGGGGCAGGGCCCCTTGCCCCCCTTTGGGCGCGCCACTGTCTTCCCAAATAATATTTTCAAACTTCTCGTACCCTTTAAAAACAAACACCGTCGAAACTGTACAACTGCTATTAGCGTGCATCGCCTCGAAACGAAAAACCTATTTTCATGAAAGTTTCGTAGCAAAAGATTCCAATCACGCGCTGCCGATTGTTTCGGATTTCCGGAGAGCTTCCGGTTGGCTAGAGGGCCCGACGTTCTTCGGGAACACGAAGTGAATAAATGTCGGTCTCGATTTCGCATTACCATTCCAATCATCGAAGACGGAGACGACATTCGTGAAACCTCATAGCCAGTGGCTCATAACACATGGCTGACGAAGGTCATACAAACTTTCTTTAAAAATAAGTCTTAGCTTTACAAGAATTTTAGCTTCTCAATGCAAAAATACCTGCACCGCGTAGGTTCAATTTTTTTTTCACAACTTGCTTTTACATTTTGGTGGTGTAACATACGATCGAATGGAACTTGTAGTAAAAAATTAAATGTGCTGTGGAGTTATTACTGTGTTCCTCGGATTCAGCTAAAATATTGAGAAAAGCTTTTTCATTGCAACCCTGTGTAATTTATCGGAACGGCTCGTCCACTTTGCAAAATCAAATATTACGAAGAAAGTAATTTTTATATATCCACAGGGTGTATAAAATAATGCTAACTGCTTTCAGGGATGAAACTACGCCTCTGAAATTTGCAAAAAAAAAACTTGCGGTAAAATTATTTTACACCAACCTGACTCTGCAGCATGAAAAGAATGAAGTTCGAAAGGAACCAAATGCTAAAGATTGTCAAAGTTTACGCAAAAATTCGTGTGTGTAGAGCTGGCGGTGTAAAAAAATTGTGGATGCGAGGATTGCTTGGAGATCAATGGCAAAAGACCATAGATCACGATGGAATGTATTTTGATGGCTGAAATTATTTTTTGTTATAGTCATGAATAAGTGAACTGTTCGGATGTGAATATTTACTAAGACCGGGTACGAAATTGGGTGGCCGAGCACCGAAATTCACGTGTGGCGTGCAAATACTATATACATATGCACGTGGTAACGGAACTGCGATGGAAGATTTATCGTCGGCTATTCATTTCTACTCACTGCTGCACCGAGCTCGGTAATGTCTGACAGCTACGTATCCGGAATGAAATGAGAAATTTCCGCCGCTACGATGAGGGATAAGTATCGATTGGCGTCAACGCCGCTGGTTAGAATGGATCGCGTTAATTTATCGCGTAACACTTCGCGCGGAAACAATAAGAAGGGAAAAATAGCGGCAGCCTTTCCATCGGTGTCCGAAGGGAATGGAAACCGACCGGTGGAAATTTATGCCGTACGAATTTATGACGGGGCAGAGGGATGAAAAATGTTTGTGGCAAATACCCGTGACTGGGGACCATTTTCGGGACATTTATTTCCGGCCGCAGTCGTTTATTTGTTTAAATTTTGTATTCAACGCGACAAACGACGCGACTAAAATTTATACGTATCGTCGGGGTTGTGGTGGGCGTTTGTCGACGGTTCGTAAAATACGAGGAAAACGTTGTAAAAAAACTGCCACCTGAAATGGGCCACTGATTTCTAGGTTTTCATCCGATTACTTGTTTATTTTATTTATAAACGGGGAAAATACCATATTTTTTATTGCTAAAAATGGTCAGGACTTTTAAATTTGTTTGCTATTTTTTTATTCTTTTTTCAGAGGACGAAATGCGCAAAACAAGTGAATACAGGGTTCAGATATACCTGCACGGTTCACCTACAGAATACATACAAGTTTCGTAAGCTAATAAGATTTTTTTATCCGATTCTTGGTTTTCTTTTAATTGGCGAAAATCAAGCACGATTTATAATAAAAATTGAAACTCACTTTAAACATCAGCCATTTTTTTCCAAATCAATGTTTCGAAAAATCCTTCGTTCAAATACTAGATAATATAATATAATAAGTAAATTCTTTTGAATTTTTTATTTTTGATTATCGACTTTCGAGCAGCAGTGGTCACCGCAGAAGCCTTTTTTTTAGAGAACCTTCGAGTGATGGACAATAACTTAGTTATCGATAAATATTTTTGAATAAAAAAATTACGATGCACGGTACTAGATGCAATCCTTAAAAGGAAAAAAGATTTTTTGAGAAATGTCTTACAGCTTTCGAGTAAAAAATTTCCAAAAACCACCCCTTTTCGGCCTCCTGACTGAGCATCACCCCTTAAAAGGAATGCCACCTGTAGTGAAACACCCTGTATACCTATTTCGTCCTACCTCCTAACATCCCCTTCTTTCCTTTTCGCCTTTGCAATCCCACCTTCAGTCAACATCTACTATGCGATTCCACCTAAATTTACAAAAAGAATGCTTCGAACAAACGTTGCTCGTTTCGATGTACAAACTACGGAAATGATAGCTGTTCTAGATGTAGGTTTCTATTTTGAATTTTAAAGTCAACCCCCGTTTTACCCCTTAATACAGGTTTAGAGGCCACAGAGATCTGTAAAAATTCAGATAAGGACAATGCTGCTCTGCTTAGTTAAAATGTCCTAACTAGCCTCTTTCCACTCTTCAAGAAATATTGAAATATTTCAAGTTCCACGCGTATTTTACCGTTTAATTAAAGTCAGAAAAGCCTACGTGCTTCGTAAAGATCTATAAGCTGACTATATTTTTTGCTACAAGGATAGCAGGAAGAAAATGATGAAACTGCATTTTTTATGTTTCGAAGCGTAGATAGGACATTTTATCTAAGGAGGGCAGAATAAAAAGTGATCGAGCAGTTTTCGCGATATATTAAGCTATTAAGAGCTAAATGGCCCACCCTGTATGTACCTATGCATTGTCACACTCACTTTGCGGAGACTGACAACTCACCAGTTCATAAGTTTCAGATAAACACACTATGCAGGACGTTACACTGTTATTAGTTTCTAAAGAAAAACGTTTTATAAATTTAAAAGAAGGAATTACTTTTAGGCTAGTGCATGTTTGCCCCAGCTTTTTCAACAGCCTGTGTAGGAAAATTGTGCTTGCCTGCTGGCTGGTGAGTTTATTTATGCGTGTTGGACGACAGGGTGTGGTCTTAGTTGTGGCTGTGGTTGTAGTTGGCGCACCCTCGTCTCTCGGTTTCCTCCTGCGAGCAGTCCCAACCTCACAATCTCCTTTATCCTCGACCGTTATCTCCTATTCCTGAATTCTTCTGCCTACTCTTCCCTGGACCTTTACAGATTACGGCGGAACCTTTTTTGTCTGAACTAATAGGGTGGCATAACTGTTCGAATAAACGAATTTCCAGATAATGTAACATCCACTTTTCCGGAACAGATAATTCTACCGGGTATATCAGAAGTATCGGTATAAAAGCTAATGCTCAACTCGTGAAAAGTTGGACCACCCGATGTAACAAATGTGTCTTAAAAGTGGAATATTAATTCCTTCGAATTAAAATAAAAATACTTAATGTTCACCAGCGTCAATCAAATAAATTATTGCTATTTTCCTAGATAATCTTTTACACAGATGTGACCGTTCGCTTGCCTCAGTTAAAGTGAAGCGACCCGTGTGAAAAAATAATTGAGAATGTTTTTTTCATAAACATAATTCGCATAGCAACCATGGATAGGAATAAAATAAAAGTCAACAGAAGCAGTGACATGCAAAGTTGCGTGCCGGCTATCAGACGCTGTGCCCAGACAATCGAAAATCAATCCGTCTGCCGCGAAAAGTAATTCCTGGAATGAGTCAGCCAATTTTCATCCACTTGCAACCCACCATGAATAAACACATTAAGTTTCTGCTTCAATAGCCACTCGTGAGGGGTGGGTATTCCCTTGGATCGGATATCATTCAGTGAATTTCTTAATGTTCCTTAATTAAAATGGTCGATTAAAACACTTGGCATTCCACTGTCACTTAAGTCGTATAACGAATTGTACAGAATCACTGCTTTAACCAAAGAGTTTCGTTAAAAAATCAAGTGGGAGTGATTAAATGGTAAATAATGTTTCGCAATATTTTTAAAACTTATATATGGGGTTGCCTGGTTGACCATTTCACTCTATTTACATAAAATGTGAAAGAAAACACATGTCGTTCTCTGTTAAAAAAAAAGTTAATACACTAATAGAAGTAATTCTTAGACCTTTTAATAATATTTATATGTCGGCGATATAGCGTTACGTAAATGGAAAGCCAAAATATATTCATCACGAACAATAAATGGTACACAATTTGCCAGACAATAAGAGAATCTTGCAGCTTTGTTCAGAAACTTGCAACTTATTTTCAGACCATCGTAATTCTACAATCAATGACCATCTCTATATTTAAAAAATTTATTTCCTAGCTAAATTACTGATAGTACCGGGAATCCACTTAAAATTCAAACCAAGTTTGTACGTACCTATACAATTAAAGGATGGAGAATTTTTTACTGGGTGTAAGACGTGTTTGCTTGGCACCCGTGGGTATCAGATGCAGGTGAATTGCCGAACAATGTAACATTTCAGACTCTGGCTAAACAAGAAAATCTGGCCATCGATCATTATGCCAATGGTGTACGCTACGTTGGAACAAAATCGAACGAATGGAATCCCTCCAGCTCACTTGATTGAACTGTGAGTCACGTTGTACCACACTTCCATTTTCGTGCTTGAAGAAAGGAGGCGTGGAGAAACAGTAGGAGGGTGTTTTCCTATCTGCAGGTGGAAGATAACTGAGGGAATAATAAGAGATATGTTAAAATATAATAAATCACCGTGACAGCGGCTTTCCAACGCTCCCTCTACATGTTAGGCATACTAGATATTATCTTTAAAAACGATTACCTCGTGGAACTCACAATCAGGACAATAAATCCACTTCAAAACAATCCTCGAGCATCCTCGCAGACACGTATGAAACTTTCAATCTTGTAGTAAGTTATTACTGTTGGATTTCGATATTTAGGTCGATCCTCGCATGTATGGATCGATAAGTACTATAATCTATGGACACCAGAGAGAACGGAACGATAGCGCAGTTTGGATTCCGTCTTTCTACTGTGTCAACACTGCGAACTAGGACGCGAGTATTATTCTTTGTAGGGTGAACGCACCAATAAACGAACACTTAAGGCCAATGAATGAACAATATTATAAAATTATATTTACAGCGCGATTGATTCCACGTGCTGCAAAAAATGTTTAGATATGGAGCAAGAAATTAAAAGAAGTGTCTAATTAATTAGTTGCTTATTTTAATAAATTATTTTACCCATTTTAATAAAAAATGGCCATTCACTGGTACGTGTTCAGTTACTGGTACATTTACCCTATCTATGCAATCCAAGCATCATTAAACTGTTATTTTCCATTAAACATTATTGAATCTTCCACGCCTGAAATGATTCATCTTTTTCTTATTATTGCTTACACGATAGCAGCTTGTTCCTCTTGAATCTTATTAACGTTTTCTATTAATTATAAGATTAAAAATCCGCAAATAAGTCTCTGAGAAAAATAGAAACCTAGTAGTTCCACTTTATGAATCAATGAATGCGTTTAAAGATTCGAAAATTGTTCCCTTCAGCTGATTTCTCGTCACAAAGCTGTGCGAGACATTCCGAAATATCTGTAGTTGGTCCTTTTATGATGTAAGCTACTCATATTGCATTCTTCTTTTCCTCGATGAATCATATATGACTATTGAAAAGTATTACAGTTAGTAAAAAAAGTATTTGTACAATTTTTAAAATCGCATAACTTTCGTAGAATTGGTCATAACGACGTGAGTTTTTTTTGAGAAGCTAGAGGGATTAGTTTGCTAAATGATGTGTTTCGTCGTTTTGAAAAAAAATGCAATTTGTCGGAATAGCGAAAAAAATAGTAAAGGTCGTTTTTAAAACTTTTTTTTGCGAGCCTGTAATGAAAATTCAAAAAGCCCGTTTGTAGATTTAAGTGAGTTATATACGTGCCTAAAATTTCATCAAAATCGGTTAACGTTGCTCTGAGCTTAAAGATTGTAGAATAAGGTCGAAAATCCGGAAATTCACGAAATCAGCGATTTTCGACCTTATTCTGCGATTTTTAAGCGTTCATAGCTCAGAGCAACGTTAACCGATTTTTATGAAATTTTAGGCACGTATATAACTTACTTAAATCTACAAACGTTTTTTTTGAGTTTTCATTACATTCTCACAAAAAAAGTTTAAAAAGCGACCTTTACTATTTTTTTTTTTGCTATCCCAACCAAGTACATTTCTTCAAAACGACAAATCACATCATTTAGCAAACTAATCCCTCTAGCTTCTCAAAAAAAAAACTCACGTCGTTCGGACCAATTCTACGAAAGTTATGCGATTTTAAAAAGTGTACAAATACTTTTTTTACTAACTGTACATTTCCGAACCTGAGCCTGCTGATACGTCATTTTCTTCTCCACTTTTCTCTTCGTCATTACGCCTCTTTACTTTACCCAAACATTTACTGATTTACATATATGCCAACTAAATACGTAGCCATGCTATGTAAATTACATGACAGCAGAAGCTTGAGATTCCGTCATGATTGACGCGAGTAGGGGGAAATTTCCGGTTATACCTTGAGGAGCCACAAACTACTTCTCGAAGGCGGAGGCCCGTCAAGAAAATGATCCAGAACCTCAACCCATCTGTTCACTTCCTTCACCCGATTTGTTCCAGGCTCAGTTTCACCCAGTTTCACGGAAACATCGTGGATGTTCCAACGCTGTCGCTTACAGTTCTCGCGTTACGACTCGCGATTACAGGAGATGTTAGCGATCATCGCAAATGATCAGAAACGAGGCGGAGGAGGTCCCTTCAGGCAACAATCCGTACGAGCCGGTACGCGTTTACGTGACGAGCATGCAATTCTCTAGCGTGTGTCGTATCTTTCGCCGCTGCAATCGATGTATGTAAACTTTCCACCAGCAGCCGTTGTGCGAAGATTAATTGCCTAAGGCGTAGTGGTTTTTTCAACTCGACGCGCGTAGTCAACCACGTTGCCCGAAGAAGCGGACATTTACGACCGACGTAACGTTCTGGGGTGTGGAATCTGCGAACTAGAAGGGGAATTAGATCTCTCCTAGAAGAGGCTTCCGTAGTTACCTCGTCATTACAAATATCAACGACTCCTTCCCTTATAATGGATTTTTTTTTTAAATTTAAGAATTCGCTCCGAGACGTCCCCTGATTTATCTCCCTTTGGCGTGACAAATATGTGTGCGAAATTTCGCTTCGATCAAACAACTCTAAACTCTACCTCAAGAGGCTCAAAGTTTCGGACGAAACTGCGATCTTGGAAACAGCTGTTTTTGTTTTTAATATGCAACCTTGTATGCGGAGATGGGCAAATGTGTGGTGGAAATAGAGTTGGGACTATAGATTGATTAACTTATTGATAGTTAACGATATATCGATAATATCGTTAATATCGTTAAATATTTATGCATTCGATCAACCTAGAATTTTTCGCATCGTATAAATAAAAGTTTGAATTGTATGCTAAATTCTCTTTAGGCATAATTTTATAACACTTATTCGTTATTTTAAGTAAAACAGCTTAGGGTGACAGTAATTGGGTCCTTTACTCTATCTATCAGTTAGCAAGTAGCATTTTTGGCAAACGGTGCATCTATGTGACGGTGTTAAAACTTCAACGTATTATGAGCATCGAAAAGTGCCCTATCTACGGATTCCAACTCTTATGATGCCTCGCGTCTAGACGTGTCTAGACCGTCACGATATCAGGGACGGATTTGGAGATTTGGCGCCCCTGGACTAACAAGTGTCTGCCGTCTCTTCCGCGAAATATCATAAAATAATTTCATTTAAAGGAGTTGAGACAATTTCAAAATTAATTCAATATAACAACTCACATATGACTCATTGCTAATTCGCTATATGAAAAAGAAGTGAACTGTTTTTAAAAATGTCTCGAGCCTCGCTATTTAAACTTTTCTCAATTCCTACCGCTGAAAAATTGTCGCTCCTCAAAATTTACTGCTCTCGGCTGTAGCCTACTCAGCCTACAAAAATCTGCTCCTGAATATCATTGACAGCCGTATAATCTCGGAAATTTCACGCGTTAGTAATTTCCAACAGGTAGAAATGTATATATTATCGTTTTCGGATGGGATGAACTATTCCAAACAGTGAAGTTGTTAACGTTAGCCGCATACGAGTCAAGGTACGTCAATGAAATTATAATCCTACTAAAAAGAATTGTAATAACACTGAAATTGTAATAACTGTGGCTGTGAATAATGTTGTTTCTATTAAAACATTTACTCCCTTCTGAAATATCTACCTTTTATGCTTCTTGTACTATCGAAACCAAAAGCGGTGTTTGTTGTGATCACGATCAGCGGACCACTCGGTAGTTCTTGCGTGCTCTTTTATAAATATATCGGCAACTTATATCTGGAGCAGTTTGGTTACACGACACACTGACTAAACAAATGCCTTCGAAAAGAGCAACTTGGATGTTTTTTACGTCACCCAGCGACCACTTGTTTCACTGTTTCGAGCTAATTCAAGAGTCTGATGCATCCAAAAGAATGCAGTTTTCTGGGAATCGTATGTAAAAATAAGCAGGTTAAAATTTTCTCTCGCGTTTCCCAGTAAATACGGTCAACGTTGAAACCAATAATCTTGCGCAGGATATTATATAATTAAATCTAGTTCGATTAACCCTCGGTTGTCACCCCCATTCTGTCGAACGTAGTTGTCACACTGGCACTGGGTCGATTCGGCTGAAAGCAATTTCCAAGCAGCTGCTGGTTAAAAACTATCTGTTAAATTAAAACGAGAAAATTCTGAGATGAAGTTTGAACATTATAGAATATATATGTTCGTCGTTGAAAATTAATATTTAAAGCATCATCGTGTTCAAACAGTAGTACCATTTTCAATAATAGCACAAAGATATTTCACCTCTAAGTTAAATTGCCGGTCATTTTGGGCGATTCATGGGGCCAGTGAATCATCGAAACAAAACATTCGCATCTCTTCAGAGAAGCATGTTTAGACATGGATGCGTACAACTTACCCTCTTAATGCGGCGTTCAAGTTTCTCCGCGATCTTCGTGGACAGTGAAAAAGGAATAAGCTATAGAAAAAGAGATCGTTTAACGGAATAATATTCTCGCGTATGATTCTAATGTTCCGTGCAACGTGCAATCGGCGGAACAGTCGCTGCGACAAAATTCGACGAGTGCAAAGGGTAAACGGAGGCGGGATTCATTGAAGCTTCCGAAGGAAGCCAGCCGAACGGTCTCTTCCTCTTCATACATCCAGAACCCGTAGACCGTGCTAGTCGTCAACCCCGTCGGAGAAATCTAATTTTAAAGCGACCTATATTTAGCCGAAACTTATTCCAGCAGCGGCGTGCACCGGATCACCCCTACCGCTCTTTCACGAATGCGATATCTCGATACAGCGACGGACCTACGGAGGACAAGGAAAGCCTGTCTGGACTCTGGAAGTTTCGTCTATACGAGGCAGCAACTATTTTACTTATCTTTCAACGAGAGTTTAATGTCGCGTCAACTGCTTCTAGTGGTTCCTACTGCTCTGCTCATTAAGGGAGCGCTCCTAGAACCGGAGAGACGTTATAATTTGTTGTTTAAAACTTCAAACTGATATCTGTGTCCGTGAAGTGAGTGAGAAAGGCGAACGTAATAAGTGACCGCTATAATCCGACTCCGCGTTTTATTAGAGTTACAAACAAGTAGAGAACAATGGGGAGAATGTTTTCGCACGTCAGTCGAACTGCGTCGCGTAAGGAAAGAAGCTTCAGAGTGTGCCGATTTTGTATTTACACATTAATCTATTAAGCGTATGTTTCTCATTGGTGAGTAGTCTTAGAAATTGATAGTGTGGGATATTAAGGTTTGGCATCGGTTCTTCGGTTTTGCAAATACAAAATATCTATGCACTCCCCTGCAACCGGAAACTTGGGGATGATTCCCATTAGGGCTCGTGGGGCCTAAGTAGAGTCCTAGTAGAATACACTGCAAGTGCCAAAATTAAAAAAAAATTATTGGAAAATTGTGACAAAGGCAATACTATAGTATAGAATTTGATTTTTGGCATTTACAGTGTTTCTCGCAAGGACTCTTCGATTACGGACGAAAAGTTCGTTGAAATTGTCCATAGGGTGTTCTAATTATAGTGATAACACTCACAAGGTAGAAGTAAAATAAAACAGGTAAGTTCGATACATATTTTTATTTTTTAACACATGTTCAACTGCCATGGAACAGGCTCCACTTCAAATTAAAAAAGCTTTTGTAGATTTTTCGTACTTTGAAAGTTACGTTCGTTGAATTCTCTACTCGGCTTATCAAATTGTAAATTTTGTCTACCTGCTCTGATGCTCTCGGCAAAGGTAACAGTGCTTTCTGAACTAATAACTTCATGTTCATCTAACAATAGCGCTGTCTTTGCTATGTTCACGTGGACAATTTTTTAAACAATGCTATAGGGTGAATCGACCAGTGAATGAACAGTGACCAGTGAATGAACAAATTGACTTTTTTCGTGTGTAACAAGAATACTATTTCATTGAAAACAATGATCTTATATTTAGAATGAAGAAAAATTTATCGAGATAACGGCGATACTAATATTTTTTTAATCTATGAACGTCTCGGTCGCTTATTAATTTTTTCGTTTTGTGGTTTCGGGTGCAGCCATTCAAGGCGAGAAACCTAGTAACAAAACACGTACGATGACAGTTAACCATTATATCGTGTAAACTGTGTTCTGACATAAATAAATTTGTCGGGTTCCTATTATTATAATATATAGATTATATTTTTATATTCTTATGTTAGGTCCCTCACCTAAACTTCCTTTCTTCTTTTGTAGCGTTTTCTGGTCGGATAATGAAGTATTATTCTTTGTGTTCATTCACTGGGTACAAGGTATTCATTTATTGGGCATTTTGTTCATTCACTAGTATATTGCGCGTTGATTACATTATTATGATTTATTTCAGACGCCGGTCAAGTAAAAAATCACAAACAATTTTTTTAGACATTTTTAAAGCCTATTCTGGTACAAATTCTTATTTCATTAATAAATTAGGACGTTATTTAATTTTTATCGTTATTTGAAACTGAAAGAACGCTTAGCTGTTCATTCACTGGTCAATTCACCCTACTTTTAAATATAAAACGGGAACACAACGAACTGTGAACTGAACGTCGTCTCTTCGTAAAACAGTAGAGTGCACCAAGGTGCATGACAAACGAGCGAGAGCGTAGCACGAGTGTCACTTGGCCATCGCGTCACGCGAACACTAATGGGAATCAACCTTTATTATTCCCCTATAGCCGGATCATTTTCTTTTTCTTTACCTACCTCTTCGCGATCACAGGCGGTGTATGGCAAGTCAGAATATGTATTTGCCAGAATTTCTGTAAATCTTTGGACTTTAATAATAAATTTTAAAAATTTCGTGAATTCTGACGAAAAAAAATCACTCTTACCCACAAGTATCTTTTCAACTACAAATTTCCACGCATCAAAATTTACATTTCTAGAAAAATATTATTAGAGCATGATTGTGCGAGTATTGCGAATGTACAATTATCACTCAAAAGTTAAAACATTCAGAAACACGAAAATGGTAACTTAAAAATGACGGTGAGGTGCGCCGCCTGTGACTTTGTAATTGCAACTAGGTAAATTAGTAATTTGTAACGTTCCGGGCACAAAACTGGAAGTCTGGAGCAATTTAGCGTTGCGACAGTGTTATCCACAGCTCACAGGACAGGTGTCTTTGCACCACCGTTCCAAAGAAAACACGCTAAGAACAAAGCGGAAGGGACGTCACGATGTGTCCCCTGATCCATTGATTGGCAAATCAGTTGAATTAAGTAGCCAATCAGAAACCTACAAGGAAGCGCTCAGGCTTCGTACAGTTTTTGCAGTGGGTCGAAGGTTAGTTAGCACCCAATCACACAAACAGTTACAAGCAGGAGCACTTACGATTAGACACCATAGAAGCAATCAGGTTTTCGGAATTAGTCGGACACTTAGAATCGTCGGAACAAGCAGGCTTCGCTCAATTCAGGTACCAATAAAAAATATTGTTGTTATATGTTGCTACTTGTATGCTACACTGTTGCGTTGCAAGTCGAGGAAATAGTTGAGAGCCTATTCTCTGCAAAGTCTGTGTCTACCGGCAAGGGGTGACCTTAAATTACGTAAGGGTAATTTTGGGCGATTTTTTAACTCCTCCATCCCTCAGTATAAGAATTCCTAAGATTTTATATTCCAACCCCTCCGCCTTCCTTCTTTCAATTACAGAATATTTTTTCATTCAACTTTCGTCAAGATTTCAAACAAACTTATCTAACGTCTAAGTACGTAAATAGTTGCTCGTCGTATGACGAACATTCATTATTCGGCATTCGGCGAATAATGTGCGGTTCCGCCTTCAGACACGAAGCTTGGGAATCATCAGGCTCCCCATTTTCAGACGCCGTCAGACAACAGAATTAAGCGTCGTGCCTTCCTGGGTCAAATGCATTCCTACTGAGACGATTACTATCGTCAATAAGACCTGGACCTTTTAATTCATTGTTAACTCGGAACCCAGTGACTAATCGTTGGGCTCGATCGAGTCACCGACTTCTCCGAGTCAAGTGTCTCGTCATTGTCTTCATGGCGAAACTGTTTGGCGGGCTTTCGTTCTGTACTGCAAATTGATGCAAGTTACACTGAGCTGATTATTTGTAATTAGGACTACGATCAATAATCACAAAAAATGTTGCTTTCTGCTATGATTCTTGGATTTATCGACTCCTGGCAGCTTAGTAGCTAATCCCACTCAAAAGTCTTCCTACTCCGCTTGAATTTCGCGACATCCTGGCTATTGCACTTGCTAAACTTAGATCAGAGTTGGGCGTTATTGAAATAAAATATGGAATAAATTCTGCTTCGAATAATATTCGAATAAAAGTTACGAATGAAATGAAATTATTTCGAGGATGACGACTAAAAATTTATTCGAATAAATGCGGCTTGAATAACGCTATAGATTCATTTGTTATTCACGAATAATTTTTAGTGGAATAAAATTCGTTACTCACGAATAAATTCTGGGGATTTATTCTTTATTCGAAATCAAATTTGACACATTCTTGCTAAACTTCGCCCTATGGCACTTACTCCATTCATCTAACTATAAAATTTTGTTCACAACGTTGCGTAGCTAAGTTTTGCATAAACATATCTGTCCACATTAATAAATTCAGATTAAATGGATACGAGTAGGCGTACAAGTTTGAAGTATGTTTAGTTTAAAGAAAGGAAAAAAGAAAAATTGATATTAACTTTGACGAGTAATCCTCAGCAAATTTCTGTAAATCATAAATATTTAAATTTTGGCTAGTTAGATATTTAGATTAGAAAGCACAATTTAGATGAAAAAAGATGCTGCATAATATAATGAATGTGTTGACATCATTACATAAGTAAACTGAAGTAAGTATAAAAATAAAAACAATAACAAAAATCAGCTACATGCTGGTCATTGTGTACAGTGTACTAAAACTGTTAATAATTTTTATTTAAATAAAAATTCGAATAACGAAAAGAAGTTTAAAAAATATTATTCGTCATTTGTCGAATAAAGTTAACTCGGGTTAACGAACGAATGACGAATAATTTATGTTAACTTTTATTCGTTATTCGAAATTTTTAATTCTAAATATAATTTTTGTAAAGACTTAAATGTTGCTGATATTTTCCACAATTCAAGTCACCAACTAACCACTAAGAAACATACAGTATTTTATGTATGCAGTTTACTTTTCACAAATGATCCTTAAATGAAATCATCATTTACCCAATATGTAACTCTAAAAGATAAAAATACCGAAATTATGAAGCGCGGCGAAGAGAGCATGACGCGACAGGATTCATCTAGCACTTCAACGAATCAACGTAACTTTCTAAATGGACTTCTTCGTACTGAGAAACTGAACGCCGCGAATTCGCTTGCTGGAGTGATAAACATATTCCACGAACACCTTTGAATAAATCACCACACAAATAGCAATGGAAAAAACGACAAATCGGGCAAGACACCGAGTTAAGGAAGAAGTGTTTCATCAGCCTGAGACTTCAAGTGAAACGCGGGAATCAATGATTCAGACAAGATCGAAACCATTTTGGACGAAGAAACATCCTATATTAAACTAATTAACTAAGTCCTTGTCAAAGCTTGAAAGGCAATACGGCTTTAACCTTTAAATGTAATTTATCGCAGAGCATAAAAAATAATAAGTTTTTAAACTTGAACAATATGTCTGAGGCATAAAGTGGAAAAGTGAATTAAATAGTTACGTAAATATATTAAAAACGGGAAAAGGGATTATCATTGGTACAATATGGAACAATACCTTACGTAATAAATACGTAATAAATTACGTAATTATATTAAAAAAGTAAAAAGTAATTGTTAGAATGCTAACATGTAGCACAATAGTCAGAATACTAATAATAAACTAGTAATTCAAGTTAAATTTGAACAATTATTATACGCGTTAAAAAAAAATTTAAAATAGATGATAAATTATTTTTTCTCTTTTATCATGGGAAAATCTTCTAAAGGCACCCCGACGCCTCCAGAGAAGGATCCCCCGGGGGCGCCAGGGTAGTGTGGGATTTTTAACCACTACAACTGCACAGTCACTATGAAATGTTTAATTATTTACCTTCAATTATTAAAGCCTATTGGCTAAAACGCTCGGACACCTATTTATTTAATTTCTACACAGACCCGTCGTACTAAGGCTCATCAAAATCGACGTCTACCACACCCTGTTCTCCCCTTGTAAGTCACAGTTCATTAGAATTAAGAAGTAGAGGTGTGTGGACCTTTCCCTATCACTGTACACATGCATGTCCACGTGAATTTTCGAAACAAAAGTAGCAAGTTTCCCATTATAGTGTTTATGCATTGTGACAACAAGATAATTCATCTTAGTTTCTTAAATCACTTGTTTTGGAACGCTTGTAATTTTTCAAGGTAAGTTTAAGAAACGTCACTCTTGAAGAAGGACCAATTCTTACAATTCGTAAACTGCATGCGTGTTCGATAAAATTTTTCAACTCGATTCTCTCCGAAGACCAACTCAAATAACAGTCATTCTACGATTCTCACTAATTTTGGTATTATATTTACGACTGCTTTCTGCCAATTTTGAGACAGACGCGTGTAAACCAAATGAGTTCACAAAATTGGATTTCTCCAAAAGAAAACCTTGCGCGAGGAACCTGTAGTCTGGATTTTTCTCTTCATATTTTATCTTGTACACTTTAAATATTGTAATGGGGAATGTGTACAGACAATTGTGTATAATTTATCAAGATTAACGATAAGCTGGTCTTCTATTAAATTAACACAGGTTAATTGTATATTTTGCGATCAATTCAAAATTCAAATTAAAGTGGCTAGCTCAGCATCTGTTTTTACAAATACAAGCGAGTCGATTGTTTCTCAAGTGAACAGTCTTGCTAGGGCAGTTAAGGGCTCGTGTGACTGTCAAGAACGTTTATTAGCCGTGGGACAAGAGTTTTGCGAACGTCACTGAAAAATATGAAGCATTTCTGGTACAAGGGGAGGCCTTGTTCCTTGGACAGCCTCTTTTCACGAACATGGACTTTTCTGGCACTCGAAACGCGACTCGAGCTTCTTCGGAGCGTTTTTACGAGTTTCGGAGCACCGAGCACGACAGATTGATCGATTCATAATCTTACTGCGTCTGGTTGACGAGATGTGGTGTAAGACGAATAAGGAGACTAAAACTGCTCGGGCATTTCATTTATTAAACGAAGAAATTGAGGGCAGGCATCGTTAGCTGGTTGGCTGTAGTGCAGAAATGAAAATTAAGGTATTTGTGCATCAATTCTTTGATAAGCTGATTGTCGAGTTATTCATTAAAAAACTGAACAAACAACATGTTTTCTATCAAACTTATTGGCGAAAACTATGGACTGTGAAAATACAAGTTCTCTTAGTTATAATTAGTAAAATGGTTATGAATCGATACGATTTCCTGAACTGATTTCGTTAAAATCGAATAGTACACATACAAAAAAAAAATCAGAACCTGAAACGATCTACCTGCAAAGTTCGAAATTATAAAAATAAGTAAATATGTGCCTTCGAATTACTATGGCAACTCGATCAAATTGCACCTCGATGTCAAGGATTTTCATAATATCAAAATATATTGCAGTTCATACAAAATGAGGAGGGGTTTATGTCATCAATTTTGTGATTTTGAAATTGTTTAAAAAACACAAACCCTCGAAGTTTACAGTTGCTGCCGACTTCTATGGAAACTGCTTTCACAAATGAATTTTTATCTCCGATTCCTGTTGACGAATAATACGTTCCATGACTGATTTTTCTAGAGATTGCAATCGCAGGAAGTGCAATATCGATGGAATTCTACAAGTGGGAAAAACCGAACTACGAAGGTCGCGGTTGTGCAAATAATTGAGAGCACATTAATCGACTATGACTCACAATCAGAAAATGATTGATGTCCGGTTACATTCACGTTTTATAGCTACACCCTTTCGCCACAGTTTTATATGTTTTACAATTACAGTTTTTTCTACGTTGTAACATGGGAGGAATTTCGAAACTTTCGAACATACATTTACATTTGTTCACACAGTCTAACTGCTTCCTGATGTTCAGTCATGAGCAAGTAAGAAAACGTGAAAAGGACTCTTTAGAATCGAAAGTGATACCTAAGTTCGAAAGGATAAACAGACTCCATCTGCAAGAAATTGTAATGATGCCAATTGCCAACAACATTAGCAAATATACCTTGATTCCCATCAAAATAACAACTCCCAGAGGCTACACAATTATTGCAACGCTGTATCCCCTCTTCCGACAGCTTGTCGAATAACATCGATTACTATTATACATATGAAAATAATTATAAAGTTTTGGCTAAGCACAATATTGTAGTTCGGTACCAGCCTCTATATAGATTCGCAAGATCTTCTATTTTCTGACTTCTTTATTACCAAGAATGTTGTCTCAAAGGAAAACTTCATCTTTTGGACGCAATATAATTGATATATATCATATACAGTGGGGGACAAAAGTATGTGGACATTTTTAAAATCGTATAACTTGGTCAAAATTGATCCAAAGAACTTGAGTTTTTTTAGAAGCTAGAAGGATTAGTTTGCTAAATGACGTGTTTCGTCGTTTTGGAAAAAGTTGCAATTTGTCGGAGTGGCAAAAAAAAATAAGAAAGATACTTTTTTTAAAACTTTTTTGTCTGTAGTCGTAATGAAAATTTGAAAAATGCCTTTTGTAGATTGAGTTGAGTTGTATACACGCCTAAAGTTTTATCAAAATCGGTTAACGTTGCTCTGAACTATAAACGCTAAAAGATCGCAGAATAAGGTCGAAAATCGCTGGTTTCCGGGAATTTCGCAATTTTCGACCTTATTCTGCGATCTTTTAGCGTTTATAGCTCAGGGCAGCGTTAACCGATTTTGATGAAATTTTAGGCGTGTATACAACTTACCTCAATCTACAAAAAGCATTTTTTAAATTTTCATTACGAGCACAGACAAAAAAGTTGAAAAAATGATCTTTCCTATTTTGTTTGCTATTCCGACCAATTGCAACTTTTTGAAAACGACGAAACACGTCACTTAGCAAACTAATCCTTCTACCTTCTCAAATCAACTCAAGTTGTTTGGACCAATTTTGAACAAGTTATACGATTTTAAAAGTGTCCACATACTTTTGTATCGCCATTGTATCATATATGAGGCATTGAGAGCAACAACCGGCTAACCTATATTGAAAAAAATTCCCTATTTTATACGATGAGTAGAGCCTATTGGAATACATTATTGCTACTAACTAAATTTCGAAAAGAATGTGAGTTAATCCGTTGCTGCTCTCAATGCCTGATATTACATATCGTATATCGTGTATCATATATCATATATATTCCATTAAATATATTTTAAGCTGTCAGTAACCTCCACTTTCCGTACTTCTTTGTTATAAATGTTCTGTATTTGTTATAAATGTTCTATTGTATTATACTTCCTTGTATATATACTGGACTTAGTCCCGTTTAAATAAATAACAATAATAATAATATACAACATCCAAAAGATCGTACTCGATGTATTGGAAGAGTTGTCAGAAGAAGAGTTCAGATCGTGTTACGACGAATGAAAATATTTCTCAAGCAAAATGCGTCGCCTATGATGAAGTAATGACGTGTTGGCTCAGCCGATTTTAGTTTACATTAAATTTCTTAATTAAACTTCGTAAGTCACTTCTAATACCGTGCACAAAATCATAGCCGTTGCTATCGGAAATAAAAGAGTGCACAAACTTTACATTGCATACAACAAAATGAATTTCTACATTTCAGTACGTGTCTACATAAATTCTTCTCATGCATTAGTAAAAAAAAAAATTCTATTTATGACATTCTATATTTATCACTAGTCAAACTAGGGTAATTGAGAATTTCAATTTCACTTACAAGATGCAGTCAAATTGCAGGAACGCGCCGATAAAGTATGAACACACTTTTCTTTCAAGTAGCGTTTGTTCCTGAAAAAATTGAATCTTGCAGAAAGACTTCCTTGTTCCGATTCATATTAAATTTCATGCTATTGCGGTTACAATTATTGCGGGCCAGTTTATGTAAAAGAGCGACGTGTTCGGCACCGCGCACGTTTACGTGGCTGTCTTTATCATTTCCGCTAGGAAAGGCGTTCGTCTCCAGGTGGATGACGATGTGACGATTGATTGATTTCTAATTATAATTATTGCTCCATATATGAAAAATGACGACAAACGATATTCGGAAATAATTTCGCGTACAATATAATGGATTCGAATTTAATATTTAAAAGTTCTTTAATATTTAATATTAATATTTAATATTTAAAAGTGACTTGCAACTTACAACATAATAGCTGGGTTTCCACGTGGAGACAAATGTCATAATAAATGGGATAAAGTTGATTGCGAGTATGTGAAGCTGTGTCTACTACAGTAACCGCCACGGGGGGAGGGGCAGCGGGTGCAGGCCGCGCTGTACACGGGCCCCAGAAAAAGAAAGAACGAAGGGAGTACAAAATAAAAAAAAAAATAAAAAATGAGAACGAGAATTTTTTATTTCATTAAAATTACTCGAATTTTATAAACTGACTTACTAAACTGGCAATACGAAAAAGATATGGAAAAGACGTTATGTATTTTTACCGCCAAGGAATTGTTTGGGGCCCCAAAATATTTCTTGCACTCGGGCCCCTATACAGGTGCACTTTATCAAAATTTTTAACTTCATTTTCTTTTGTGCAGCGTATATCAACACTTTCCTGCCGAGAGTCCCGTACAGTGACGGACGGGATCTAAAAATATTGGTTGCCAGGAGACAAGGGGGGCCCACCCGCAACTATAAGGCTACCCTTTAATTTTTAAAGAAATAAATAAAATGTTAAAAAAACTACATAAGTGGCAAAACAGTACAATTAAAATTGTTGTAGAATAAATGTATATTTTTTTAGTAATTACAGCGTTTAACGGGGCCCACTTCGTCAGAGGTCTACTTGCCATCGAACAAGCTGGCGATGAAAAGCGCTGAGACTGAAATTAAACCTGGCCACATAGGTAGCAAACATCAAGGCCGCTCGAACAACTGCGGCACATAAATGGTGATAACCTTTAGCAAGAAGCATCTTAGCATGATCCTTTTTAGGCTAGACAATTCTTATATCCAGCGAGGCTAACGTAAGGTACAATAGTCATCGCAGAACCTAAATGGTACAGTACCTCGGTCATGGATGATACCAAAATGGCGCTCATTATACGAGAGTGTCAGTAGAAATGACAGCGGGAACCAATAGATACGCTTTGTCTCTTCGTCGGTCCTTACTTTCTGTTACGAAGCTGCGATTGCAAGACGATTAAGGAATTAACTCCGTGGGATTGCGCGAGGGGAAGATTTACTGTTCAGTCGTTGCAAGGTTTTCTTATGGGAAACGCGACGGGAGAAGAATGTCGTTTGACTTTATTTCTTAAGCAACCTCTACCACAATGACTGGTTCGTGGATCGTGCGGGGAAGAGCCGTTGGCACTGTTTTCAAGTGTTCTTACACTGTTAGAGACGTACTAAATTTCTTAAAGCTTCCTGATTCTTCTAATCAAGCATTGTTGTAGCTGTTGCTTTCGGCCATTCAAGCTCAGAATAGCCTCCGATAAAAATCCCCACATCACCTACGAAAAGAAGAACAAATTTGCTGGTTCCGTCGTGAAACGGGGTGCAATATCCTACTTTTGGGTAATTGATTTGGTATTGAATTGAGTTGGTTATTCTCGAGAATGTGTTGCCAGAGATTCAACATGTTATCGGGCAAAAAAGATGGATTTTCGAGTAGCATAATGCCGCATACACGCAGCGCGTGTAGTGAAAGAGTGATTCCATGATAAATTAGAAACTCTGCCATGGCCAGCGCTGTCATGCGACTTAAATATTATGAAAAATGCGTGGGAATGGCTTCCCAGAAAAATTTACGGTGAGGGAGAACAGTATATGGATCGTCCTGATTTTATTACTGCTCTTAAGTTAGCACGAGTGAATATCAATCAATCTTACCTACATTCATTACATATATGATTCTCATCCCTATAGGATTTTTGAAATTATAAAAAAAAATGTAAAACGATTAAAGCCGACTTGAAAAAAAATAAAAATGCGCTCACAAGTAAAAATAATTTTGTTCCTTATTTAATCTACGAGTCCCGATTTTTTTAAGTCGGCGCCAGATTTACAAAGTGCGAATAATGAGGCGCCGACTTAAAAAATATGAGAGTCGTGGATTAAATAAGGGATTAAATTATTCTTTACTTTTTAGTGCATTTTTATTTTATTCTTTTGAAGTCGACTTTAATTTTGTGTATTTTTAGTTTTATATATATTGTCACAACGTGCTTAGGAGATATGACAATAGTCTTTATTATTAACAAAAACTGACAAAACACTGGACCAATATTAATGCAGTGTAGAACGGGACCACCGAAGCACGCCCTATTTCGAATAAAAAAAAGCTCATCAAAATCGATCCATATGCTGAGGAGTTATGCGGGGACAAAAGTAAAAAAATAATACATTCGTCTCGAATCTATAACCTCCTCCTTTTTGAAGTCTGTTAAAAATCGCCGCGTGTTGCTTAAGTAATAACCCTTTAAATACAGTTGTAATACGAGACCAAGAAGCATGAAATATTTGTATGAATTTGGACAGAACTTGAAATGTTCTCTTCATGTACAGATATCGTGGTTTTATATATTCGCTATTCGTTAATATTCGCATAGTAATGATATTTCCCCTCTGATTGTAATTAATTGTTAGAATATAGTCTTCGAGTCCAAGGGGGGTCCTAGACTTTTTTCCGGAGGGGGGGGGGGGGGACAACTGTAGGGTGACGATAAAGAAAAATATAGTAATGAAAAAACAACCCTAGCGATGACATCCAGCGTCCTCTTGGGATTTAAAAATATTCACTTTTTGTAGTATAAACTTAATAAAGATCAGTTTTTCGAAATAAGCAATTTGTTCTCAAAAGCCGAGGGAGCAAGTAACCCTTTTGCCCCCCCCCCCCCCCCCCAGGGGACGCCGGGTTATGAGAGTTTCTTCCTCAAATCCTAACAATGCAATACAATTACAGTTGTCATTTAGTAAGAATCATTGTTTCATTTGTTCGTAAGACTTTCGAGCCACACTCTCTCTAGCCATAAATTATCATCCCCACGAAGGGCGACTTAAACGAGTTTGCACTCGAGCCGAAACGGCGGCTGCGACAACTTCGCGGCTCGGTTTCGGCTGCTGTGTAAATATTTGTTAGGCTAAACATGAAGCACCGAGGAGGGACAGCGAAATAATGTATGACGGGTGTGTTATGCGTGCGTAGCCTGTGTCCGTCCACGCATGTGTATTTGGAGAAAAGAAGGACACGGACGGGCAAATGAAAATGAGGAATAGTTGGAAGGCTGAGTTATATGATAAGCAAAGATAGAGTAATGGGAGCAATAGTGTTTAAACAAAAACCGACTTTTTGGAAAAATCGGTTTTCGAATTCCACTATTCCCAATAAACCGATTTTCGAATTTTCATCCCAAAGAATATAATTACAATAGTAAATAAGTAATTGTACTTATTTTAAAAATTTCAGTTTCCTTAATATTATGGAATTAGAAAAATATAACAATAAAATAGACTGCATGCAAAACTAAATTTAAAAAAAAACTAAAATAACTAAAATCCGTACAAAATATAAATCTTTTAAAAGGTGGTATAGACCATTTAGTATTTTTTCTCTGAAAAACCTTCTGATATTTCGGCTTTCAAACTGTTTAGAGCCTATTGCATTTCTTCTACTCACGGTCAATCTTAGTTTGATACCAGATTATTTTCAATCTATTATTAATTCAATACCAGTTACACTTCGTACGAATATCAATTCTAGTTTGTACGAGTTTCCATTTCAAATTCTAATTAGTCGGCCACCCGTCACTGCACCTATGCGCGAGCTACTAAAATTCTTGGAGTATCAGTCTTTTTAAGAATTGTACGCGGAGTATTTCATTTTTTTAAAACACACCAATTAGAAACAAAAAGGAAAGCGAAAGTAAAGGCACAACGAAAACAGTAGAAGAGAGCAGAAAACTAGAAGCAAAAGGAAAACAAAGAAACAGCAATAAAATATGAGATGACAGGAATGAAAGAAAGATAAAAGTTCAAGTGTGTTAAAAAGAAGAAGTAGGGACGAAAAGAGAGAAAAGGGAGTGAGAGTAGACGGGAGCAGCGCATCGTAATCGAAAGGGACAGCGACTCGAATAGACAAACGTAGACGTAGACGACGAGGGAATAAAAAAACAAACAGAGCACATAGAGAGAGAGATAACGAAGACAGAGAATCGCAAGCTATAAACACAAACGCGAACAAAGAAGGCGAAGAAATAAGCAAAAAGTACCAAAAGAGAAAAACAAACATACAAAATCTTCAGAACCAATCAGATTATGCATATGTATATCATAACAATCAACAAGGCAAGGGAGTGGTGGATAGTAAAGAAACAAGTAACAAAAGATACCTAGCGAATTGTCAAAGCTGATAAAATGAAATTCCAGACAAAGAAAAATGTTTCTGACAACATTCGTTGCCCGCTTGTTCACAAATTCGGCCGCACCTTGTACAATTCGTTTTCAAGTCTTTTGCTCGGATTCCAACGCCATCTATGCTCGCGGCTACTGACCTTAAACTAATATCGTACATGTGTGAAGCTTCTAAGAATAATCATTTGCAAACGAAACAAAGACGATTCGATAACTTCGAAATTTCAATTCTATATTTTATACCTGCTTTCATTCAAAAAGCGTTCGTTCAGGTTCTAAAGTCGTTTTATCTTTTATCGGTGATCAAAATTACGTACCCCTATTTTTTTTAGAGTCGCCTACATTAGGGAAAATGATGTAGATAAAAAAGAAGCATCTGTGTCCAAATGCCCGTTGGTTATTGGACATTCTTGGACGTAGTCATTTGGAGACATATGAAGCAGCTCATTCGCAGAAGGTCAGTTGTTAAGCTATAAGATCTTGCCTGCTCGCGGTTGATAAATCGGAATACTCGAAAAATTTCCTAAAGTCCCCTCACAAAGTTTCTAGTTATATTTAAGAAGCTACGAAAACTCCAAAAAGGCCACGAACGAAATAACAAGAAATAAATAAATAAATCGGTTAAGGTTGCTCCGAGCTACAAACGCTGAAAGATCGAGAAATTCCCGAAATCAGCGATTTTCGTTAACCGATTTTAATGAAATTTTAGGCATGTATACAACTTACATCAATGGCCAAAGTTTTTTAACTAATTTTCATTACAGGCTCAGATAAAAAAGTTAAAAAAGCGACCTTCACTATTTTTTTTTTGCCACTCCGACCAATTGCAATTTTTTTTCAAAACGACAAAACACGTGACGTAGCGAACTAATCCTTCTACCTTCTCAAAAAACCTCAAGTCGGTTTTGCACCTTACTGTATATCACGAAAAATCCGCAAAGTTTCGTAGAAACATGTGAACTTTTGTCGGGCAAGCAGAGTGAATTGAAAATTTTCAGAAATGAGTTTACTCAAAAAAAACGTAAATACTCCAAACTTTCATGCATTTCATTCATTACTCTACTACATATCTTTATTTTATTATTTCTCCTATTTTAAGTAGCATCGTATAGAACTTGATTTATGAGAAAACTATGGGAATAAATTTACGAGGCACTATCGGCTGGGAAGCTCATTTCAGGAACAGCCCTTATTCTATTTGCACTCGGATCCCGTAAATACGGAGTGCCCCTAACCTTTCGATGCAACGTGTCTAGGATGAATGTGTTGCTGGCGCCATGGAGGGCGACAGGAAGATGACGTCATCCCCTGCCCAAAAAACGTATATACACTGGCTGTTCGTTAATCATCGAGGGAAGGGAGGCGTCTAGTCGCTGTGGAACGGACGTAATGTATATAACGTCCAGTGGGAGCAGAGTAGACTAAAACTATTCACGGCTCGCGATAATTTACTAACGCATTTTCAGGGAAACAAATTGATTGAAAATTGAAAGTAAAAGGGCGTTTACATGTGGAAGCATTGGAATAAGATTTCAGACACTTGCGTTGTTTCAGAAGGCAAGCATGTGATAGTCGTGGAAACCTTCGAATTCCAGAAATTATTCTATTATTAGCGAAACCATAAAGTGGGATTATTAATCACTTACTGTTAGTATACCTGAGTTTAATCATAAATTAAATCGGGCACGCTTCAGGCTAATTTCGAAAAATCACAGGATAATATACAGTGGGGGATGAAAGAAAATTTGCATCCTTCAAAATCGCATAAAATATTTAAAAATTGTTCAAACGTCTTAAGTTGTTGTGAGAAGCTAGAAGGATTAGTTTGCTAAATGACGTCTTTCGTCGTTTTGAAAAAAAATTGCAATTCGTCGGAATAGCAAAAAAAAATAGTGAAGGTCGGTTTTCAACTTTTTTCCTGTAATGAAAATTAAAAAATACCATTGGTAGATTTAATTAAGTTGTATACATGTTCAAAATTTCATCAAAATCGGTTAACGTTGCCCTGAGCTATAAATGCTTAAAGATCGCAGAATAAGATCGAAAATCGCGAAATTCCCGAAATCAGATCCCAGATCTTATTTTGCGATCTGAGAAAGCGACCTTTACTATTTTTTTTTTTGCCACTCCAACCAATTGCAATTTTTTTCAAAACCACGAAACACGTTACTTAGCACACTGATCCTTCTAGTTTCTCGAAACACTAAAGCCGTTTGGAGCAATTCTAAAAAAGTTATGCGATTTTACAGAATGTAAACTTTCTTTCGTCCGCGACTGTACGTGCAGGGAAAATTATAATCACCGCTTTCCTACAGAGCAGTGCATACTGTGTCCCACACGACAAAAACCATATGTGTCTGCCAATCTACTGTACCACATTTATCTCTAACTCCACTATGTTAAATCTGTTGTTATGGAGAACAGAGTTTTAAATATCTATAAATTAATGCTTCTTTTTTCGTCTCTATATAGCGCTGTTCAATTTTCTATTTGTATTACAACAAAAATTATATGTAGATTTAACAAAATTTCATTTAAACTCATCAATAATGACTAATTTTGATTCATTATAGGTGGATGTCTCTTCTGGATGCTTTTAGACTGATATTAGGAAGGCGATGTTGTTAACTTTCAAACAAGATTTTGCTGTCTCTATAAATGATTGATTTTAATTTAAAAACGAAGAACGTCGTAATAATTATATTTTGATTATAATTATAATTTAGCAAAAGAGTATGTTTTGAATGTGGTCATAGGAGAATTCTATAGAAATTTAAATAATTAAGGAAAGAACGAGATAATGTTTTATTAGACTTTAAGCTACCCGCATGGATCGAACAGCTGCGTTACGAAGGGTTGCTATCTTAATCCTCCCATGAATCTACTCAAACTTCTATAAATTATGGTTATAACTGGCATTAATACGTGAGAAAGGAAAAACGTTCTGGTTAAAGACATTAATTATGACACGCTAAGGAATAGATGCATTAAAAATTATCTAAAAAATGGGTGGTTAAAAAGTTACCCTTCTTAGAATTTATTATTCTGTAATCTCTAAGATCAACGACATTCTACTCTTAGATCTCATTGTAGGAAATATTGCAATAAAATAGTTTATGTAGCAGCATAAAGAATAAATTAATATTGCACTTCTTTTTCAAAACCTCTTAAAGAAATTCTTTGCGAGATGCAATTTAGTACTGTGTACTATATAGGGTAGCACAACAGTGCTCCATTTCACAAATGAGAAACTTAAATAAATTAATATTCTTGAACCTTTTCCTTGGAGATCTAAGGTCGAAGAAGAAAGTTCTAAAAATATATCCCTAATTTCTTCGACGAAGAAAACAGCACTTTTACACCGCTAAATAATAATTTGAGACGATCCGCAAGATCTCAGGTTCTGATAGACCTTAACTGTAAATCTGTGTGGTTCTCCAAAACTAAAAGTTTATGTGAATAAACTACGAACAGTGAACAGCCTCTAAGAAAATACAGTAATACACAAATCGAGTTATCGGCTTTCTTTACAAATTACGCGATGTTGGGATGTATTTTTATCGAGAAAATTTCACCAGTTCATTGATGATACGAAGATTTAATAAAAAATATAAGAACTATAGTTTGCAGGAGTTGTAGTTTGGCTGTCGGGCGGCAGCTGAGGGTCTCTTATCGATGCGTTATTTCGCTCACTATCGGTGCGATCTATCATTCTCCTTATCAAGTGGTTCGATCGAAAACCCAGCCTGGCGTAAACTACCATAATAAGATGGTAAAACTGACACGTTGTATGCGAATTGTCGATCCTGACCAGCGAATCGTGGAAAAATATTGGGAATGTCTAACTCGAGAAACTATGAATGCTATAAAACAGCGCTGTCCAAGGTCGCTCCCGCGGGAGCTTGGGGTTCCCCCACTCTCGTCCGAGTTGTCAGGGATACCGCGCGACGCTAACCGCGAAAACGCTTGCCCGGCTAGCCCGTCGTGGCAGCCTTCGTAGCGTCGCGCGATCTCCTTGGCAACGGAAGGCACGCTGTGCGAGAGAAAGATTGGAAGGGGAAGCAGGCGCGCGAGGGGCCCCTACGCTGGACACCGCTGCTACAAAATATGCACAAAGAGAACACAGATTTTGATTATGCTAAGGGGGATACGATTTATCCAGACACGATTTTTACCATTTATTTTCAAAGTTTCTTTGTATTACGACATTCTGTTTGTATTTTGAATTTTTTTTATCTCGAAACTCGTTCGAAGGGTAGAAATGGAAGAAAAGCAGTAGCGAAAGTATCAGTCACAGGGTCCTGTGAATTTTCATACAGCGACAAAGCTCAGCTTATCAAGTCGAATGAAAAATTCTGGCTATTGAAAAGTTTCGACCCCGTCGGGTTCCCATACCATCGAGCTAGCAGCGTTTGCAACGCAGTTCTGCCCGTTGATTTCCATAGATATTCGTTTTCATCATACAACACAATGGGGCGTAGCGTTTCCACGCGCTAAATTCACGGCTGCAACTATTTTTTCTTCTAACCCAAAAGAAATGGAACTACAACGTTACAAAAGCAGCGCGAAAAGCTCGATCTGATTCCGTTGAATCTGATATGAGCGTAAAATTTTAAACTTCCGGCACGATAAAATCCTATTTTCATTTATATTTACGAGAAAACTTTTGAAAAACAAAATTTGTCGCGAACTCAAAGCTGGACAAATTTTTAGAACATTAAATATTAAACCGTTAATATTTAGAATATTAAACCGTTTAGAGGTTGAAATATTTTTTAAACCTTTTTCCTTTAGAATTACATAAAGTTAAAGATGTTTGGATTTCAAGCATGATAATAATTGCCCAACCCCAATTCGGCTTTGGGGATAGTATTCTTTAATCTGATTGCATCTAGTAGCTCTTTATCCCCAATTCTTTGACATTTACTGCCGCACTGAATTTGTGCAAAATAAACAACTAGGAATATTTATTGCACCATTCGAATCTTGAATATATTATAAGATATCAGTACCTACTAGAAAAATTATTGTGCGATCGTTTACAGATTTACAGATTTCAAGAATTACAGAGATATTACTAGAATAAAAATGAATTCGATACTAATCACTTTACCAAATATGTAGATACGAAAAGTATGCACACTGCATGGATTAACAATTGACGCAGTATTTCCAGTAATGTATTATATTTACTTGGATCAACGGATAATATAAACAATAAACATTATTGATTTATCGTTAGCATATATTCGTAGGTACTATACATACATATAACAGCAAGCTGGTCAATATTTCCTTCATATTTCGTATTTATGTTACAATACACTTGCAACTTTTATCCCAATTACTGTCACTTTATTTATTCTACTTACTAAAAACGTAAAATATGAAGAACAGTGTACAAAAATAATTTACCATTGAATTAAGGCTGCTCTTCTTATTATTATCGTACATTATTCTTTATACGTTACGTTTTTATTAAGTAAAATAAATAACGTGGCAGTAATAGGAACACTGCCAATAATTGGGACATCTACCCTACACTTTTGTCATATTTTTAACCACACAGCATACTGGTAAATCGTATACGGAGATCCTATTGGAAATTAGGCCATGGATTCAAGACACAAAATCTTGACTTTATTTAGGACACTCAGAAGGTACGTCTTTATTGCACGAAACGATTCGGCAGAATGAATTCTCAAGGAGAGATCGGTCAAGCACACGGACTCTATCGGTTGGTCATGCTATCGCTATAAACATCCCGATATAAACATTACAGCCCTGTCCTCTCATGCATTCCAGAGCAGTGATAAGAAAGATAATTTTTGTGTAAATAAACTTTCATTAGTTAAAAAAAAAACAACAAATCCCTCAGACACGTTGTATATGTGACAATGCCGATTCCACTTCAGGACGCTGTTCCCACGATAGCCGTGACAATTTTTTAGCTAGAAATTCTATCTATCGATTCAATCGACAGCATGTCACATGTATTTCACGTTCCGTTCCAGCGTATATACTTAGGGAAGAGTTTCCCTCCGGTTGGCATAGCCTATCGATGGGTGGGGTTCGTTTTACGTCCACCACATGTGTTACTAATTACGCCAAGCCAGTCGTTTCGCACGGATCGAATATATAGAGATTCAAGGCTATTCTTCGGCTCCCCTGTTCGTCATCGAGTCACGCGCGACCGTATCTCGATCTCACGCACGATTCACCGGTTATCGAAAGGAGAGAAAACGCGGTAGGAATCCCGCGAAGTTTGTTGGAATCCGGGGAACGTAGGCTCGCAGTGTAATATAGGGTGGCCCGGTAATCGGGAGCACAAACAAGACGGGGAGGGGGTGATTGTTCGTCACAAAATAAAGCGCAGAACAAGGTTTTTGATTTTGAAAATCGGTCAAGTGCGCACGCACTTAGACGAGAATTGCAGAACGTAGCAGTGAATGTATTAAAATTGCGGTTAAAATGCACCCCCGTCCAAGGATAAGTGAAAAATGAAGGATAAGTTTTTCCTAGCGCGGGTTTGGTTTTAAGAAAATTAGTTTTGAGAATGAAATCGGTATTTAACAGTAGAACTACGGACAAGTACCGTATACCTACTTCTACCAGATCAGTCAAAATGACTGGTTATTTATAAAATATGTTATGCAAGGGAAATAAACCTTCGTTCATATTTTTATCGTTTTTATATTGTTTATTGTTAAAAAATATATAGATAATATTAAACATATTTATACTACAGTCTCGTGTCGTTTCGCGCCACTATAATGTGCCAAACGGTTGTTACTCGTAATAAATAAATAAATAAAAAATAATACACTAATGTCGGAATATCATAAATTGGTGTCTTTTGTTGTATTTACTAATATTATAAATTCCGTTACATACCGAGGCTATTTTATTGAAGTGCGTTGAAGCATTCGGTTCATTAGAGATGAAACTATTAGATGTGCATTACCGTTTGCCATAAATAATAAATAACCCAGGCTAACCGATACGAACGTCAATTAGATTTGCGGCAAGCAACATTGCTAATAATTGGCAAAGTGAAAAATCGTGAAATCTGTCGAATATGACATTCAAAATGTACTGGATAGAAAAGGTGGATTGTATCTATGGTTTCTACTTTCTGCGACTTCCTCCCATCATTCAAATTGATATTTTCCTGCGACCTGGTAGTAGAAGTGTTGGTGTACGCGCGAAAGTGTCGTACAGACTGTATAAATTGCATTTGCCAGAGGAAATTATATCAGGCTCCCAGGGTCGACTGTAATTGCGAGGAAACTTTGTTTCGTTAAAAAACAACTCGATTGCTACTTCACCGTAATTACACCACGCCGCAATCACCTTTATTTCCGGTTCCATGAACAAATACATCGTGGAAGCGATTGGCTTCGAGTATCACGAAAAGAACGCTTTACGTACTCACTTTCATGTACATGTTCATAAATAACGTAAATATCCGCCATGTTTGGATTTGAACAAGATTTATCACAGAAGCTAAGGGAAAAGTAAGGGAAACACCTGCAAAAGTAATAATAAAAAATATGGGCTCATGGTGACTGTCGAAAAATTATGACTGCTTGAAATAAGTCTCTGTATTACTTAAACTATAAACAGAAACTGTTATTGATTCAATATTGTCCGAAATCTCAGAATGTCAGTTATTTTATTATATTCTGTATTATTTATGCAGAACCTTAAAAAGCACTGTTGGCTAAAAGGCTGCGTGAATTTCAACTACATATTCGTAATATCTATACTTATACTCACAGGGCTCAGCAGTAACACTTTAGCTACCAACAAATTCCAAACTACATAGAATAATAAACATATCCTTCAGCATTATACAACTTGGTCATACATTTACATGTTTAAATTTGAAGCTTGGGACATAATAATAATTCATCTGCATTTATCACAATTTGGATCTAAAATATTGTATAAAACTTCAGCTTTCTACCTTAAATAATCTATGAAACATGTGTAGTGTGAACCTCTGTAGAAAACAATGCAACATTCAAGAAATTCTACCAATTGATACGTATGATTAATATAATTATATAGAATCTGCATATTTCTGTGTTCAAATAGGAATGCAAAATTTAAATACGGAAGCAACAGGAATTTGAAATTTTTTAACATGTTCGCCTGAAGGCGTCCTTAAATAATTTAAATGTACGGCGTATTATTACTATTATAATAATAGTAAATAATTATATTTATTTTTGTCTGCGAATATTTTACAAATAAATGAGGAGAAATCGGTCGCTCCTTTCTTTACGCTTTATTGCTTAAACACCTTGGCAGTTTGGTTAAATTGCAATTGCATTAATTCTTTGTATATCCAATTGTATATAGATTGCAAATTTGACGAACTCTAATTCGGAAAGTGTCGAGTAATTTATTTAAATACACCGATAAATAATTATTTCTGTCCCATAAGCGGGACTAAAGAAAATAAACTAAAAAATATCATGATGTCTATCATGAAATTCAGAAACATAAACATAATAAAAGGGGCGTAGGTGTCCTTAAAGAGAACATCGTCATTAAATAAAGGGTGATTACACAAAGCGCTTCCACGGTTCGTGAAATCTTGAAGCGTAACAAGCTGCTGGGGCATGCAGACGTTATCGTGACGCCAATTTCGTCGTGCTCTTCCTCTCATCCTCCCTCGCATAGTTTTCGCCAATTTTTTTATTCGCGCCCGCGCCGCTCTGCGTGCCTTTTCATTCTAGGCTTCGCTTTTGCACTTTTTTTCTTCTCCTGCTCATACCGGGAGCTCGAATCCTCTTCGAGATTCATCTTTTCGAGGCACTCCTTCCTCCTTATTTTGCCTCCTCCATCCTATGTAACATACTTCGTCACACTTTTCTTTTATTTACTTACAATTACGTACCATACAGATCAATTAATTTGTCAAAAAGTTCGGTCATTCGATGATGAGTTATGTTCGTGTTTATATTAATTATAGATAGGTACACTGATCGTTACTTTGCATCACCGTGCTCCAGCTTCCCGGTAATTTCACAATGCTTCTTTGCATACAAGTTCTTCGATTTCTTAGTAAAATATTCTTGGAACGCTCTCGGTGCACTGTTCCAATTAATGAAATTCCTTTTCACCTAGAAAGTTCTGTAAGGGTTGAAATGAGTATCTAGTAATCTGAAGTTCCTTGTTCGGATGAATACGGCGAGTGGTCCAGAATTTCCCACTCTGTTTCACTTAATTTCTATTTCGTCCCATTAATGAATACTATTAACGATCGAAGCGAAAAAACTAAAACAGTCTCTGCATTGTTTTCCTTCCCATTATTTTCCAGTTTCAATGATGAACACTTCACTTATTATTTCACGAAACTCATGCTTCGAAGTCATATGGTCAGACAAAACTCATCAAGTTAATATAAGACAATTTGCCTGATCCACGGTACGTAACAAAAGAATGTACACTTTTTGCTTTCGCTTTCGTTGCTCGAAAGTAATTTGCGCGCGCAAGTTGTCGACATCCTCTGTCTTTCCAGGCTAGCCTTAACGACTACAACTTATCTTCTTTTTTCCACAACGCTAGACGGTCATTGACGTCATTAATTGCGACAGCCATCATTGACCACGAGCACAGACAAAGAAGCCGTGAGATTCGCTTACATATTAATGTTTTTGTCCGTTTAATGTCTGTTGTCCATCAGTTGTCGCCAAACATAGATTTTATAATAACGGCATCGCCCCTTCACGCGGTGTAAATACGAAGTTAATATATCTAAAAGAATATAAAGTAAAATTACATTCACCATCAATTTTTCGAGGACTTATTTGAGACATAATCATTTGTAATTAAAACCGACTTAAAAAAAAAAAAAAAATTCCCGTATTTAATCTACGACTCTCATGTTTTTTAAGTCTGCGCCAAATTTACACAGTGCAAATGATGAGGCACCGACCTAAAAAATATGAGAGTCGTAGATTAAATACGGGAAAGAATTATTATTTATTTTTTTAGTTTTATTTTTTTTTTTTTTTTTAAGTCGGTTTTAAAACCTTGTGACCCCAATATAGTTTTCAACACAGTATTCAATGGTTGAAACTCTGGAGGGTAAATTCATCCCTTACGCTTGACCCGCCGCAGCTAACGAAAACACAAAACCGTGGTCGCTCGATGTTTTCCTCTTGGCGAGGGTGGTCCTTCGAGTAAGTAGTCGACGCACACGTATAAGTTTCACAAAAACGACTGATGCGCATTAACAATATGTTTCGCAGGCGCGTTGCGCGTATTAGCCAGGCGGGCGTACCGAGCCAGTACTAGCAAGGGCACAAGTGCGTGTGTCACGTCGTCGACACACAGCCAAAGCATTCTGTTATACGCGCCGGCGCTTCCTGCAGTTAACGACCTCGATTGCATATAAATGCTTGCTTAATGATTTCGAAGTAAGGCCGAAGACCCCGCCTAATAAAATCCTCCCTCTCTCTTCTTCTCTCCCTCCCTCAGTGTCGTTAGCCGCTGCAGCCTATGAAGACTATTTTACACGAGTCACTATCAGACGTTAGTCATAGTGCTCGCAGTGGTGCAATAACGACGTGGAAACAAACGCGTGTAAATGGCAGGGCTTGGAAAATTTTGAAATAGTTCCAGGGAAAATACTGAAAACTGTAATATTTCTATAAGCAAATACTGTTCGAGAATACCATTTCATTAAATGCTTAAATCAACTAATTTCATTAAATGCTTAAATCAACTTAAATGCTTAAATCAACTTATTTTATTTAATGCTTAAATCAGCTAGATACTATTTCATTAAATGCTTAAATCACGAGCAAATACTATGTATTATTTGCACTCGGATTCGAATCGAGGAAATAGGGGATCCAAAATAAGAGCTATAAATTTCAAAAGCAAACTGATCGTGTTGCAAGTATTTCTAAACGCAAACGTGTATGTTTACATCGTCGTCGTTCTATTTGAACTACTATTTTCTTATATTTCAATGAAACACTCATTTCACAATAGTATTTGCATGAGTTAATATACATTTGAAATGCTATTTCTTTATGTAACTACTATTTCGAAGAAAAGTTTATTTGTCAAATTCTGTATCGCTCGAAGAAATAAAGATATTTAAAAAATCGATTTTCTCCAGCCCTGATAAATGACAGTTTTGAATAAAGGTATGAACACATACAATGTGGGCATGCGTGTAATATATTCATGGCCGAAGAAATTACAAAAATGTTGAACTCATTTACAGACCACAGAAGAAAAAAAACATAAGACACATCTTCCATTTTTTCATAGTGATGCAATTTCAAAGTTCAAGCCGTTCTCAACAAATCCCGTATTACCAAAACTATGCATTTAATAGGTTTTGGAATTAAATATTTGTTTTTGTTACCCTCTTGAACGTTTTATTACAGGCTTACCCTTGGTTTTTTACAAAACTTTGCAATACTTTTTCCCCCCTGCATAATTATTTTTTCGCAAGTAACCACTTCTTAGGTTACCCTTAAATGGTCAATTAACTACTTAAATTGATTAAAACCTTTCCAGTGGCTGAATATTTGATATTAAGTATTTTGTGGAATTGTCAAATTATTTCCCTGCTTCACTTGGACTTCTTACGCTATTTCCCCGTAGACCTATTTTTAAAGGGCTTATATCTTTGGACTTGTCAGGTTGTTTCCCTACTCAACTATGTCATATTAAAGCTTTTAGTTATCAGAAGACATAAAAATCAGAAAAATCAACAAAAATAGACTTATCGTGTTTTTCCACCGAGATCCTCATTTGTCTCCAAATATTATTTCAACGACCGTCCTATCAACTGCCAACACCAAATTTTGGGCACCTCAACCGTCACTGGGAAAAAAGATTGGGTTCCTATGACGAAAGACAATTCCCGGTGTGAATGAAAACGAGAAAAGTTCATTTCCAGAATTTCTCGCGTGGCCATTTTTATCTGTAAAACTCGACACAGGCACACAAAGGAATAGTATTTCCAGTCAACAGTTCAGTCTAGAGCAGGAATGTTGAAAAGAGTCACAAGACGCGCCCTGGAGCCCGTCCGCACTTCTCGGTAAAAGGTCTCGTGGTGGGGAACTCTGAGACCGTGCGTCCGCTACAACACAAGCGTATCCCCGACAGATGTACATACATGATCCAAGGAAAGCGTACTATATTTTTTACTGTATTCACAAAGTTAATTACCATAAACTGGTATTCTTTTTGTACGGAAAGTAGATGATCTCTTATCAGACACTTGCATTCCTACTCACAAGAGAATTTTTCGTTTTTGTCCATTTTCGATTATTCTGTGTGAAAGCACCCCTTAAACGTTAATTTGTGATTTCTTAATTTCCTGTATATCTTGAAAACCATAGTAGATATAAAACAAATTATTAGAATTAAAACCCTAACAGATTTGTATGCTCTATAAAACTGTGCAAACGAATTGTTTCAAATTTGTAGTTTAAATAAAAAATCATTCCAATAATCGAGGACCTCGACAAATCTGCACAGTTTATAAAAAAAAAAAATCGAAATATTCGGGTAACCGAACTTCCGTTGTCAGCATAAAGTTATAGTAAACACGGTCGATAAATATCACTGAATTTGCATTTCAAATTGACTGTATCCCATACGGAGTATGAATATAAAATCACCTTTTCATGGTCGACATAGTTCCACTTATGGAAGGTTGGGAACATCTTAGCTAGTAGAATGGATCCCTTATGAATTGAATGAAGGAACATTGTCAGACCGCCGGAAATTCGAGACATTTCTTAGCAGAATCGTGACAGGGGATAAAACATGGATTGTTTGTACGAGCTTGAACTGCAAAGAAAGTTGGGTTGTCACTGTTGGGCAGCAAGGATAATCTTAAATTTAAGGTTCTTCGTGTTCTGTCGTTGGTTGAACAAACCAAATCTCGTTCATTGAGAACTGCATTCATCCAATTAAATTATTATCGTAGGTAGGTAGTAGTGTACTACAAGTAGAAAACGCGTTATCTCACAAAATAAGGAGTTATACATAGATCATGTTCGATATTTCCTTAACCCTCGGTTGTCACACTGGGTCAAATTGACCCTGCGTTTTCTTAAGCAAAAAACCTTTTTGTCGAAACTCTTATTGCTACAAATTTTTTTTGTTTATGCATGATGACACTTTAATTGTCAACTTTCAACGATGGGTATATATTTTACAATGTTCAAACATTATCTCAGAATTTTTTAGACTTAATTTAACAAATAGTTTTTAAATAACAACCGATGGAAAATTGACAGGATCAAATTGACCCTGTGTGACAACGACGTTGGAAAAGGTAGGTGTGACAACCGAGGGTTAAGATGTCTCTATATAAACTTCCCGAAATTCTTGTACATATACGAATATACTAGCTTCATACTCGGCTTCGCCCGAAATTTATATCCCCATTTCATAAATAAAAATGTTTTTCTCTGCAAATAGTCACATTCATCTGGATCGAAAAATTTTAGGCGACAGACAAACACGCAAACTGTCTGCCTGACTGTTTTATGTATAAAGATGTTATATACATATACATTGTTCAATCAATAAAGGTGTTGTTACCAAAACTTTAATGGTCTTCTACAATGTCACTACAAATCCTTCAGATTGCCATTTGTTCACAAGCGTGAATAACCTCTTGAAAAACAACAGCTTCAAAGTGTAGACACATTGAAATGGACTGCATAAGTTTCTCGGAAGTAAATCAACTGACGATTAGAGTTGGCAACGTTGTACGATAATACATCACTTTTTATTTCACGATAGAATTTTACTACTGGAACTAGAGGTGGAGAACTATCGATAGTATTGACTATCGATATTATCAAATGTGATGAAAATTTAATAAAATATATATGCTTCAAAATATTATATTTGATTTTTGTATTTCATTTTATTTTATATATATTTCATATATATTTTATTAAATTTTCATCACATTCGATGATATCGATAGTCAACACTATCGATAGTTCTCCACCTCTAACTGGAACGAGTATTACTGGCAACTGCTACTTGTAGCATGTTAATGTAATTTGCAAGTATAAATGTTACACATATTATAGGCAATCCATCCGCATAGCGTCGAAACCATCAAGGATATATATTAACAAAATTTTCGGTTACAAATTGAAGAGGATCAAGGGGTGTGTTTAATACAGAGTGATTCTCCCGCGATTGGACTTAAAGAGATGCCGCCCGGCACTGACTAAATACGTGTTAAGTAAACTCTTTCTCTAACGTGATAAATGTTATCAGCTAAATGCTTGAAAGTTTCGTGACAGACATTTTTAATGACCAGTAATCATAGATTCTTTGACACTATACATTTTCGCGACTTTCTCCATGTTTAATGTTAGTTCTGCGAGTTATAAGAAAGTGTTCCTCATAAGAGGAAGAATGTTCTGTAAAGACTGGTGTTTGTATGACAGAACATTATCATGATACATACTGCTGATACAGTAAAACAATCGACTAGCGGAGATCCGACTAATGAGTTTCAATATTAGTTCATTATTGAAGACTTGTAATTGGAAAAGATTATCAATGGAAATGCAGGAATAATCGGATATATGTACTTGGTTTACCCTTCCCTGTGTTTTAACCATGATTAATACTCGAATAGTCCATAAATTGAACATAAATGAAAAGGTCACGGTTTCCTGAGGAGAGATAGTGTCATTTTCCTTATCAAACAAAGGATATATCTTTTAGGATATTATATCGCTACACGCTGCACCTTAGGGAGAACCTTAACGTGATTAATGCGAATGGCTTTCGAGGGATAATTATTATTAACCTATCCCATAACGCGCCGTTCAAGATAAAATATTCATATATAACATTATAAGGTAGAATTAAGTTCAAGTTTACCTTCGAATATTTATATTTTCATCTATTTCAAAAACATTTATTATTTTTGAGAATCTTGCCCGGACTAAATGTGTGTAGGAACATAATACAGAAATATATGCCTATAGAATATATTTATACCAATAACGAATAGAAGAACAAAATAAAAAATGACAAATTATTTTTTATACAAAGTGTGTAGTAAATCGTGGCATCTACAAACAGCCATCCGATGATTTTTCATAAAAATATCAATAATATATACAAGAAACATTTATCCATTGCTCGCTTAGTTTTACGAGAAAAAGTGGTTTTGCATATGGCTATTTACTTTCAATAACTTTCGACAAGAAACTTCCCAGTAGTAAGCGTGAACGGACAAGGAAAGAGTGGGGGGGAGAGGAAAGAGCGTAAACACATCGCGCCGCTCACTTCCTCTCTCGACTGGCAAACGATTCATACCACGGGTATTCTCCCGGGTATGCCGGGCAAGTCATTCGTGACGCTCTACTTCCACGTTTCTAACCGATCAGCTGACCGATCAAGAAACGAGCGATGCGTGGCCAATTATTCACTGGTTTAAAACAATTCAAATCTTTAACGAAATGATGTGCTCCTGAATATCAAGTTATTTCAAAGGTCTTTGTATATTTCGCTGAATCACTTTCTGACGCACTGCAATCGTGTTTATTCTTATTCGTGCCAGTTCAACGTACGATTTTCATATTCGCGTGTCCGTACGGTGTAGAGATCAGCGCAGTCCAAGCCAGAGTATAGTATACGCGTACCTTGTGGGTTCTCCCACTCCCGTCCGCGTTGTCAGGGATACCGGCGCGACGCTAAAGAGGCGACCATGACAATGTTGGCTGCGTTCAGGAAACTCAACCGCTGTGAAGTCAACAGTGACCAGCGCTATTCTCTCATTCAGCTCTATACTAACTGGAGTGTGAACAGCAGTGGGAAGAAGTAGAGGCGACAGCGGTCAGAGAGAAATGGAAAATAGTGGGTGAATGTATCCTTCTTCTTCCTACTATCCCTCTCTATATCTCTACTATCCTGTAGTAAATTTTCGTGTGGTGGGGCTATAGACCGTATATGTATACGTATAATTCAGCGAATTTGAGAACATGATTTTTGAGAAAAACGCGTTTAAAGTTTTGGAACTGACAAGGGAAGATCCCGAACCCGGAAATTCAAAGAAATCTGAAACTTTGTGAATATGTAGGGGATTTCCTCCTGATTGCAACGCAATTTTTGTTCGCTGCCTAAATTGTCTCCAAGAGGGTGAAATTAACCACTGAGAATTCGGTTATTTTCCGATTTTATTTTGTAACTTGCAATCCGTAAGAGATAGAAAAAATGTTTCAAGACAAAAGTTACTTCTTTTAATTAGGACTGTCATGTGGTAACTTGCAGTTCTTACAGTTCACGAGTTATAACATAAAATCGGAAAATAGCCGGAATTTCAGGGGTCAATTTCACCCCCTTAGAGCGAATTTGGGCAGCAAAAAAATTTCATTATAATCAGGAGGAAATCCCCTACATATTCCCAGTCTCGGAATTTTTTGAATTTCCGAGTTCGGGATCTTTCCTTGTGAGCGATATACCGAGAAACACCTATCTACTTACACGCGTATAACTTTGTCAATTTTTGTCGGATTAACTTGACACTTTCAGGGAATATTTTCAAGATGTCCTTCAAGAAAATATAACATTCGAAAAATGGATTATTCGAAAATTTCTAGGTAGGCCTCCCCCTTTAGCCTGCCGTTAAACTGTGTACCGTGAACCCAGGCCCGCATTAAGATTTTTGGGGCCCGGGGCTATCAAACCTTCGAGGCCCCCCGTGCTTGAACAGCGGGGGGGGGGGGGGGCTGGTAGTGAGCTAATCGCTTAGAACGGGGCCCTCCCCTGAAGGTGGGGCCCCCTAGCCCCCCTTTAATTCGGGCCTGCGTGAACCGTATTGCTCTGTAAATCAAATGCGTCAAGCTGGAAATCAGATGCGTTCTCCAGAGTTCCCAGTGTTCTGCTATCGCGCGATGGTGGCCACCGTGGTGTTTTAGTGGGTAAAAATCCCACATCACATGCCACCCCCTCGGGGGCGGGGGTGCCAGAGTCACTTATCGAGATTTCACAACAAGAAAAAAAAGTAAGCCACCAGAAAAGGCATCGTCTTACAATGTGATAACGCTAATTATCACGGGATGTTCTATTGCTTTCCCAAGAACCCTCAGACATCATCTTCTCCGATTACACCCTGTATAATGGTCTGGGTAATTATGTATGTTGAAAAAATTCAACGATACACAGTCAATAAAAACTGCATTTGATGCGTGTATCTATTAATTAATTCAAAACACTAAGCCGCGTTTAAAAAAATACATTTCTTTTAAACCGAGCATTATTATATGCATTTAGATTTTATGTCGAATTCAGCGGCAACATAATACGGTACAGACCATTTTTACACGCAGTGGAATGGATATTGGATTGCAGAAGTTAAGAATACCGAAGATGAGTTCATCGAATAGAATTCACCTTTTCCTTCCCCTCCCACACCCCGTACACAAAAAAATAACTCGGCCAAACTTTCGGGGGACACGAAAAAGCACAAAGTAGCGCGAATCATTGGCTCCGGAAAAAGTTTAAAAATGTACGGCGACCGAGTGAAGTTTGCTTAGAAAGAAACGGGACAGGATTTATGCTTCTTCACTGTCAAATGCGACTACATCTTGGACTGTGCTTCGAAAAATATCATACATGCCAGAAATAGTAGATACCGTTATTCCTGATTTGTAAGTTTTATGTGTACAGTAAATACTGAAAGCTGTTCACGCACACTCTGTCAGATATTCATTCCTCGTAAGTAGGCAATGCAATCGCTGCGCTGGCACTCATGCCTTGGACAGTTGAAATCTTGCCAGCGTATAAAATATTAAATACATTCCTTTGTGTGTTTCTTTTCGTAATAAAGTTCACAGAAACATAAGCCTTTTGCAAATGATCCGATAATTGGGAATTAGTAATATTAGTTTCCACTTGGATTGGAAATGAATTGATATCCATTCATTCTACCAGAGATGGGCAAATTTATTATTTAAATAATACATAATAAATACTATGATTTTAATCGTAAATAACAACTAAATTTTTTATTCAAATAAAAGTCATTTAAATAATGTCAAAAATAATTTATTTATTATATCTTATTCGAAAATAACAGTTTACTTCTTACTTAGATTTTAGTGGGGAAACAAATAATAAATGATTTCTGGTTTTATTTTACCTGCTTTATTTTATAAGCCGCAGAAGCCTTTTTTTAGAGAACTTTCGAGTGATGGACAATAACTTAGTTATTGATAAATATTTTTGAATAAAAAAATTACGATGCACGGTACTAGATGCAATCCTTAAAAGGAAAAAAGATTTTTTGAGAAATGTCTTATAGCTTTCGAGTAAGAAATTTCCAAAGACCACCCTTTTTTCGGCCTCCTGACTGAGCACGACCCCTTAAGAGGAAACTACAGGCTTCCGGATGTAGTAACCTTCAACTGTTTGAATGTTACTCGGGCCGTTTGTAGAAATCTTTGCGAGAACAATTTCCGGGGGAAAGGGGATAATCGTTTCGCGGTGAAAAAGGGCTACGACGACGCAGGCGCCACGTCTCCGAGAACGTTGTCGATATACACGCGCGACTCTCGCACGCGGAATCGACCGTGGTTCTTAGTCATCGCGCCACACACGTGCAAATCGGTTCTGTTCGTGACACGCGCCTGAAATAATGTTGCGTGGACGCGCGAGCGAGGCGCGTAAACTGGAACATGGAGCGCCCATTAAATCGGCGCGCGCGGCAGACACGTGTAAATTGGGCACACATTATCGGTATAATTAATATTACCGATTATGGTTGAAGAAAATTGAAATTCGTAATTGAAAATAATTATGAATGGAAATGAAAGGATAATCCGATATAGTAAATGAACATTTTTTAGTGAAACCAGTAAAATAAGTTATGAAAATAAGCAACTAGGTAATTAATTAGAAACTTCTTTTAATTTCTTGCTTCGCAGCAACGCCATTTTTGCAGCGCGCGGAATCAATCGCGCTGCAAACATAATTTTATAATAGTGTTCATTCATTACCCGTACGTGTTCATTTATTGGTGCGTTTACCCTACTTGGTTTACCCTTCCTTCTGTTTCAACCATGATTCATTCTCGCATAGACCTACTTAATAATATATTTTAATCGAGAATAATCCTCCTTGAATAATATTTTCTTTTTAAATAAGCTTCTCTGCAAATTGTCAAGGAAATATAATAATAATAATCCGACTTTATTCACCACAAATTACATAAATTATGTGATAAATGGGCGAGGTTCGGCATGTCTGCTGTTTTGCAACCTAACCCCAATTAAAGCACGTGTACAGATTTGTCTCGAAAGAAGATATCGGTTCGGGACCGAACGTCACTTTCTTCCAGGACAGGGAGTCCTTTCGGCTTATCTTATTGCCTTATCGCGTAGAATGGTAGAAACTGCGAATGTGCGAGAAGGCCACTCAGCTCCCCATTCGCCGCGGCAACAACAAAAGAAGTGGAGGAGATAGTGATCACCTTATTTCGAGCCAGGAACCCCCGCCCTTCTTTCGAGGCACTACTGCGCTACTCTAGCTAGGGTTGCCATACGTCTCGTATTCCACTGTTCCCGAACAACTTTCTGACGGCGGAAATATCGCGTTTGAATCATCGAACGACAGTGCGTCATTTTTCTGTTCCGGCGAATGGTAAAGGGACGATGTCACGTAGCAAATGATGCACAAAGAAGACATGCAAAACGTGACTGAAAGAAAGGGTGAAATCCGATATTGCTTTGTTCAGAAATCGCTACACGGATAGTACACTCATTTTATCCGAGAGGCTAAAGAATGATACGAAAGAAAGAAATATAACGAGCTTTTGTTTAAGAATGGCCAATATTTTACTTTAATAGAACGTTTTGTATTTCAATACACTAAACATTTTGTTTTGTTTTTATATAACAATGACGGTTGCATACTTAAGCTCGCCTCGGAATTTCAGAGTTTAATAATTAACGTCCATTAACAAGAGAACATACGTATTGGCAACGAAATTCTGCTTTTATTTAAACTTCTAGATACATTTCCCTTTGTAGATTAGGAGTAACTGCAATAGAATTAAAGAGTCCTTGTAGAAAACACTGTAAGTGCCAAAATTTAAAAAAAAAAGAGTTTTTTCTCGGCAAATGTTCTACGTGTCAATGGTAATGCTATAGTGTAGAGTTTGATTTTTATCACCTAGGTACAGAGTTTTCTACGAGGAGTCTTCAACTGGAATAAATACAGCAACTAAACAAGCCACGACTTGAAACATTTCTTCTTTCCATCAAAAGGACGTTCACGATGAAACGAGCCCCTTTTGTGTTAAATCAAATTAAACTAATTGTACATAATAAATCACGTCACACCGTAGGTACTACGAGTCCAACTTGCGCAGTTTGGCTTACTTTAGACACTATGAATCTAGCTCGTTATTTCGGTCGAAAGAGTTAACCACCCAATCCTCTTAGACTACCAGGTCACATATTCATTTTAAAGCGAGTATATTCGTCAGACCATTCTTTTGCGCATTTTGCAGCGATGAAACTGTCACTAAAAATTTCATATGCGGTACCATTTAACCGACCCTCCGAATGCCTTAACCCTCAAAACGGCTGTTCGTTAAGGTCACAGTGTAGTCAGAGGATCACCGAGAAAGCAATAATTTTCCAGTTATCTGAATTTAAAAGAAACGTTATCTCGTTCAATTCGTAATGGTTACCGTTTGAAATGTGACTAGGGTTTGATTTCTGATCAAAACTTGATAGTTGTAGGGCAGGAAGCGTCTGCAGGGATGGCTTTAAACTGAGCCTGTTTTTAGCAATGGAAATAAAAAAAATCGATAGCATCGATGTCAGATAAAGATGATTATTTTATACCAAATCGTTTTTATTTATGTAAGCATCAAACAAGATCAATATTTATTTGATATCTACGCAAGCGATTCGGCATTTCAAGGTTTAGAGAACTTTGACAAACATATAGGCATCCCCCCCCCCCAAAAAAAAACGAGAAACTTTATATAAATACAGATTAAACATCGCTTCGTTTCTGAAATACGGTAAAGATATTTGCAATAATTTCTGTACTAAAAATATTCTAATATCCAAAAAGATGGATTTTAGTGAATTAATTTACTAATAGTTAAAATTTATTACCTTGTTACTACTACATTGCTGCCTTAATAAAACTACATCGAAAATGATCATTTATCTTTTATTGCTTATTTGCTTGAAGAGTGAATTATTTTTTTAGTGAACTCAATTCGCTCTTTAACGGCGTTACAAGAACTTAAGAAGTAAATTAATTCTACTAACAACATCTTAACTTGTTATTAAAAAATGTCCCCAAAACTCCAATTAACGTAGTACACAACTATAAATTCGGATTTTTAATGTTTCCATGAGTTTGGTGAGATCAGATTATTAAATTGATCGAGCTCGATTGAACAACGTTATTTGAATATCGAATGTTCGGTCGAACGGTGTCCGAATAACCAAGCTTCCATTGCACTATAATCTTCCTTCTCATTAGGAAAAATGGTCACCGAACAAAATAATGTCGCGAAGGTAAGCAAAATTAATTCCCACCAGAAATGTCTTTCTCAGCGGTCTACTAAATGAAAAGAGGACTTCAGAATCATGGTCGAGTTTCCTGGGCGTTCCACATAAACCGTAAGAGGCGGGCTATTATTCGTGAAATAATTAATTAGCGCCTTCAGTGACCCGGCTTTAAATTATGGCGTGCCCGCCCCGATCTAGCTACTATCTTCATCCACGTGATCGTTCCTTCGTTCCGCTTAATCTGGATTAGTTAGTATATTACAGAGCGTTATGAAGTATTGTAACCTAAATATTCCTGCTGTAGGAAATTAATTTGCAAATTGCATTTAATAGTTTGGGGCACAACATTAATGTATATAATTTTATCGATAATGAAGTGTATCTCTCGTTTACTTAATGCGAGCAACTAAAATGAGGCTTCTTGAGCGTGAGACAGTAGAATACATTTATAGTTGCGTCAATGTCAACGTTTCGCTCGAATTCCGAAGGCCTTTTTTGAAGAATGAATCACTATGGAATCTCGCACGCAACTAAAGGTATGAAAAAATCTTCTTACAGCAGTTGTTTGGTACGAAAGGGGATGTAATGTGGTATGAATAGTTATTTTTAGGTAGAGCAGTGCGGATGATTTCAAGGTCAAGCTAATTTTTTTAATGGAACACTATATTTTTTTATTCATAATATGATAGTGTTCGAACACTAAATCATTCTGTTTTATGGAAAGTCAACGGATGCCGAACGCTCTCGCTGTTTAGTAGTATATACGGTCAGCCAGGGATGAGCAACATTTTTAAAGAAACATTTTACAAAGGTTAAAGAAATTATTCGTCATTTGTCGAATAAAATTAACTCGAGTTAACGAACGAATGACGAATAAGTTTTGTTGACTTTTCAAAAGTTTCGAAAGCGTGAGGAATGCAAGCTGACCCCTCGGAGCCTCGCGATTCAACAACCTTCAATAGAACGGAATGACTTAATGCGGCGCCTCCTTGAATTCGCCTCAAAAGACACTACAACGAATAAAAAAATATAACGTTTCATTTGAAAAAATTAACGTGACCTTGAAATTTTCTCCACTGCTCAACCTGAAAACTATTCGTACCACATTATGTCTCTGTTTCCGCTTCTTCAGTCCACAATAACAACAGAGATGTCTTAAAATATGAAGCTGAATTACTGTTTCAAAATTTGATATTCGTGTGAATGATAGACGATATTTTTAAACTGACTGACTAACGCGCCAAAAGTGCACTCAATGATTTGTAGATAGGAAAAGCTAACTTTCCTTGGGTGCATTCTTATTTTTTTACTTAGAGAAACCATACAATCAGAGCTGGGCAAAGAGCTTTTGTCTGGATAAAAAACTTCCAATAATAAAAGTTAAAAAATAAATTTGATACTGTATATCTGAGCCTACGTTATTATACTAATAAATAAAATTTATAGTTTAATTGATTTTCTCATTATTGAAGCGTTTTTATAGTGTCAGTGCTATCCCACATGCAACACAAAAATATTGTTATTGTTATATACATTCTCTCATAGTAAACGCGAATGAAAATGATTACACTTTCTACTTTATAGAAGTTATTCGAAACTTCGATTAAATTTCGAGTAAATTTGAATAAACTCCAAATAAAGATACAAAAACTGTGAAACCCTTATTGAAAGGTGAAGCAAACAGTTCTCTCACAGATTTATTATTTTAATTTATTAATAATTCGTACTAAATTCGATCTATTACTTGAGCAACCTTAATCAAAGGATTCGAATTCTTCGGAATAATAAGCGTGACTTTTATTCGAATCTTTACTCTTAAATAACTTTCTCAGCATGTCAATGCCCACCTCTGCTCATGACCAATTAGGATTGCATGTGATACGCGAATGCCCAAGAATCGTTGCTTGTAAAGCCGACAGCAATGAAGTAATTTAGAGACTTTGGGTTTCCCCGAATATTCTGTTTTGTGCCGTGACAACAGTATCTTGAATGCATGTGCGGTAAGAAAATTGTTATTTAAGCGATTAATTATCCTAACGACGATTAACCACCCTCGGAGGCCAAGGAAAAGTCCCAGAATTCATTGACTCACCACTTTGTCGTCCACGTAGATGACCGAGGACCGCGGCGCTCCTCCAGCCAGCGCACAGGTCACCACCATCAGCACCATACGAAGTAGCATCATCTTGCGACCGCGATTATCTCGGCCCCAACAGAACTAAAACTCACCAATCTTTTCACTTGCACCGGGTGTGAACAGCACCACCGTTCACGAGCAACAGGCCCACGAACGAACGATCCACGAGGTAGCGCAATTCAACAATGCACCGAGCAGCTGATCGAATCACCAGGGTCCACTGTACATGGAACCACGCGCACGTGCTTAACAGTCGGAGAATCGTCGAAAGGAACGTGGGACAGGTTTGACAGAAGAACACTTTCCCTTTCTGTCGTTGACGAGACCCGCGGCACGAGGTGTCACTTCACGAGGAAAGGCTAACTTGACCGCGGAAGTGACTCTATCCAGCACAGATGGGTGGGGGACAAGAAGACCCAACGATCTAAACGGCAGCACCAATGGCAGTGATAGGATCGAAGATGCGAACGTGTCACGAGACGGCCTTTCTAGGAGGCAGACGGCTTGGTCAGTGCCACCCGATGCACACTTTTTTCCCTACCCACTTGGATGTGATCTCCCTTCTCCCTGCTAGTTGGTGTAACGCGTCCCACTACTCTTCTTTCGCTCCCGTTTCCTTCGCGCGAACCTGCCAACTTCCGTCAATTCGGCGCTCCTTCGTCGCCGGCGCCGATGATGATGACGACGGTTTCCCAGTTCGTGCTTTCCTCCGTGTTCGGGCTTCCCGGCGGCTGCCACGTCCATCCGCCGACCTGAGGCAAGTTTCACCGATTACAGTGGGCCCAACTTATAGCTAATCACACGGCTGACAGGGGCTATCGAAATTTCTAATAGATAACAAATTTACTATCACAATTAGCGGCTCAGTTTTACGGGGGGGAAACAACCCCGAAGGTGAAAGAGTGTCGTTCTGTGGAACCGAGGTGATGAAGTAGAAATAATTAAGTGGAATATAGATTATAAAGTGAAGCATCTATGTATTCTTAGCTTGTTAATTAAAGCAGACGCGTGGACTCGGTATTTAAAGATACCACCGAGTTACGTGAAACGATTGGTGTTGAATCATGAAAGTTTAATAAACACACGCGTTCAAAGAGCGCATGTGTATGTAGGATTTGCTGAGTGTAAAACAAGTTAGTTTGTATTAATAAATTTGAAGGTGAGGATTGATCCACTCACGCATGGTTAATTCAAAAAGTGACTTCTGACGTGGCACCGTTTTTTGTTTAATGTAAGTCGAGCGTGATACGCAATAATGTAAATAATATGCGATATTTATTTAATAATTATATACATTTTTATGCACTTATCATTTTGTGGAGGTAAAGCTTCTAATTTTGGGAATGAAAAGCTATTTCATCCGTTGAAATTGAGATTGGAGTTGAATAAAAATAACAGTTTTCTTAGATTTTTGTGCTTAATCATTCGGACGGTCCCACTTGCGATTAAGGTCGAAGCCAAATATATTGGCCGGTGAATTCGGTTTCGCGAGCGGCGATCGAGGAGAAATTAGCCACCGGCATCTGACGATCGTGGATTTGTCAATTGGAATTGCGTGGTCCCCGAAGGGTATGGTGGAGTAACGGGAATGCTGCTCGCCTCCGTGTGGCTGTTATTTATTCTTAGCGTAATAGTTGTGTGCGTTACGAAGCTACGCGTAGACCAATGCGAGATGAAGCTATCGAGAAAGAATCGATCTGCTGATCAATAAAACTCCTGATTTTTTCGGAGCTAACGCACACCTATTCTCATCTGTGTACTTCTACACTGAGAGCTCGGTTCGGCCTACACGCTAGAAGCTTGGCACCATCCCCACCATTTCTGGCTCACTCTTGCGAAAGCGAGAGCGAGATGGGATATTTCAGGATATACTTAAATTGAGTAATTTTCGTGTCGATAATACTAAGAGACAAAATATACTAGATACATGTAAGAAGTCAAGAATTAGAAAATATTCACACAACAACAGTAACAACAGTTCTATTCATTATAAAATATCGAAACATCTGCTTATAAGATATCTGGGGAAATTGGCAAAACTTTCAAGCTGGTGTCCGAGGCTTCCAAGATCGTAAAGATTTCTAAGAAATACTCATCTGGTTAATAGGACTTAGTCATTCAAAGCATCTAGAATTCCCCGCGCCGTTGCGGTTCAAAGATGATTTATCACGTTTCGGAAGAAAAATGTGGTAGGAAACCAGAACCTATTATACTATATGTATGACACACGCATGCCTTGAGTAATTACGCAAACCTTAGAGCAGTGGTTGTCAAACCTTGCCATGGTAGGAGCCATATATCGCCTATCAGAAATACTCGAAAGCCGCATCCTCTATTGGAACGATAGGGTAAGTCGGGGGGAGATGGCTCGCTTTTTTTAAAAACCGTAAATTACGTTATTTACACCGTAAATTTAGTGGTTGTTTAAAGGACAAAAACAAACGTGATCGAGCCATCTCACCCGGAATTACCCTATGTTATATACATATTATAGTAAATTACTATAGTTGGCATCGCCGTCATGTAGGTTAAGAATGCGTACGTTTCGGTAGATACTTATGTAAAAAATGGTTATCTAAATAAGAACCTTTCTCCGAAAATACCAAGAGAATACTCGGAAGCCGTAGTAAGGATCTAGAAGAGCCCCATGCGGCTCGCGAGCCACAAGCTGACCACGAATGCCTTAGAATCTACTTAGTAGCTTTCTTTAGGAGATAAAAGTTTATTTAATTATTATTTCAAACTATTCAATCGACGTATGCATTAGCATTTATACACGATATTGACATGTCACGTGTATATAACATTTTGATTTTATTTTTAATCATACAAGATACTGTCAAACACCCTGTACAGTCTAATTGTTGGACACACTGTTCCCAATTATAGAATATGCGGTATGATCAATAGCTTGCAGTAAATACACGTTTCCTCCTACTTTCCGGCAAATGAATACACACAATTGTATATACATAATGAATCACTTTAGTTACTATATCGAACGTAGTAAACCACACTCCAACTCAAATTTCGATGAAACGGATGACCTTGACTTCTAGATAAATATTAAACTAGACACTGCCGGTCCTATCCATTTAGTCTGATATTTTTTTCTCTGCGCAATAAATTTCTCTCCATGATTTAGTCTGAAAAATTGTCGCTCGGGATTCTCACGAATATACGAAGCTAACCAAATCTAAATGGTTCGAATAGAAAAACAGCTATGACTTGGAATTCTCGGAAACTTGCTTTTTAACGATGAGTTTAACAAAGTTATTAAAATACATAAATGCTGTATATTAATTTTACTGATGTGTTTCAAGAGAAACCCGTGAAATTTTCAGATTCATGAGTTTTAACATAACTCACCTAATGCTTGAAAGTACCATTTTTTTACTGATATTACTAAAGCATTCTGAAAGGTAAAAAATTGTAATCTTCGTTTCCATCATTCATAATATCATTTCGCGGTTAAAGGGTGAAATAGCATTTCCTGCAGAAGCTAATTCCATATTGTGCAACTCAGCCAATGGCTCGGATGAAACGGAAATCAGAGATCGTAGTTCAAAGACTTAGTAATCTCGGTTATCCTGGAAATGGTGCGAAGCGTTTGTAATCAGCAAGCTGGTAGAGTGGAACGCCCTCAAGCAATGATTTGAAGTAGAACGTACAAAGAGAGAAGGGGGGCATCTAATTCTAAGAAAGACAACCGGCGATGAATGAAATGCAGGCGAAGCTGGCTGAGAAAGTATCGCGGCGAATCGTTAAGGAAAAACGGAAGCTAGTACTAGAACGGACCGGATGCCGGAAGACGATCAAACTCGGCCAAAGGAATAAGAATCGTTATCTCAATGAACGTGCCAACGCTGGTTGACCTCGTTCTGCCCGCCGATAACTCGGGATTCTTTCCTCTCTCACATCGCACGTCACTGTCTCTAGAATATACGTATTGCAGGATGTAATTCTGTGTAACTAACGTTGCTTAAATACCTAATGTGATGAAGTGAATATTGAAGAATTATCGTAATCAAAATTTTGCGTATTGAAACATTTGCGCCGCCCCGAGACGCTCAGAACAGCGTTAGACGAAAATGATGTTTTTACTTCTTATGTTCAAGGCGTGTATCAATGAATATATTGTACAGAAATATTAAAGAATTCCGAGTTATGTATGTGTTGTTCCGCGAAGCTTCTCGGAATCACTTCTTTTTCAAATGGCTAGCAGCATAACTTGAACAATTTTTATTCGATTCACTTGACAGTTTAATAGTATCTTCCATAATAGATTATCTACAGAAGTTTAGACACAATTTAAGATTAAAATGTTAAACAAAATTTTCGGCTCGAGTTGGTATTTTTTTTCAAATGTCCACCTTTCTCACAAGAATCAATATTTCGACAAATGGCTACGTACTACTTCTGTAGTAAATTTCATGTAAGTGATGAGAATTTCCCGGTTTTTATCCTACGGGAAAGTGTACGAGACTTCTACCGCTAGTCGTGGAGAGTGTCTTTACAACAACTGCAAGAATAGAAGAGCACCAGCAACGCCATTTTGTTTAAAAAATATTTACAATTTTTTATATACCATAAAGTCCTTAAAAATGTTTTCTATTGATTTCGCTAGGAATGTGATAGAAATAACTTTTATTTTTATGTAAATAGAAATTAAACATCTCAATGAAAGCAACCATTTGATTGCTCTAAAATGGAGGATACCTTTCATACTTCTCCTGCAATTCTAATACCAAAAATGAAAACCGACAAATAGTGAACATCGCTCATTACAATTAATAGAACAAAATAATCGTAACTGATCCCTGTTGGATGCACTAAACACTAAAACATTTAACACTTACTATAAGGGAGGAATAGCGGCATATAAAGTGTTTAATTTTTCACAGTAACATTAATTTAATTTAATTTTTCACATTTCAAAAAACAAATATCAAGCACTTCTCGTTAATGAAATATCATCAGATTTCTATTCTATTCTTACGCTACAATCGCTTGCTTGTTTTCCTAATAAGTAGCTAACTAACTTTTCCAGCGTGTTTAGCAAATTATTATAAATCATAGACATCATAGGTATTCGCATTTGCGAAATACAGATTCAGTTTACAAGGTTAATAGAATTCATTAAAAGAAATCTGCAATTACTACTAAAAGAATCTAGTAGCTGTTTCTGATACACTCAGTCTTCATAGAATGTCATCGTCCTTTCGCAGCAAGGAAGATTAACCGCGTAGCTTGGAATTTTAATTGCGGCCTCGCGAGCCACAAGCGTTTATTTAAACCTGCAGTAAGCGCGTATGAACGATATTTTTCAATGACAATTTGTAATAACAGAACAGAATAAAATCTAAATTTACAATTATATTACACAAAACCTATAGATACATCTTACTATTTGGTAATTTTGGTGAGTATGATAGTTCTCGAAACGTTCAGAAATATCAAAGAGGAATAAAACATTTTTCAATCATTCCTTCGATCCTCGATACAATTACCCTCGCCTTTTCAATTTTTAGAAAACCGTAACTACACCGAACGTTATTAAAATTTCCATTTCTAAAAAGTAAAGAATCGCTTCCACAAGATCCCCTATTCCTTGCTATTATTATAGGGTGGCTAAATTATAAATTATAAGGAAAGGATCTAAACGCAAATAATGTACCAAGCCGCAGTAAAGTGCATAGATAATTTGGAAGGTATGGTTGCAAGTTAAGTGGTTATCGGTTAACCTGAGCACACATGCGTCACCAGCAACTTACTTTTCAAATCGGCGATCGGTAGGACACAGTCAGGGAGAAAGCCCCTCGCCTTTCCGATTCGGAGTGACGTGCCTGCCGTACGATTCCGCGGTGCATCATGGTGGCCGTTTCTGTAATTACCAGATGATGCAAGGACAATCGTAGAATCTCGGGCGCGCTCGGGCTTCCGGTCCTTTGGACGATCACATTAGTGCTCGCACCTTCTCTCCCTTTGTTCGTCCCTCTCTTTCACGCTGGCCGAACGAACCTTGAGCGACCCTCGAGACACGCACGCCTTTTGTCGGTTCGCTCCAATTTCGCCGGTTCCGTGGAAGCTATTCGCGAGGTCTCTGAAAAAAGAAACGACACCGGTGCACAATCGGGAAACTTCGCATCATCAATGGATCAGGGCATTGACACGTTGCTTGGCGCGGGTAAACGCAGCAGATAAAAATTCAGGCCGCGCGGTCAGAACACTGGCAAAGTGCGTTCGGTGTACAAGATTAAGTGAGTTGCTTTTCTTTCAATAAAATTGTAAACTGTAATAAATTAAGTTGTCATTAAGGGATTTGTTGAAAAATTATCTCCGAGAAACGTTGCTCTCCTTGGCGTTCGAAAATCTGTGCCTCTTTTTAAGGCATATTCGTCGTTAAATATTTATTTTTCTGTTCAAATGTTTATACTTTATTCGTCCGAACCTGCTGATGCGGATAATTCTTAAGAGAAATCAAGATCTATCAGATTCGAGAATTTTGGAGGACGTCTTAAATTACTAATTTCCGGAAAAAATTGCTAGAGTTTCGATTAGCTTGTTAAACAGATAGCGGTATAGGTATGGTCAACACTTTCTTTCTCATACTTTGATCTATAATTAAGGAAGTTGAGAAATATTAGGTAATCCAACATAAAGTTATCCAGTTTTAAAATGGGAATCGACTTCTCCACCACTCTGTATTCCAAATAGAAACTGTTCGAGTACCTATTCGAAATTCGAGTCCGGTAAAACTCGTTTTATCAAACTGAGTATTTGACTATCAAGTAGTAAGCATTTTAAATAGCGTAACAATTTAAGTTTCGTCGACAACAATTCGATTTATTCCAAACATCCAAACACTTCGGGTCATTTAGCAAGACTGCTTATTTCTATTCATATTAACATTTCTATTCATCTTCATGCAAATATTATGAATCGTACCAATTATCAAATCAGATTGAAGTTCAACAATGAACCTCGAATTTTCTAATATTAAAGCTGCACAAAATATTCGAATAGTCCATTGGGTTGGAATATACTAATCGAACTTTTAAATAAGTACATTAAATTACATTTTTTATATGTAATCTGTATGTAATTCACTAGGCGTTTCGGCTATACAACATTTTAAGTGTGATAATTCTTTTGTAAGTCCTTTTAGTCCAATCCCAAATTTGTCAAGTCAAGAAATAAAATAAAATTCAGGAATAAACCAGGCCAAGAAAGAAAATAAAATTCATTCGACTAAACAACTCATATCCAAATAGATTACAAAATATTCATCCTTAACTGATGCATTTGAAAAATTAATTTTCCGTACAGTTTTTCATGATTTCTTTTGAAATTTTTTAACAAAGCTTGCTCGCATATTCTGCATTAATAATTTACTCAATGGAGAAATAAATTCAATGCTTATCATTGCGATTCATTGGAGTAGTCGGACAATGCTTACAAGGTTATATCGATAGTGGCGTTGAATCTCAAACGTCAAGGGTTCAAGGAGAACGCAAATAAAGAAACTCGACCGATTACAATACCGTCTCGTTAAGTGCGCCTGATAACCGAAATACCTAGACTGGATTATTTATAATGCTGCGAACGAAAGCGAAGAAGCTTCTCCTTCGCGAGAAATCGTTCCTTCAGAAATCATTGTCGCTTCCAATGAAAAGATTCTTTGATTCGCGAACGCGTTGCTGCTTGGAACTCGATAAAATCCAACGACTGCGAACGCAGAAAATTACAACGAAAAAATCGAATCAATGAATTACACATGCTTTTGATTAAGATTGGGACTCCAGTTTAATATCTGAATATTCTATAAGTGTTCGAATATTGTAGTCTTCGAATATTACTACGAATCCGAATACGAATCTACATTAGGTATGTATATTCCAAATCTTGTTAATAGCAGATACGTCATTTTTCGCTAAAAGTTGGTCGTTCTTACAGCTGAAAATGCATCCGCTGCAAAAAAGAAACTATTTACAACAAAAACATTTTAATATACTGTTATTTTTATATTAAAATGCCAAGTTATATAAGTTTTTAAAACGTACCAAAAAAATGTTGTAAGTTATATAAAAATTCGAATGAAAGCGAAGCCTAATAAGGATTGTTGCATTTCAAAAAATTCAATTCATAGTCTGCACTACCAATATCCAACTACGAATATTCAAGTACCTATACGACTATTTGAATATAATATGTAGTTGTTATATTTATTAAATTAAGTGCTCCACGACAATTCTACAATATTTTGCTCATAATTGGTGTTTTTTTCTTATTTTCTTCTTCTCAATCATCTCACCATAAGAATAGAAGGCATTGTTACAACGTTATTTTCACACGGAGCTGACCTACATTATTTCAAGGAAAAGAAGCTTTAGTAGAAATGTTATCAGAACAAAAGAAATACGGGAAATAAATTCCATCGCGGTAAGAAAAAGGGAAGAAATACATTAAAAGGGCGTTTTGTAGGGCAATCGGTGCTTTTAAACTCTGTGCAATGCTCAAATAGATTTTTGAAACAACCGCTATGAAGGAAATAGGATGAAGAACAATTCGAAGACGTCTCGTTTCGCTTTTAGCACAAAGAGATGAAAATAATGAAAGAATAGGGTAATCCGGGGAGAGATGGCTCGTTTTTTTAAAACCGTAAATTACGTAATTAACACCGTGGATTTAGTGGTTGTTTAAAGGAGAAAAATAAACGTGATCGAGCCATCTCACCCGCAAGGCCATCTCACCCGGAATTACCCTATATATTTCCAAATCTATTTGCTTTGCTAAAATTGTATCATATCTCGTGATGAACACAAACAGAATATTCAAGGATCAGATGGTTATGTTAAAATATTGAGAAAAGCAAACGTCGATTTTAAACTAAAAATGGGTTTGGATCGAGTGTACAGTATGCTTCGCAAATGTTTGTCTGCCCACAGTGATTCTCAGCAATTATTTATAAAATAAATTGGAAAAGCCAGACTACAGTATTTTCCAATTTTCAAATATATTAAAGACTAAAGACGTTAGTTTAAATCACTTGTCAATTTTACACGTAGCAACTATTTCAACGAAACGATCGGTAAGACAACAGACATTTTCACTTAATTTTGATCCCATGGAGGTTGACAGCGACGGAATTCGTAGGAGGCTCTTCCACAGACACGCTCAATTTTTCTTTACCTCTAGAAAGCTAAAATTAACCCCCGACAAGAGAACGCTTCCTTCTTTTTCGCCATAGCGAATAATATTTCGGGAATTCTTAGAACCGACTCTGTAAACGTTTCTTTCTACACCGCCGTGTTCGTCGGAAAATCCGTTGTTTCCGTTAAAAAGTTATAATTTATAATATTAGTATTATAGTAGTAGACTCCATAATATCTGTGGCTGAACGGACAGGGGGGAATGATGATTATAACGATGTAGTGGTGGTTGTTTAATATCCCAGTCACTATATAATTATAGTTCAAATGTTTGATATATTGCAGTTAATGCACATGATAAATAATAATATATTAAACAGATAGAGCAAAAGTAATGTAGCAAAGTTAAGTAAATGAATGGCAAAATTTCTCAAAAAGAAGGAGTTCTAAAGATTTATCTTCTCGAGAATTCGATATGTACCCCAACATCAAAACGAAAGAGCAATTAAATTGCAGTGCCAATGTGCTCATTTCCATACCTAATATTCCGAGTTTGAGTCAGCTGATAGTGATGTGCGTTTGAATTCCAATCGTGAAAACAAACCCCATAAAAAACTTCAAAAAAGTCAAAAATCGTAGAAACAATTCAATCTTATTCAAGCAATCTAAATCAAACAATTCAAATCTTATTCAAAACAAGAAGTTCTCGAGTAGTAAATACTTCCAGTAGCGCACCCAGATGGGCGCCAAGAGGCCCTGACACCCCCCCCCCCCCAAAGAAGGGGCTTTATAAAAATAAAAGAAAACTGGATTTTATTCTATAAATAAATTTTTATAATCACCTAATGAATCTGATTGAATTTGCATTCAAAATATTTTTATCCATTCAACTTGACTCATCTCCAATTGCATTCAAATGCCATCGAATCTGAATGAAACGTATAACACGCTTATATCGATTCGCCGTATTTGTAAATGCAGATGTGATTCACTATAACGTGGTAATTAGGGCCAATTTGGTACATCGCCGACGCGTCCCGTCGTGCAAACGGAAGTGACTGCTCGGATCACAGCGCCGACGTTAAAAAACAAACAAATTATCGGTACGGCATATGGGACCTGTTCCATTCCATTAAATAAGGATCTTCTATCTTTTTCCTGGTGTTAGTTACATAAACCCGACTGTGTTGAGTTTTAAGATGACATTTATTGAAGAAGAATCGTTGATTATATTTACTTAACTTTCAGAAAGTCCCATAAAAATATTACCGGAAATTTCTGACCATGGAATCTCAAAGCGCGCAACGCTACTCTCTGTAAGACATGACATTCTTGTTTGACCATTTAAGTAAGTTTAAAGCAGGGTCTGATCTATAGGAGGCGCAAGCGGGGAAACTGCCCAGAGCAGAAAATTTGGGGGCGGCAATATTGGTGGAAAGAAAAAATTAACATCAATAAAAACCAATAATAAAGTAGGTAATACATGTTTGAATGTAGTATCAAATTTATAAATTGTTTTTGAATCACCCATATAATTACTAAATTCTTTATAAGACAAAAGGCTTTCGTTATTGAACAAATGCCTACAAACAATTTCACTCACTGTCAAAATTTTATTTTAAAATAATTATAATTTAATAAAATGATATAAAGAGCGGCAAAGATCGTTTTTGTCCAAAGCGCCGGTAGGGCTAGATCGGGCCCTGGTTAAAAGTAGTTGAACCCGAGGGCATTGGCAAACATTTCTAAATCCGTGTATTCTCCCAAAATAATTAAACTGTTAGAAGGATAAATTTTGTATATTCTCTTGTATGATCGCCTACGTTGCGTTATATTCATTTTTTAATTCACTTTTTTCAATTCCTTTGGGCTATTTCGGTAGATCAGCAGTAACATAAAAAAACTAAACCATGTATAAAACTAGAAAAAAAGTATAACTTTAGCCATACTCGTTTTTACTTCCATATCATTGTGATGACAGTTAAAATTTAACTTCTAGGTCAGCCAAACATACCTATTAGAATGGTGCGAAATTTTAACTGTTTCAAAAGTACATAAACTAAAGTACATAATATTATGTATATATAAATAGGAGTATATGATGGTTTGAATTGATCTATAAAATTAATTTTTAATTGTTACTCGAATACTGATCAAGATAAACCGAATAAAGAATCAGTCGAATTTGAATTATTTAAAGCATAAAATTTAGGTGACATACATTTACTCATACTGAATACATACGTTTCTTACTTTTGCTTATGCTGTGGCCACAACCGAACATAAAAATTTAAAACATTTTCTAAAACTAACAAAAGCACAATGTTTGTATAAACATGTATATACATATATAACTTCTCACCAAAATTCGCCCATTTATGCTTATTTTAGAAAACGCGAAAAAAAAAGAAATATCCACATATTTCATAATTGTTAGAAATTTTCTTTCTATTTTGTAATTTCCTTAATAAAATTCTCTTATATAAAATAAGCTGAAAGACGCGAGAAGAAATAAGCGATCCCTAGACGGAGCAGTCGGATAATTTTTTACTGGGCAGTCCAGCTGGGCCCTCTGTCACACTGTAATGGAAGCACGTGCGTCACAAAGGATACAAAGTCCTCACACCGAACGTCGAACAATTACAACGGAAACGGGGGCGCGGGAAGCACGCTAGTGTCCAACACGTTCCATCCCATTAAGTAAGAAGTAAGAAACCTTTCGTAATTCGAACGAGGTGACTTATCTCGGCAAGGAAACCGAAGCCTCTTCTATGGTTTCAGGGGGGGGGGGGGGGGGGGAGACACACGTGAAACACATCGTAGCATTCTCACAAGAAAGTAATCCATTCTGTCGAGAATCCTTCCCATAAATGAACACAAACCAACGTCACTGACTCGTTCATGAGAAATCACCTTACAATATCCCGATTCAATCGCGTTTCCAACGATATACAACTCCAGGCGAATACTCTCTGGATGCTCTGGTAAAAATATTCCGTTCTTACCGGACGACCGCAACCTTCCGTTTCGAGGAATTTTCACTAGCGACCGCGAAGTAGAGCGAGCCGTGTTTACAGGGCAACGTTAAACGGCTGCAGCTGAAACCGGAAAACAGCGTCCCGTGTGCACCGTGGAAAAGACGACACGAAAGGAACCCCACACGTACGGTGCGCCGCGTGCCGCGCGACTGACGCTACTTTCCTTCGAGGACCCACCACATACCCCCACCATTCACCACAATCTTCTCTCTCTCTTTCCCTCTTTCTTCTACGTGACACTACAGCGAGACATGTAGTGCACGTACGTGTTGTCCTATTTCGTTGCATTTGCGCGCTTCTACGGAATTAGGCGCCCTTACCTGCGGGTATAAGTGAGCACTATTTAAATGAATTTTTATTGAGACAATCATTTAAACAGCTTGGTAAAAAATTTATTTATTACTCCAAAATTGAAATAAGAAAAGAAATATTAATGTGTTATTTTACATATATAAATGAATCAATTAGAGTAATGATATTTGTTGTGTTTAAAAATGACTAGCTTTATTACTCGACTTCGCCCGAAATTTAGATTCCGCTTTTATAAAAATATTTTTTTCATTTTTTTTTTTTCGTGAAAATGGTTACATTCGTCTGCATTAGTCAGGCATAATGAGCTGAGGCACACTTCGTGGACCCAGAGTTTATCGTTCGACAGTTTATAGGCGACTGACAAACACACGAACGTCTAAAAGCTTTCTGCTTTATATATTGAGATGTCTGACTTTTTTATACCATTGAATGTTGCTTTCTGCGAATTTTAAATATACAACAGTGTGTTTTGAATGACCATGTAAGCAGCGATTGTGAAGAAGGATCGGCTCCAATAAAACAAGTGATTTTTTCGGAACTATTACCAAGCTTGCAATTTGTTATTTAGTATTTTCCAGGAGGAACAGAGCAGGCCGATCGGATTTTGCCTGGACTGCAATTCAAACTTGGTATCTGCCGCTTCCCGGGCGACTACTTTAATCATAAGGTTTAAGCTTTAAGCATTTAAGGCCTAAAGTTTAAGTTATCCAAAGTCGGCGGCAAGTCTTTTTCTTACAATTAAACTAATTGTACTATCGGTGCGCGACCTAGTTGCCACTCACACGCTGCGCCGATCCCCGATCAGGCGCCGATCGCCTGCAATTCTAGTTGGATGGAGCTAGATTTTTTAATAAAAAATGTATTTCAGAAATGGATGGTAATGGGGATTTGAATCAGCAACTCGTGTTTCGAGTGGAGCTGTAATTATTCGACTATTCGAATATTTGAATAATTTGAATAATTTCGAATACGAATAATTTTTCGGATATTCGAATAATCAGGAGTATTTGGACTATTCCAATAATTAGGTGTATTCGAGTATTCGAATATTCGGAATGATCGAATATCGAATTGTACCGAATAAGAATCCGAACATGAAATATTTGTTCACACTTTACCGTGAAATTCTTTTCATATTGGCCTTTACAATTATTTGTTTTTCAAACGATAAATTTGGAGCTTTATTAATCTTTGGTAAATTTAGACATTTTGAAACGAAAACAACCATCAGTTATTAATATTATTATTCTAATAATAATTAGTGGACAACCCCGACTCTGAGTTTTTTTAAGGAAACTGAAACCCCATAAACGATTCTAAAGAACTATATTATTTTCTACTCCTGATTATTCGAATATTCAAATTCTCTCGTAATCGAATATTCGAATACTCCTTATTATTCAAATATTCAAATACTCTGGTATTGGAATGTGGTATTCGAGTACTCGAATACTTATATTATTCGAATATTCGTTAAAGCCCTAGTTTCGAGAGTACCCATGTTTCTTCTATCCCGTGGTACAACCGAAAAGGAAGTAAGGAAATGAGATGATAGTCAATTCGATACTTTCAAAAGCTAAATTAATATTTGGGCAGTAATGTAATGATAAAAAAATTCCGGAAATAATTTGAATTATTAAATAAACACCAAGAATAGACCCAAAGTTTCATCAGGAATTAATATTTATTGGTGAAGGTAAATTGCTGAAGGATCTATTAGTAATTTTTAGTGTTGGGTTAGATTTTATTAGACTAATAAATTTAGATTTTTTCATAATTAATTTTTCGAATTCAGTCATTCAAGAACATGAAACCATAGACATTTGCTTTTATGCGCATTACTGGATTCGGACGGTCGAATGATTTTGATTTGATTAATATTTATAAGTATGTATTGAACTTGGTTCTATTAAGGATTGATTGCCAGACATCCTACAAGCAACTCGAAAGAACATCGTGCGTCGGCGAACAGGTATTCGACTATCTGACTTTCTCGTAACATTGACGAAAATGGTAACGGTGATTTGTTACATTAATAACCGAGAACCTTCGCATAATTAGAAACAAGTGTCGAATATATTTTTCTTCTCGTATAATATGCTCGGAAATGGGGTCAAGGCTTATGGCCCGTTAAAATTTGCATGCGCTGTGTAAATGAATGAGGAAATTCAAAACAGATGTACCTATTGTCTGTTTAATAATTTAAATGTTTTTAGGAATCCAAAGATGAAAAGAGAAAATATAAGTGCTTACCATAAAATTTGTATAGCTATTAAAGCAAACTGGTTTTCGTATCTAGAAGAAATCAATCTACTAATTATTAATGTTTAACTCCTTGGCCATTTTCAATGTGTGGTGCAAACTTGGTTCTAAAATACGATAAGTTGAAGAAAAATAAGAAGAAAAAAAAGTTACTCAGGATTATGTCCTTGACAACATATGCCAATAGGTGAAAGTTATTGGAGCTGCTTCCCTTATAGGTACTGCCTAAATACCCTATTAATAAATAATTTTAGTCCTGACTTGCGAATCTCGCCGGGGATAGTAACAAATTGTTTCCCATATATTAATCGAACGTATTTCTACTAAGGTTGTGCGGGTACCTACCCGAAATTACGGGACCCGATTAGCGATTCCGGGGCCGATTTTCTTGCTTAAAAAGTCATACGTCTGATCACACTGTCACAAAATCACAACTTAAAAGTTGTCGGATAACCGAGACCCGAAAACTTTTAAGTTGTGATTTTGCAGTGTGAACAGATGTAAGAATTTTTAAGCAAGAAAATCGGATCCCGAATCGCTAATGGGGTACCGTAATTTCGGTTATCCGCACACCCCTAATTTCTACCAATTTCGCATGAATCGATGAACTCTGGTTGGCCGTACTTCTACTCGTATCTCTCAAGAATTTGGGTTGACGGTAATTCTGAGAGAAATTCTCTCTCGAATTTTGGTTGAGGGAAAATTCTTGACCGATTGTTGGTCGTCAAATACGGTTGAAACGATCGCGAAAGCCATTCCGTTTAATTTATTTTGCTTCGTAGAAAAATCATCCCCGTACACTCCATTTTACTTGGAAAAATGAATCATTTACACTCCTAGAATTATTAACAATCATATAATACTTAAAATTTTATATTGAGTTTAATCTGCCTTTATTTACGATTTCGGCATCACTGAGCTATTCTCGGGAATTCTCTGACTCTATGCAAAATAGACAGAAACATAGTTTTCCATGTCAAAGTGAGATTATTTTGTTACTGTTCGCATGGATAAATTTTTTTACCATCACTGCATTTCTCAATTTATTTTTTCAGGTTTCTTTATTTGCTAAATGTAAAAATTTCTTCCGCTTACTATCTCGTACAAATTCAATTATAATATCTCTTTGGAGAAAGATTAAAAAATCCGATCCTAGTTTCATCATAATAAATGTATAAATAAATAAAAAATAACGTTACTTTGTCGTAGTAAAACCTCACCTTATTTATAAACAAAAGCGATTATTATCTTCTTAATCGGATATGACACGAGGCGTGAAATATAAAATTGCACTAGATCAACTTGCCTATATTTGTTTATGCATTCCGCAAACGGCCTAGGACACTGGAACCTGAAAAAAGAGGTCTGAATATTAGATTATTCACGTCGGTCATTCCTAAGCCGTCGTTGGTCCGAGTTCACTGCGTTTCGCTCGTCTGAATGCAAGATGAGTATTCGTGGAAAATTCATAAGGTTCCTGCCTGCCTAAGAATAAATTTAATGATGCGGCGTCGCGCATTCCTGTTTGTCCTTTCATTTCCTTTACACTCGAGGGAACTAGTTGTCGAAATACTAGCGATAACAATAAGATACAACGCTCGTTCTGAATAAAAAGTGCCGAAAAACTAATTATGCAACAAATACGCGAAAATACTGGTTTTCAGCATCTCGTTTCTAGAGCTACGGAAATTTAACGGTTATCCAACTATTTGTTACGCAGTAGGTATGCTTTGAATGGAAAAGGCTTGGAAAATTTTCAGTAAAATTTATAGATTTGGAAAGGTAGAAATGACATTGACAAATTCGCGTTTGAGTATGCTTCTGTAGCTCCGAAAATTTTGTTCCTCCATCTGCAGCAGATATCACACTGAAACTACTAGCATGACACAAAAGAAGAATTGTTTCTGTTAACCAAAATTTTGGATCCGTTTAAATTGCTTAATCGTGCATTCGTGCATTCATAGACTTTTTAAACTTACCTTCTCCCGATGTGATGTAAAATTGTCATGGTTAATTTTTCGGCGATTAAGGGGTCATTCTGGTTAGACGATTTGAGAAAATCGATTTTTTTCTTATAACATTTTTCGAAAGTAGATATCTTCAAGAATGTACTATTAAATTTTCATTGAAAAATTCTAATTACTTTCGCTTCTACGTAGGTATTTTGTAGGGAGCGCAGTGCCTCGACCACCATACATAAAAACTTTGAACGCGTTTTTCTAGGAACGGCATTTTTTCACATGGTGCAGGTAAAATCTCAAAATCTGTCGAACCGATTGCTTTATAAATTGAACTGATTATTCTGCACACCTATACCTCTGGTCGGTACTACAACCAAGTATTTCTGTTGAGTCTAACCTACTTTTAAATTCGAAAATAGCACAGTAAACACAGCCAAAATACATTGATTCTTGTATTTTGCCCGCCATTTTGTTAATTTTAAGGATAAATTATTTATTCTAGTACGGGCCATAGCGACTGTCATACTGATCAAGAATCTGTTTGTATTTTTGATTTTAAATAAGTTCAACTGCTGAAAAACCATTTTAGAAACAATAATTTTATAACTTTTATATTTTTTATTTACCGTAGAAATGTAGTTTAATCGATAGAAAAAAAGTTTTATTCCATTACTATAATTCCTGTCTTCGCAATAAATTCCTGAAAATCGCTGAATTTATCGGCGCGCTAACCAGAATGACCCCTTAAAACCAGAATGACCCCTTAAGACAAAGGAAACTGTTAAATATCTCATTTCTGGTTTGTAAAAGTAACGTTGCATAATAAACCATTCCCCATATTAAACTGTAATCCTATTCCAACGCCATTTCCACTGATTAGTTCGATTTATCGAGATTTTCAGTAGTGCCGTTTTAGTAGTACACATCTGTGCATACCACACCTACGTTTTCAATAATTGAATTTCAACCTCAATGTTTCTGCTACATAAGATGTACATTTTTCAAATTCAATGAAAATCATGAAAATGGGAGCATTCGGGATCTCAAAGACGGAGAGAGAGAGAGAAAGAGAGAATTAAATGTCACACATGGAATTATGGCCCCTTCCTGTAAAATGTTCACTCGAAGTTACAGTTTTTGGACCAATCGAAAATTAGCCTTAAAGTTCAGTCTACAAAGTTACATTTAGTAGAAAAGTGTATCCAACAATAATTTAAGAGTTCTTGCAGAAAACAGTACGTGCCAAAAATCAAACTCTATGCTACACTATGCGCTCTCTACTATAGTACCATTGGCACGTAGAACATTTTCCGATAATTTTTTTTTTTAATTTTTGCACTTACAGTGTTTTCTACAAAGCCTCTACAATTGTAAATTACTCATTTCCAAAAATTCAGGCATTGTCCGGTGTTGCCGTGACTCTGATATATTTTAATTTCCACAAACTCTTTAAAAACCACAAGAAATGATATTCGCTATGATAAAAATACAATTGCCACCTGCCAACAAGGAATAGTAAAGATAAAACAGTGATCGAAATGCCCACATATAAGGGTTAACGTGCGCAGCAATTGAAATTGTTAAAATTGATCGAGCAACCACGTTGGATTATACAGGGCCTGGCTATCCACTCGGAATAGTGTCCATTTTTATTGATGGAGGACACGTTACAAGATATCCCAGTGTCAGCTCGATAAACGCGATATTTTCCCCAAACAAGTAATTATTTTGCGATGGGTATCCATCGTTTTTCAGCAGAGGCGCGTTAGCGGCTGAGCTGGCGGTGGTTCCGGCGTTGCATTATATTTCCGGCAGAACACCCACTCGTCTTCGCGTATCTCTTAACCTAACGCACTTTTATCTTGCGGGAAACGGCTGGTCGTTGGCCCACGTTACTCTTTCTGATATTGATCCAACAATCGTCGTCTTTCACGCGGTCGTTCCTGGAACTGTCGTTTTTTCCCTCATCGTTTCTCTCCTTGAGTAACGTAACTATTGTTATACTCAGTGGCGGATTTGAACGGGGAAACCACCGCAATGGTATGCGAAGTAACGGTGTTTCCGGGGATTCTTTTCAACCAAACAACGCAAGTAAATCGATGTAATGCTTACTATATTTAATCTGTACATATTGAGTGGTAAAAAAAAAATTTTTTCAATCAAATTCATGAATCCGTTTCCGATATATTCTTCGTGAAACCGTGCGCTGCGGCAAAATCGTTCCTGTGGCGTTGGCAGGGCCTTAGCGATATGGTTGATTTGAATTGAAACAGACAAAAATGTTTAGAAACTAGGAGCCCACGTCTATTACGTGGCGTGAAAAGATTAAATATCGCAAAAGATGACAAAATGGCGGACCACTGAAAAAAATGTTGATAAAAGAAGTAGAAGCTCGTTAATTAAATAAACCTGAACGTTAAGGAAAATGGCACAGGAAAATGGCACAGGTGGCGAATGTTCTGAGGGGCCAATTTTTTCGGGAAAATGAAAGGGTAGTTTACTAAAAATGGGCTAATAAGTGTAGTAGTACAGGAAGAGTAATATAGTGTTTGGATAAAATCGTAATTTTTTTTTAAACAAAAAAAGCCCCCATTGGGAGCTTTTGGGGAAGGATCCAGGCGGCAACCAGAGTTGAGCGTTATTCGACTAAATTTTTATTCTAATCTTCGAATAAAAATTTCGAATAAAATGAAGTTATTCGTGAATAACGAATAATAATTTCAACGGGCGGCAACTACTCATCGGCCGTCCGTTAAATCCGCCACTGGTTATTGGGAAACCAAGAATTTCCATACGCCAACTAGTGACAGAAAATTAAACTACTGTGAGTAGGCCGAAATCCGTCGAATTCCATACGATTATCAGTGTTTATATAGACATGTTGTGAAAAACGAGTGTTTTTAAATTTTTTTCAACGCTAAATTTTTACTTCTACGATTAATAAATACTTATTCGGAATGTTTCGTGGGAACCGAGCCTACTTTCAATAGTTTGCCAACTTACCACTACAGCGCTGAAGTCTAAGCCACGCCTCCACTTGGTTTCCCAATACTTCTTCTAACATACTGTCCGATAACATAGGTATAGTGAAATCTATATATATTATTCGAAAGCTTCAATGCCCAAACCGTTTGTTGTCCGAACAGAGCAAGTTCTTACGGGCCATATTATTACAAATCACAGTAATGTAAAATACATACATTTTGTCATCTGGTATGGGCATTACAATATTCATTCGATATTATTTTCATCGTTAATCCTTAGATAAAATATAGGATTAAATTTTTAGGATGTAATTTGTATTAATCTAATTTTTTATGCGCTGGCATTTCTGTTAAAAGGCGGCTGGACAGGCGATATAGCGGAGAATCACGGTTCGTCGACGTGCACGTGAACGGCCTTTGAAGAACTTGGTCGTTCCTCGAGGACGTATGATGAACGATCCTCGCCGAAGTATCGTCTGGTGCCAAGAGCTGCAAAAAATTACCATGATATTGAATACAAGCGGCGCGTTCGTCGTGGAATAGCGGTTGCATAAATTACAAAATATTGCAAGGTACACTAGATGAAATTACTCTTGTAAAGTGAAACGAAGGAATTTAGAACAGAAAAATAGCAAACTAGGTGGCTACGAAATTGTGAATTTAAGAAAAAAAAGAGAATATTTAGAGATGAGCAGATTAAAATATTAAGAAATTATTACACATCGACGGTTTTGATTGCAACAATCGCGACTCGCATAATTTTAGAAGAAATAAAAGTAGTCGATAACAAATTGCCGATGACAATACAACGTTCTCGCGATAACACTAATAAAGAACACTACACATTTTTCTGCTAGTTTTTTGTTCATAAAACTGTTATTCGGCACAAGAACCCGAGAGATTTTTTTATTTATGCTCCAAATCGATTTTAAGGGGGGAAACTTCTTAAGGGTTGATAACTGGCATTCCACAAATGAGGAAGTTTTTACTTTTAATTTTTTAGTTTTTTTACTTTCTTCAAGTTATAGGCGTCTAGACTTTTACAGAACTGGTTGCATAATTGAAAAGGAGGTGCTTCTATTGCATAATGAAAGAATAGATAGAAAAATAGCATAATGTGTTTCAACATGAGGTTTTATTTTCGGAAACATTTTTTATAAATAAAAAGTCTATCAATTGCACTTAATTTATAAATATAGAAAAAAATGGTAATTTGACAATAAGCATCTTTGTAATCGTTCTCGGCCTCCCTTGTTTTTTCCATCTTCCTGTATACCGTTTTAGAATTTAAAAATAAACGATTCGCTTTCTGACGTATATTTTTAAAATATTTGAAGTTCGACGTGGAAATTGAACTTCTGGTTAGTAAAAATAATAACTTTTAATATTTCAAGGTCCGATTTACTTATTGTTAAAAGAATGTATTTCTTATTCTTATATTTGTATGCTTAACAACATATTTCCGTGCGAAAAAATTGTACAGCTTAAATTCTAATTTCCGTCACGTTTTTCTACTTATTCTTTCTACTCGTTAGAATTTATTTGACGTTAAATAATTTCGACAGAGAGTATAGTACATAAATAATATTTTACGTTATTTTATTTAGAAACATAAGATTTAGTATTAGCACAAGCAAAAATAATTTTGGTATAAAGATGCTTTGAACATTATAGGTATCATAATATATGTAAAAAATTCTATCGACGTGGGAACTACTATTATTCCAAGTGAATAATCTGCGGCAACATATGTTCCGAACAAGGTATGCGATTAGATGCTGGATTCTGGTGGAACTGAATTCTGGTAATACGAAGGAACCGCGAATGTGCGTCATACTTACGTAAAAAATGGTGAATGAACCAAATAAAGAGAAGGATAAAAACATTGATACAAGGGTATCAAAGTGATTCAGAGGCAGACGCGGCACGCCGGAAGTCACTGATTGTTTTCGAAGGATGGTGACCTCTGCGTCTCTGTCTGCTGAGGGTCAATCGCCTTTTTGCCAATTAACACGATCCCTCTGCCGTCGTAAATTAGGCAGAAGCTGCTATTAACTCGAACCCGGCAAACCAGAAAATTCGGCAGTCCTCCGCTACTATTTCAGACTCAATAATGATGGAATTATTTTTTTAGAATCTCGGTGTTTATCTACTGTGGTGGGTCAAAATTTGTCTGAAGACTAATGAGAACTGTAATTATCTACTTCTGTTTAGACGGAATAGTATTTGAAAATTTATATCACTTTGAAAGTGGTACTCGCAAATTCGTTGAATTATTTATTTCAAATGCAGTAAAACTATTAATTGGAATAGTTATCAGGAATTCTTTTCAACACATTTCTCAAAGTAGGGCCCTGATTATTTCAGGCAGTGAGAGCAAAAACGGACTAACCCACATTTTTGTCGAAATTGAGTTAGTAGTAATAATGTATTTCAATTGGCTCTACTAATCATATAAACTAGGAAAAAAAATTGTTTTTTCAATATGGGATAGTCCGTTTTTGCTCTCACTGCCTCATTTAAAATATGGTTTAGCCACAAGATAAAAATGAAAACAAATTCGTAAGAGCAATATTCTACTATATTTCATTTTTAACATAATTAAGGAAATTCAAATCGTTTATCTATTCCTATTGAGAAACATGTATTTGAAAGATCTATTTCAAAATTCGTTTTCAATGTAAATAAAAACCAAAAACATTTCTGCAAAATATTTTCCATACTGCGTTAGGGGTCGTCCTTTAAATACGTTTGGCTTTTTCTGGGGGAGGGTGGCGCGAATTTTTTACATTTTCTTACAGGCGGGGGAGTCCGGTAGCGTCTTACGTAGTATTTTTTAATCTAATTTTCAATAAATACAAATTCTATCATTAATGATCGAGAAAAGTAGTTTTAATTTAAATTTCCCGAAACCGAGTCAAATGAATTATACAAACCTTTAACAGAATTTTAATAATTGAAAAAATATTACGTAAGGAGGGGGTTGCAATATCAAATCTTACGAATTCTTATACTGAGGGTGGGAGGGGGTAAGAAATCGCCAAAATTACCCTTACGCAATTTATGGACGGCCCCTTACCCATAATTGTTAATATAAAATGAAAATTTATTACTATATTAATTAAACTCGTAATTGAGAATGAGTATTTAAGTAGCCTACATATGTCCATTAACAATGAAGCAGTTATGAAATATGAACAGCTTCAAAAGTTAATCATGTAAAATTGTAGAAAGTTTAAGAATGTGAAAAATAAGAAAGATTAACGAATCATGTATTTAAAAATAGAAACAACAGAATTTCAGAAAGTAGAACAGGAAAAAACTGGGGAAGGGAATAATTACAAGAATGATAGAAAGTAATACCTGGTACAAAACTGTGTTGATTCCCTAATTTTGTTGGAGATAGAGAAGAAATGCTGTAGAAACATTTAAATGGTACAATAAAGTCAATTTCTTTACTGACGCAATTTTTTCATAAATGCAACGATGCATCTGAAAGGGGTAATTTCAGTTTCTCTTTAAATGAAGTCATATAATATTTAAATAGATCGGTTCTTTTTGTCATAATGCTTATAGATATGTTAGGCGACAGTGGTCAGGAAATAAATAGGTACTTGTGACATACATATCTCATTTCAAAATTTTTTTCACTTGAAATTCAAATTTTATTACAAATACATTTTACATGTATCTAATCGTAAATTGTAGGACAGAAACAGAAAAAATAAAAATAAAAATAAAAAAGTAAAAATAAAAAAACCCTGCCTTTGCCGACAACCGCTAGATGGATTAAGTAGGTATCGCTGTTTTCAACTGTGGTACACTATCATCCACTAAGTATAGGATGTGATAGCACAGACCGGGTATAGAATATACCCATCACGCAATGCAATTTTGTGTCACACGCTCGGGGGGCTCGCGAGCCCCCTTACCATTTATAAATCGCGGGTTTCGCCTGCAAAAAGGGCCCAGTTTTACAGGTGTTGAATTCTAATTCCTACCACGCATAGCGTTACAATCTGTTTCGAGACTTCACCGGTAACGTTGCACGCGACACTAAAATGGTAAGGGGGTCCTAGGACCCCCAAAATTGATAACAGAAAAATGCATTGGTTGATAAGGTCTATCCTGTACAGTGATGGGTAAATCACTAGAAAGCAACGTAATTTACGGTAATTTACCGTAATTTACGTTACGTGACATACGTGTATAATACTAAAATATCCTGTATAAAATGTCCAGTGGACCTGTCCCGGCAATATAGAGCGTAGTAGGGAAGTTCTCACATCTTTTTCAAGCTTTATTAAGCTCTTATATTGCTGGGGCAGGTCCACTGGACGTTTTCTACACGTATGTCACGTAGCGTAAATTACGTTGCTTTCTACTGATTTACCCATCACTGGCCACGAGTGAATGAAGACTAATATCAGGCCCGAGATGGCATCCCTAGTCCCTAGTGGCTAGCCGAAGAGTTCAGAAAAGTTACGTTATATAAAACATACGAAAAGTAAACAAAGATTGTATCGTTATCTTTCTATCGTAATTACAAATGGCATGTAATCGAGTGTAAAAAGTAATTCACTTGTGACATTTGCTTTGCAATATACCGAGCTGGATGCATTTATGAAAATTAGCCTAAACACATTGCCGGTAGCGGAATCATGTTTGTATCTTTTGGTTTGGTTTGGTTTATTGTTTTTCCTGTTAAACAGGATGGCGTTTCAAGCATTTTTCGCTTATATTGCCCAACGAACTAATAGTCTCATATCTTTTTCTCTCCTCTCCTCTCTTCTTCGGGTCCCAGCAGCAGCGGCGCACCGGGAGAAAGGTGGTCGTCACCCATCTTTCCCCAGTACCCGCCCGTGATGTTTTAACTTCGGTGATCTAGCGAGAACCGGTGTTTTCATCACGGCTAAGGCCGCTGGTTGTTTGTATCTTGATGCGAGGTTACGCGGTTTACGCTACTTAAATAAATGCCTATTGTGTTTGAAAGGGATGAAAGCACTGGAAAAGCTCTTAAGGGGGTAGACACGTCACGTGGTCTGGCCGCCGAGGCCGGTCGGTATTACAGCAGATTTTTTCTGCACAGAAATGGTAATACCCATAGATACGCGGCTGCCTGTGCACGCGAGAGGGAGCTATTTGCTATTTCCATATTTTATTTTGAATGTGGAAAGAAATTCTCAGCTGTTGCGTTGTACTTTTTAAACAGAAAGTCTGCTGGTACTGTAAACGTAGAAAATTCATTGTACATTTGCTTGAAATGTGCTTATGCTACAATATTCTACATTGGCAGTACGGAATTATAAGTGAAAAGGAAAAATACATGAGGGCATGTCCCCAGAAAATGAAGTTTGTTAGGATAGGCATTTTTTAATTAGCAAAACACTGAAACAGAACATGAAATACACATCCTATGCAGAAAACTGTTATGAACAAACATATATAAAATTGTGTTTGATGTTGAATCCAACGCGTGATTATTATGTGGCCTCTCCTCGAAGTGACAGAAAATATAACCTATGTATATGCTATATGACAATAAATGTTTAGCGGCTATTTCGTTCTATTACGCTACATTTGTGAACTTTTCATCATCCTTCCGCAACATTATTATTGCGCCGCAACGGTATCTTTAGGAAATCGGGTATGGCTTATAGGTTATATTTTCTGTCATTTGGAGGAGCGGATTTTCTGTCCTCGAAGTGAATAACGAAAAACGAAAAATCCCGAACCCATGTTTCGGGCCAGATTGTGTCGGTATACAGCGCGCTGCATTACCCGTGTCTACCCCCTTAAGATGAACCACGCTTTAGGGGGTAGACACGGGTAATGCAGCGCGCTGTATACCGACACAATCTGGCCCGAAACATGAGTTTAGTAGAATACGCTTTTTGTCCTTATATGAGCGAATTTTGGGCTGGGTGAAGTCTCATTCGAAAGAGAAAGGTTCAGTGCAGCGCGCTCTGGTCATGGTTCGACGAGATTGTGTTGATATCTAATAATATGAGTGTTGAAAGTAGAGCAAAAGTCGACAAAATACACCCGCATGAATCCAAGTAGTTTTAGGTCACTAAAAGAGTTTTGTGACTCAAACGATGACCAGAGCGCGCTGTACTGAACCTTCCTCTTTGGAATGAGACCTCACCCAGCTCAAAATCTGCTCATATAAGGACGAAAAGCGTATTCTCGTGATTGCATTCCCAAATACGAGTTCCGCCATATTGGCGATAATACAGAGCAAGTCACGTGACAAATTTAGTTGAGCTAGTGGATACGAGATGGCGCCTACTCGGGAGGACTGCGAACGTGGAATCATAGCAAAACTGAGGCGTTAGCTGGATACACGAGCCACAGTAAAAGCGTGATACAGTCAATGTATGCATTTTCGGACGATTGTAGGTTAGGTTATATGCATTTTTAGGCATACATTGATTAGGAACTGCTGGGAATGAATACATTTACTAAAGCTTTTACCGTAATACGTACATCACTTGAAATCGCTGTCGTATTTATGTTAAGGTAATTGAGACAGTTAGAGCAACAACGGAATAACCTACAAATAAATTTTTCCTATTGTACATTGATGGCTTAGCGCACACATATTGTATGTCCACTTTTAGCGTGTTTAGAGAAAAACAGGTTCAAACATTCAATGGTACTTTATAATTAAATAAATACTTTTTGCATTATTGTATTATTATATATATGTAATATAGGTATCACTGTAAATATGTAATTAGTAGTATAAGTTAGAATCTGCAAAATTATAATAATAATTCCATAACAATACTTCGAAGATGGACATGCTATATGTAATCAAGTACAGAGGAGGACATAGTATACTGAATGATATTGTATACAAATGAACGAAAGGAATAATAACTGGAAATAATCTCACTTCAATATTATATTTATTTTGAAAGTAACAGGAATAAAAAAATAATTATTCCCTTTCATTTTCGTAGTTTTCATTTTTGTCAATGTCCATGGGTGTTGGAATTACATTACGTTGTGATTTTGCTAATGGTATGCTATTGATAAATGCCTTGTAGTATTGAGGAATAATTCCGTTGGAAGATACAGAAGATCTTTTTTCTTCGCGATAGATATAGGAAGACTTTTTTAAAAAAATGTATTTATTGTCACATTTTCCAAGAATATTTTCGTCCTCTGGCATGGACATACAATAAACAAAAATATTATTTTTGATAAATTTATAGAAAAGATAAAAATGTGATTTTTATACAGCATAAAGAAACAGTCAAGCACTATTTGTTGCATATAAAAACTCAAATTTCATAAAAAGTGAACATACAATATGTGTGTACTAAGCCATCGATATGATTAGTAGAGCCTATATAATATAGGTTATATTTTCTGTCACTTCGAGGTCAGAAAATCCGCTCCTCCAAATGACAGAAAATATAACCTATAAGCCATACCCGATTTCCTAAAGATACCGTTGCGGCGTAATAATAATGTTGCGGAAGGATGATGAAAAGTTCACAAATGTAGCGTAATAGAACGAAATAGCCGCTAAACATTTATTGTCATATAGCATATACATAGGTTATATTTTCTGTCACTTCGAGGAGGGGCCACATAATAATCACGCGTTGAATTCAACATCAAACACAATTTTATATATGTTTGTTCATAACAGTTTTCTGCATAGGATGTGTATTTCATGTTCTGTTTCAGTGTTTTGCTAATTAAAAAATGCCTATCCTAACAAACTTCATTTTCTGGGGACATGCCCTCATGTATTTTTCCTTTTCACTTATAATTCCTTACTGCCACCGTAGAATATTGTAGCATAAGCACATTTCAAGCAAATGTACAATGAATTTTCTACGTTTACAGTACCAGCAGACTTTCTGTTTAAAAAGTACAACGCAACAGCAGAGAATTTCTTTCCACATTCAAAATAAAATATGGAAATAGCAAACAGCTCCCTCTCGCGTGCACAGGCAGCCGCGTATCTATGGGTATTACCATTTCTGTGCAGAAAAAATCTGCTGTAATACCGACCGGCCTCGGCGGCCAGACCACGTGACGTGTCTACCCCCTTAAGATGAACCACGCTTTAAGAATTATAAAGTAACTCTTGGGATTGACGAAGTTTTTTTTATTAAGTAGACAATTATGAAGCTGGTAAAACCGAATTGGGTTACTCATGATGGTCTGTGTAAAATCTATTATTCCAGTGCATTTCTCGATCTTATTTTCTGTTCAGAATGCTTACTTAATACGATTTAATTGTACTTCAGGTTACTCTATATTTTCCGTGGATATTCATCCAGACGGAAAAAGATTTGCCACTGGCGGTCAAGGTATTACTCCTTTCCTTTTGTATTTAACATGTCTGTACGAAAATAGTATTCGGATTACAGTTTTCTTATGTTCCGTTAATATGCTTTGTAAACTTAGAACATATGGATATGTATAACACAGTTGGACGAATATCTCGATATAATATTAATTTTTGTTGCTGTAATCGTAGGTGGAGACTCGGGAAGAGTCGTTATATGGAATATGGAGCCAGTAGTTAATGAAATTGCGGAATTAGATGAGAATATTCCAAAAATGTTGTGCCAATTAGATAATCATCTAGGTACGGACCTAAGACGAAATTAAAATACTTTGCTGAAATTTACAATATACGTTGCTAATAAGTATATTGTTTCTGTAGCTTGCGTCAACTGTGTCAGATGGAGTAATACTGGGCTGTTAGCGTCGGGCGGTGTAGATAAACTGATCATGATTTGGAGACTATCTGGCGGAGCGGGTGGTAGTTCGATATTTGGTGGAAAGTCTGGCGTCGAAACATGGCGGTGCATAGCTACGTTACGTTCGCACGAGGCTGACGTACTTGACCTTGCCTGGGCGCCGCAATGTCCCTGGCTAGCTTCCGCGTCGGTGGACAATAGCGTGATCGTGTGGGACGCCTCGAAGTTCCCAGCGATTGTAGCTGTATTGAAAGGCCACACGGGATTCGTGAAGGGAATTACTTGGGACCCAGTAGGAAAATATTTAGCCTCCCAATCCGACGACAAAACGTTACGAGTATGGCGTACTACAGATTGGACGGAAGCAGCGTTGATATCGGAGCCATTCGACGAGTGCGGTGGGACGACTCATGTTTTGAGACTTTCTTGGAGTCCGGACGGCCAGTATTTAGTATCGGCTCACGCGATGAATGGCGGTGGCCCGACGGCACAGATAATTGAAAGGGATGGCTGGACTCAGGATAAGGATTTTGTTGGGCACAGAAAAGCTGTTACATGTGTGGTATGTAAAAAATGTATGAAAAGCAAATATGGTTCGTGTACTTGTAATCGTTTGTCGAGAAACTGTTTTATTAACTACTCTTTAATACTTGTAGAGATTTAATGGCAATATTTTACAAAAGAAACAACCAGGCTCGTCTAAGCCGCAGCAATATTGTTGCGTTGCGATAGGGTCTCGCGATCGTTCTCTTTCTGTATGGTTAACATCGTTAAAAAGACCTCTGGTGGTAATACATGAATTGTTTACGCATTCAGTCTTAGATGCTAGTTGGTCGCCGTGTGGTCTACGACTAGCAGCTTGTTCTTGGGATGGATCTGTTGTGCTTGTTGAATTCACGCAACAGGAATTGGGTCAACCTTTAGATCCTGCTGAACAAGTAAGTATTTCCGTATCGTCGTAACACACCGATACTTATATAATTCCTATTTATTCAACTGTTAACGGACATCATTGCATTACAGAGTAGCCTCCACGAACGTTTGTACGGTAAACCTCTAGTTCAAGGTGGTTGCACTGTGATGGAGGCACCCGAACTTCTTAACTTAAAAACATCAGCACCTCCAGTTCAAACGGCTCAAACACCGGCAAGTACAAGCTCGGCGCAACCTCCTCCGACTACTCCAACCACTCCCGCTAAAGGACCTATCAACAGACAAATTGAAACAAGGACATCGGATGGCAAGAGGCGGATAACTCCAATGTTTATACCACCGCCATCGGACACGATGTAAACTGAGATTGCTCTATTTAAAATGATATACGACAGTTCCATATGTTCTTAATATAAAAGCAAATTGTTTTCATCGACTTCTAGGGACTCGCCGAGTGGTAGACCGGATACACCGACATTTACGAGTCAAGCTAAAAGCTCAATTGTCATAGAGAAACGAAACGACGTTGTGGCGCCAAACGTTACTTCTTCCATAGACCCACCCAATATAAATACTCCGTTATCTACGCTTACTCTAAAGCGCCGCGAGCAGGTCACGCCAAAGCTGCATCACACTTCGTTGAATAAGAAACCAAAAATCACATCCGAGAGAAGCATAAATCAGATTATACTTCCCCCATTGAAACCGTCTGGTTCGTTGTCTCAGCAAGCTGGTCACTACGCGGTGACGGTGACTAACAGCCAGGGTTTAGCGCATCTGCAGGTATTCAGAGGCACGGACTCCGAGCCAACTTGGAATCTGTATTTGGGATACAGCGCTGTAGCCTTGGCAGCGTCGCCAGCAGTTATAGCGCTCGGCCTGGAAGACGGGAGTCTCCACACGTTTCACCCCGCCAAAGGGAGCCGACCGGCACCTCCTCTGGCCCCGCCTGCGCCGCTCGCGAAAGTTTATGCAGTTGGAAACGCGGTACTAACTCCTTCCTCGACTCTTCTTCCCCCCTAAAGGATGAGCGACTTCGATCGAAAAGTGATCATAATGTAGCAACTATGCTTTTAGGTAATGGTCATCTCGTGTTGCGGGGATGTGCGTGTCTGGGAGATAGGATATTCTTGTAGAATCATAGTCTCCACATCTGCTGCACATTTGGCGGCGCCCGGCACTTCTTTATTGTCGTGTAATTTGTACAATGGTATGCCACTATTGGCTTTCACCAATGCCAGAGCGTACATATACCATAAAGAGATGGGTACGTAGATTAATTGTAACTTGGTGGATCGGAGCGCCACTTTGGTAAACTTATCAGGAAATATGATGTTCAGGTACGTGGCTACTAATCGGCGACAGCCAAGACCCCATATGGCGCTGGGCGTCGTTTAACGCATCGATCGCATCTGGAAGTAGAGCTCCCAGAGGCCCGCTTTCGTCCCTACAAGAAGGATTACTTAGAACAGCCGGGAATACTTTACCTAATCCGAGATTGCCCCATAGCGCTCCGAGCGTAGTGTCGTACTTGGAACAACAGCTACTCGCTTCCAAAGCTCTTGGAAGTGCTCAGGAATATGTACATTGGCTCGTGGCCTTAGTGTCGTTTCTATTGACACAAGGTGCACATGCATTTTCCACTCTTAACTGACTCGTTAGTTAGGTTCTATTTTACGAACTGTTACGTTTCCAGATGGACTGGAGAAACGTCTGAGGTTGATCTTAGACGAACTTTTGGGCCCAAGTCACGCATCAGCTTCTAAAAGTATATGGGACTCTTCGATATTGGTAATTACTCTTTTTCTAGATATTGTATTAGCTGCCGGTGGAACGACAGATCTACCGTAACCACCATTATTATTATTTCATTCATACAGGGAATAAAGAAACATAAGCTGCTGGAAGATGTATTGTCCATTGTTGGCGGTCACCTTCGTTGGCAAAGGTTGTACCTTGAATACACGGAACAGTTGACAGCGTTGAAGAGTCAAAATAATTAGAAGCGATCGATCGAAGCGTAGACCTGACGTACTATGTGATGTTCACATTTTAATTATGCACGATGATTCTAAAATGGTGTCGAAAAATTCGTAGACGCATATTATCTCGAGCTAGCAAAATAATGATCGCAGTGAGCACAGATTTTTTACTTTCCAAGCTATAACCACTTGCGGTTTTTATACAAATTCTATATTGCGTGACATGCGTTTTCACGCAGTAAATAACAGTGCGCATAGTAGATAGCGAAGGTCTATTTTGGAATACCTTCGTCGTGTACCGTTGCGGTTATCTGATGAAAAGTGAACGTACATACTGAAAGTGGTTACGCCGTGGAGACCAAACTTAGTTTATACGTACACGAGTATTAATTCTTGATCGTTTTTGAGTTTCAGAGGAAACCCGAAAATATTTTGATACGCTTTTAGAATCACTTCGCTGCTTCTCTTGTATATTCTCGTAGACAAATCTTTATGGCAAAAAATTGTACAGTTTTTTATATCGTACGCAACGTGATAATTAAAATAGGTATACAATAAAAATAATATTTTATACTAAAGGATTACTTCGAAATTTTACAGTTTCTCACCCTGTAACCAATGTTGCTACAAGATTCCGAGACTTTTGTACGTTTAAGGTGGAGATGAAAAGGAACATCTTTGTAAGTGAATTTAAGCGTAAAAGGGGAGAGGTGGTGCAACGTAAAACAGATTAGTCGATTAAAAATTTTAACAATTTTATGTTACATACAATTCATTATGAACAAAGTGAATCAATATCTGCAGCGCAACATTAGCAGATGCGGCATTATCACAATGTCTGATAAGATATGGTAATATAGCTAAGAAAGTGTGTATATTAGTACAATACGTAAAGTTTTAAAAAATATAGCGTCACAAAAGAAATACTATTTAAGCTCGGAATTGCAATTTTATAGGTAAGAGTACAGGGCTCTCTCCATGTCGACTAGTATAATGCATCGTTTACTTGATGTATTTCATAGAATTCGTAAAATTAGAACTCCGCGCACAGTTGTAATTACGTGTATTGCAAATTCTTCTGTTTCAATTACGTCAACGATTAAATAAAATCTATGAAATACATCGAGTAACGTGGCTATTATAGAAGAACAATTCTTATGTATATTGCGAAAAATCGTAGAATTATATAGTTTGTTTTTTAGTGAATTGCTGGTTTTATACGTAAGGAAACGATATAAAAGACTTCTATATTTGTAATTGAAAATAGGTCGTACACTGGAAAGATGACAATAGCGTGTTTACATCAGTATTGAATTATATGAATCGGAACTTAATCTATTGTAAATAGATACAAATCACTTACGAAACTCCCAGAAATACATATACTTATACGAGTCTGCAAATTAGATATTTAGGCGTATTGTTTTAAAGTGCTAAACTTACACAGAAACATGTACACCGAAAGTGCAATGCACAATATAAAGGCATAAATTTAAAACGCGAAAGGAGCAGATACGCTAGAATTTGACATCTTGATAAATTTTATACAAAGATAACGGTACGAGATTTTGAAAAGTGTCTTATTACTTTAAGAATTATTAATAAACGTAACGTCAGCGATACACATAATTTTGATTCAGTTCCTGCGTTATACTAGATAAGGTCACACGTAAATGTATATGTGTGTGTGTGTGTGTGTGTGTGTGTATATATAATGTTAAAGTTATAGCTTCAAGTGCAAGAGCATGTAGAGAAATTTTTAAGCTATTTATTTGTCTTTCAATTGACACTGTAATTCAGGAAGTAAGAACCCATTTCTATAAATTATAGTTGGAACATATCAAATTTGCAATAAATAAGGCAAGAAGATAAGAACCCTGCGATTTAACAGAGTTATCGATCTAGCACTAAATAGTTTACTCATTATAAAATGAGTACTCGATATAAAAAAAAAACGACTAGTCAGATTAGTGCATAGAATCGTTTAAATTACTTTAATAACTTTAAAAGACTCGTAATAATACAATATCCTAGCTGTTTATTTGAACATTTATCGTCTAATTCATAAAAATTTTCATTGTTAATTAAGTGATACGCATATAAACTGCTTGTATATATTCTGAACGTTTCACGGCAAATTATTTAAATTTGTTAATTCGTACATACACGTCGCGTGTGTATGTAAGAAAATTGTATTAAATAGGAAAAAGAATGAATATATATTCTATAATAAAATCTTGAATGTATCAGTGGAATTTTTATAAATCGGATATGTTAACTGTTTTAGTCTAGACAACGTAGTTGATGAATACGGTAAATCTTTATCCTCTTTCTAAAAAAAACTGTAGAAAATTCTAGATACAGGAACTACTGTTGCAAAACCAAGAGAGTTTACTTCAGTTGACGAATTTGATTACTTGCACCTGTTTTCCGAACGAACTAATCGATATATTCTAAGTACTAGGTAACATTTTAAATATTTCATGGAACAAGTAGTTACACTGTTATTAATACGAAGCAGTTAAATAGTATTTATCGAAATTAAGGTAGACTTATCGATCGTATCTTATATACTTTAATCCTTTCAAGTTCGATCAATATCTTTGACTAGAATCAATTTCTCGAAAATTGTAACAGAAATGCTATCCGTATTTGACTAATGTTCTTGTATTTATCTGAAGGTATCCCTGACATTACGAAAATCACATTTTTTTTTTCACCCCAATGCTGCAACCATTGTCTACGCGCCAAGATATAATTCAATAGCTTCGAGAAATCCTCGATATAGATAATACACAAGGTTTGTACCTTTAGTAACCGTTTCCATCTCACAGAAGCTATCCACGATATTTATATAGTACTTACACGCCGGCTCAAATAAATGCATATAAACAGAAATTTGATATTACGACCTGCGTATTGTGCGTTATATATTCGAGGCTGCAGTATATATATAATAAATTACATTTTCAACACACATACAGCTCATTTGGCTCGATAACAAGCCGCGACTAGTATTTAACACGATGCAGGTCAGAGTACTTTGTTAGTCGGACCGTCGTTCGTTACGATAAGCTTCGCTATAGTAACAGACCTTACATCGCCACTACTAACGTAATTAATAAAATTTAATTAAGTGCGCGAGTGTACACGCATACAAATTTGAATATTATCAAGATTTCTTGATATCCTGAAATTTTATAATACTGCATTTAATAGTTGGAATTATTCTTTAGTATTCCTAACAACACGAGGGTCTATATTGAAAATAATCTAATCGCTATCCATTGTAGAAGAATCCCTCAACTCTGATTCATCAACATAATGACTCTTCGAATTTCTTTCCTCTGCAGACTTTACACACTACAAGTTTATTAACAGAATGGTAATAATTCGAGATCGCAACACCTGTTCCTTTACGTAGCACATTTATCCTGTAAACCATGAAATTATATAAGAAGATACTTACATCTATGACTCGTATTCGCGGCGCCGCAATTTGCTCGGGGAAATGCCATGGTTTGTAATTTGGATTATTCAGCACCTTCCAATCGGGATACGCGACAGAAGCTTTATGCAACTTTTTAACCATCTGAAAGGGAAATACATAGTTAACGAGTTTGCGCTCTAACGCGAGATTGGTTTACTCGTAATCGATGTATGAGAACACGTACTCTCGGTGCAAATATTTGCGTGACTTTATTGACCAACCAAACTGGCAGCTTTCCATGCGGATCGGTATGCGATACGTAACCCAGTTCGGAACCATCGCCATTTCGCGATGGTCTCACGATGTATCCTTGAATCAAAGATTTCAATAATGAGATACTACAAAACAATTGAACGTTTACTAATCTACATTTTCACTTTCGAATCTTACCTGTAAGGTAAGATGTTGCCCGCACAAATTGTTTTCTCGGTGGATAATCCTTGTGGAAAACAGAATGATTTATAATCAACTGTTCTATGCCGGTGTCGAGCCACGATCTTTGTAGAACGAAATCTCTATTCTTCAACGGAGACGGACAGGCCACTAGTCGGTATACATTCGTTTGAAACAATCCCAATTCGTATATACGTACATACAAATAATGTTATACCTAACGACGATAATAATACTCACTGGAATAATAACCAATATCATTGTTCGGATTAAAAAAACCTATGTCCTTCGATTCGATCATATGAGTATCCCATACTTTCCTGTAATCAGGATCGTGCAATACATCGTACAATGTTTCTGGCAGAACGTCGGAGAAGCGAGTTCTAATCTGCAAAATGTTATAACATTAACGTCCGCGCCGGTTACTTACGACCAGGAAACACGTACTTTCACTATTCTAAAACTAATTCCTGGCACAGTTTTCGTCCAAACCGACAGGTCGGGTTTATTGTAATCCAACCTCCACTCGTTATTATCGTCGTACAACTGTTTCAATTTCTCGAAATCCTTATCCTCGGCGATTTTAACAATCCCAATATCCATCTTAGTAGAATATTTCCTACAAACCAATCGACATACTTATTTCTTGAAAGGATTGTGTCTAAAAGTAGGAATGAGAAGAGCAAACGTAACAGAACCCACGTACGATAATGAGAACGGAACGGACTATATCTGTTTAGATAAGATTAAAAATAATAGAAGATAAATTATGAAATCACCTGTTGTACATAGCGTTCATAGCACTTTGATAAAAAGTCTAAACATATTTAGTTCTATTATGTAATAGGCCTTATACTTATGCCGAAGTAAGTTCTGGATAACCCTGAGCATCGCTCTGTCGTTCGAAAGATAACTAAACGTACAGTCGACATGATTCATTCATACTGAAACAGAGGTAAAAATCGCATACGTTAGAAGATGCATATGGAATTAATCATTACAGAAATAACTGAATTCTACATATTAATGGGATCGCGATGAACTTCTTTACCTATGACGCTACAAGTTTCGAAAATTTCAGGCACCTGTTAATTAAAGGAAGTCCTAAGGAAACTTTAATCGCTATCGAGCGAAATAGGCACAGGTAGTGGGAAAAATTTAAACCGCCCGCATAAACACAGTCGCGTACTGTATTCTTGAAGATAAAAACACAATAACCTGAATGAACATCCTGCGTATGGACGGCAGATACCTACGCACCTTCTGTACGGTAAAATGATCACCGTTTTCACCGCAGAAGTACGTCTCTGCGGTTCGGAGACAACTCATATCATGTGTATTCAACTTCCAACTACCGTCCAAGATTTCCATAAAACGATTAGAGAGATCGAATTTTATCGTGCTTTCTCAACGAATGGACCAACTGACCCTGCGTCACCGGCACGGTGCAGCAAGGATAGGTTAGTCGGCATCTATACGATTTATCTTCCCTAATCGCCGCTAAGATTATCTTCACTTACGCGCCATATCGCAAGCTTATTTTTTCTATTTTACATTATAACGACACTTTATTACTCGCTACACGAATATTTTAACTCGATCTGTGAGTACATTGATTACCAGTTAAATAAATTACGGTAAACTCGTGAATTGCGTTGCATCGCATGGCACATGCGACTTCATGCTCGACGAATACGTATATTTCGCCTTTGCGATTGTATATAAACACAATTGACAGCTTTAACGTCAATTGTTTGAACGTCGGAGAAAGATTTGTATTCTTTTAATTTCTCCTTCTCGCCGTTTTCGTATATTTTAACTTCGCGTTAGAAGACGAAGAAAAAACTGAGACTTCGTGCGTTACTAATTATCGCCAACGATCGTTACTTCTGTTCCCGCGGTGGTGTTCGTTTTACAGGGATTGCTCGAATATTTTCTTCCCTTGTGTACTTATACTATGTTATATTGTATTTAATAAATCATACAAAATAAAGTAGAAAATTTTAAGCATATGTATTCTAGTAGATACTAATTTTTATTTCGTTAACACGTATAATACTTTGCTCGCAAATAATTTGTTGACAAAGTATTTAGTAGAAAAGTATCGATAAAATTAATTGATGAGAAAGTAGTTAGCAAAAGGTATTCGATAGAAGAATTATTAATCCTTGGATTATTTTACGCAGATATTCTTACTATCCTACACTATGGCTACAAAAAGTCCTGTTAGCACTGGGAATATCGACCTGGACGATAAAATCAATGAATGGTTAAAGTGGAACAAGGTTCTCAATATAATTGATTTCTACATTAGATATTCGATGTACGTGTACTGATCGTAATGTGCGTCTACAACTACTTTTGTAGGATCCAAATGCGGAGCATGAAATTGAAAAACTCCTTCGTAACGATAACGCTAAGACTTTATCTAATTTATTTCTGAAAAGACTGGAGTTTGGTACAGCTGGGCTGAGAGGTTGTATGGGTCCAGGATATAGTCAAATGAATGATTTAGTTATAGTTCAAACTGCTCAGGGTTTATCGAAGTACTTAATCGACGTTGTACTTAATGCACCCGAGAAAGGTGTAATAATAGGATACGATGGACGCCACTGTAGTAAAAGGTTAATAAAAACATTTGAATTATAGATCTCGCTACCTGTAAAATATACATTACGTACATTATGTTAGAACTGTAATGGGATAAGTATAAAGTTTCCGCAATATTATTTTAGATTTGCAGAATTAACTGCTGCAATTTTTATAGCACAGAATGTGAAGGTGTACCTATTTTCAAAAGTCGTTCCAACTCCTTTCATACCTTACGGCATATTAAAGTTTAAATGCGCAGCTGGAGTAATGGTCACGGCTTCCCATAATCCTAAAGATGACAATGGTTACAAAGTCTATTGGGAGAACGGTGCGCAAATAATTTCGCCTCACGACAAGAAGATTCAAAAGCATATACTTGAAAATCTTGAGCCAGCCGAGTCCTCCTGGGATGTGACGGAAGTCTATGGTAGTCGTTTATATAAAGATCCATGGGACGCTATAATGCAAAACTATTTCCACGATCTAAAAGAAACTGTTTTGTATCCTGAAGTGAATAGAAATACGATATTAAAATTTACTTACACCCCTATGCACGGCGTTGGATATGAATATATGAGTGCCGCTTTCGATGCTGCTAGTTTAAAGGTATCGTTAACAGGTTTAACGTTTCCGTTGTGCTGTATAAATGATCGTAATTCATCCGTTGCAGCCATTCGTAGTAGTCGAGGAACAAAAGCTGCCCGATCCAGAATTTCCAACCGTCAAGTATCCGAATCCCGAGGAAGGCAAAAGTGCTTTAGACCTCGGTATAAAAGTAGCGAATGAAAATTCCTCTTCGATTATTCTCGCTAATGATCCCGATGCGGATAGATTAGCTTGCGCCACGAAATTGCAGAAGTATGTAGTTACTGGTCTTCTATTAACGTACATAGGTCGCAATTTAACGTACCTCGATATTTATTTACAGCGGAGAATGGTACATCTTCTCTGGCAACGAATTAGGAGCATTATTAGGATGGTGGATGATGCATAAGTATCAAGTGCAACATTCAGATACAGACTTTTCCAATGTATACATGCTAGCGTCTACTGTGTCGAGTAAAATTTTGGCCACCATGGCTAAACAAGAAGGATTTAACTTTGAGGTATGCATACTTTAAAGCCAAATGCGATCGGCTCTTTGACTTCGAAAACTACAGCCCCTTTTGCACGCGTCGAAAGGAAACTTTAACAGGTTTCAAGTGGATGGGTAATAGAACTGTGGAATTGAATAGAGCAGATAAAACAGTTATATTCGCGTACGAAGAAGCTATCGGCTTTATGTGTGGTTCCAATGCCCTTGATAAAGATGGCATAAGTGCTGGAATGCATGTAGCAGAGTTATCGACTTACCTCGAGACTATGGGGCTTACACTTCGTGAGAAGTTGGACGAGATATATGCTCTGTACGTCGTACCGCGATTCGCATTTAAAATATTCGTCTAAATTGCATCGAGTTCGACTAAAGAAATTGATATGCTTTGTCTAGGTACGGACATCACATTTCTAAGAATTCATATTGGATTTGTCACGAGCCAGATGTAATTAAGTCGATATTTGGAAGATTACGAAGTTACACGGGCAAACCCAATACGGTAAGAGCGAAACAAGTTTGATTAAAGATGCCAGTCATACCTGTGCTATAATAAAATGTAAAAACTAACGTATGCAGCGGAAACTAGTATTGCTAGCTCACAAGGTCAACAGGCACCGACATAATTACAGTATATGCGAAAGCACAATGACTAGTAACTGAACAGACCTAGTACTGCACGTATGCAAATATTATTACTTTACGCATTTCTGTTAGTTTCGTGAGATATACACAGATTACAGTATTTTATTTACAGTGACGTTCAAATTGTAATTTTAAACATGTCGAGCCACAGTATCGAGACAAACGTGTTTACAAATCTTTTAATCCTTTCCTTACCACTTTTGCCATCAATTTTTTTCGCTATTTTAACTATTCCAACTGTACAAACTCTTTACTCCCTTGCACCATTTCTGGAGGGAATTCCAGGAATAAATATATTGTGAGTGTTTCAAATGTGCGTTGACAACTGGTACCTTTGCGTTATTTCAATATTTCTTTTTTCTTTACAAACGGGGATCTAAAAGTAGGTAAAAATTTAAGGTAATTCGCGAAGCTCGTGTCCAGCCAGCTTGCTGCTTGTCTTAAATTGTGATGTGTTTCAGTATCCAACAAGCATTCTCAATGGGAAATACCCAATAGTAGGCGTCCGCGATCTAACAACCGGATATGATAATACAAAACCAGAAAATAAGGCAGTACTGCCCGTCTCAAAATCCAGTGAGATGATAACATTTACATTCAAGAATGGTTTGGTCGTTACATTAAGAACTAGCGGTACTGAGCCCAAGATTAAATATTACAGTGAACTATGTGCGCCTCCCGAGGAACAGTAAGTTGTTTGAAGAGAGAATAACGAAGTGCGCTAACGTTGCTGGATGTAATCAACTGCCAATACTGCTTTCAGAGATGTTGAAGTGTTGAAAAACACACTTGATGAAATGGTGTTAGCTATTGTAGTGGAATTTCTCCAACCTGAAGTAAACGGACTTGTACCTCGCGGCAGTTAAATTATGGATTACGTAAGATCAGAAGTTGTAGCAAGTCTATTAACAGCAAACAATACGAAAAGACATTTTTCCAAAGTAAAGTTAGTATAGTGAATATTAGGATAGAGAGGTACGTGATGCATTTAAATTTTATACTTCTTTTCTATTCTTTCTCACTGAAATAATATAGCGAAACTCGTATCTAAAATAATGGATTTCTAATCAAATGTACTCGTATCATTCAATATTGTTCAATGTGACCAAAGTAGTTCGTAATTAATAATTTATGATGAAAATCAAAATAACTGCGTTATAATGATTTTCAAGCTAGTTAACACGGGGGAAACCAAGTTCTATCTATTTTCAATAATTCGATTGTTATCAACTTTTTCTTCGTTAAAAGGTTGTTTGAATTGAAAGACTTGTTTAGACACACGATTTTACAATTAATAAAATTTAATTATTTTAGTATAAGTTTAAAAGTTATATAAATTATGAAGTTTTACTTGTTCAGTTGTATAATATTTTAATAAAATTTATCAACAGTGTAACACTACGCGTAAATAATACTTTTCGAGAAATTTATTTCCTTAAGATACATGCATGTAAACTTGCGTATGTATCTTATCCATTTAGATACAACTCATGCTTTTCTAATCCTGTTTCGTTTCGATTTGTTGAAATAGAATGTAATACACTGCAAAGAATATGACTTTGTTATATCGAAACATTTCAAATACCGCATATACGATTTAAAAATGGGGAAACTACCTGCTCGTCTAAAAAGTCCATGACCTCGTTCATTTTACATTTCAGACCTTCTTCCTTCAACATTGAATGTACAGATTCGATACATAATGGTTCATAAGCCAAAATGTTAGTATATAGTTCCTTTTTAACTTTGATCAATTTGAGGAACACATCTTTAATATTTACCATATTATCACGTCTTTCTTCGTTGATTACAGTGCTGTAGAATTGCGAAATTTATATGTTAATAAACTCAAGCAAAAGAATATCAGTCAGAAGGCAGAGGAAATATTATTTTAATCATTAGTGGGAATATAATAATAATTTATTTGTTATACCTGGCCTGAGAATGTGGTAATTCATCTTCATAGTCATTGACGTAATCCACATTTTTCCTGTAACTGATTCTTTTCGTCGGAGGTTCTTCATCTTCGCTACTTATAATTGCAAATTCGGATTCTGTGCTCTTTGGCGTTGTACAGAGTGTAGGATGCAACTCATTGTAGATATATGTTAATAATTTCACAGCCTTCTTTCGTTTCTGTACCTTCAATCCGTATTTTTTCAACGCTGCCTAAGAGTAAAATAATAAATTGCGGGTTTTACTTTCCCATTTCTTTGTCGCCTGTAAGGTATGATTTATTAACTTACGTGGAGTTGGGGTGACTTCATGCCATCATAGTCTGGAGGGGGAGTGACATTGTCCCTGATAATTATAGGTGATGCAGCAGCGAGAGTTCTTTTACGACCGCATTTACATAGGTCCCGATTTGAACTTTTCTTCGAATCAGACACATTATTCCTAACATCTTTTTCGTTAATGTTTAAACTTGCCTCTGACCTAGATTTCCTCTGGAATTTTCTATCGCGTTGCTTCGCAGTTAACGATGTTTCTGTACGCCGTGAGTCGCTTGTCATCAAGCTTTTACTTCTAATCAATTCGGTATTCTCATCATTCGTTACGGTAGACGAAGTTGCTTCTCCTTTGTTACACGACAAGGTAGAATTAGATTTATATAACCGGCTTGCTCTTTTATTAACAGGTGAAGCGCTACTTCCATCGTCGTCATTAATGTGAACATTTGCCAAATAAATGTCGCGCTCAAAGATGCGAGTGTTATCGTGAGATTCCATGAGATTTAACATATTATTAGGCGCGTTACTTTCATTGATTTTATTCGCATTTAACGCTTCGCAGTCAAATTCTGGGCTGGAACATATTAATACAGGGGAATCCCCTGATCCCGATGCGTTCGTCTTTGATTTGGTTGTTGATACCAATGAATTGTTTCTTATAGCTCCTACATCTATATTACTTTCTGATTTGCTGTATCTTAACGTGTTTGAATTATCCCCCCCTTGGATATTCAGACCATTTCTCTGACTACTTACTGGAGTTGTAATATCAACAGCCAAGAGATTCTGTTCTCCATCGTGCCCTTCCTCTGAAGTTACAGTACAGTCAGAGTTTATATCTATTTCCGACAGTACAGTAACATCTTCGTTATCTACATTATTACTTTTCTCGTTCTCCTCAGTGTCTTGACTACTTTCCGAAGAATTATTTAGTATATGTTCCTTTACAAAATCTCGATATTTTACTATGCTATTGTTACGATGATTTCTTTTATATCTCGTATACATAGACATTTCATTTTCGTCTACATCAGTATCTGAAGTAACACTATCTGGGTCTCTATCATATTGTAAATATTTAAGGTGCACACTCTTCCGTAGTAAACTCTTTGTTGCAGAAGATGTTACATTATTTTGAGCATCTTCTTCTGCATTATTTACACCATTGTCCATTGAGTTATTATTTGCATGCCTTTCTGCGCCGTTTTCTTTGTGTTTCATTGATTGTGTTAAAATCTCCATTGATCCAAGACTCAAACACATATCTGTATCGCTTTCGTCTGATGTAGCTGGTACATTTGATTTAGAATTTATAGTATCATAATCTAACATATTCGAAAAGCCTTGTTGTTTTCTCAGTGCTGGTTTCTTCAAAGAATTGTCATTTGATACATCGCTATCGTTAGAAGTACCGTGCTGTATTATAGTAAATGGATTCCTATTTAGTTTAGGACGTTGACACAATATTGAAACGTCAGAATCTATATCCGAATCTGATTTTGCGTTCTCTTTTTGAAATTGCTCGATAAATAAACTCAGATTACTCTTCAACTTTGTCATTTTGGATGTGCCGCAGTGTGGTGTGTTTGATAATGAATTTATACACTGTTCAACATTCTTGGATGAAATAGTGTTTACAGTCTTGGAAGAATCGGTATCAACCGTTATGTCATTAACGAAGTCGAGAATAACAGATTCAGGGGTTGCGGATCTTTTTGTTTCTTCATTATCTGCCATTTGATCAGTGAATTTCTCTTCGTACTTCAGCGTAATGTCATTACCATCGTCAAACATATCCGGAGATACATTGGAGTGGCGAGTATTACTTATCTGAGTTAGACGATGAGTTTGTTCTTCAATCGACTGATCTACGCGTGTATCTTCGCCTAACTCTAGCGGGTTCAAATCTATTATTACTGATGATTGTGAATTTGAAATAGATGTATGCTTCAATCCGCTTTCGGAAGCTGCCGATTTGTTTTTGTTCACGGTATATTTCTCCAGGTGGTCCACATTTAATTCTTCACTTTCATCTACTTCGAAGTCTTCCTTATCACGAATGAAATTTTCCGAATTACTTCTAATTAATTTGTAAGTATCTTCGTTTCTAATAATCAGCGTTTTCTCGTGCCCAGTATTTTCAACGCCGCGTATTTCAGCCTTTGTTCGTTTAGCCTCGACCTCCTTTCTTTGTAAATAAGTAAACAATTCCTGTACTTTATACTTTCTTGCCAAATTCCGTAAAGAACAAAAGTTCCTCGAATCTTCGAAAATCCTCGAATACTTTCTAATTACACCGCAGTAAATGAATTCCAAAAATGCTAGAGCAATATCGTAAGGCACATCGAGCCAACAAATCTTTTCCTTGATTGCGTTAAACAGCAATGTATCATTGGGTACAACATCAAGTAGTATGTTAGAACATCGGACATAAAAAACTAATGTATGTGCCCAGATATGTTTGTCATTATTAACAAATATCAGTATATCACTTGCAGAGCTCTCGTTTAATGTATTTCCCCAAATCATTATTAAAGAATCAGTGAACTGACTATCTCCACAGTTCTCACATTTCTCATTTTTAAAACATAAATCTGTTTGAGATATTTCAAAAAATTGTTTCTCGCTACTGCATCTACTCGATACGTCCGTTTCCTTTTCATTCGATTTTTTATCATCTATTTCACATGGATTTGTAAGCTGTACGTTTTCTTCTTCCTGTAAACGTGATTGAAATGATCCTAAATTAAAACTAATCTCCGATATTTAATACATCTAATGTATAGTTTACTTACTATTTCCATTTGTTTTTCTCGCGGAAATATGTATTCTGATAGACTCGTTACATGAAAGCGCTTTCGACTTGGCGTTAGTCTTGCTTTATCCCATAACTTGTCCTCCTTTGCATTAGGTAATACAGAATTTAATCGGCACGATCCATCGAGTATACGATAACAAGATAGAAATAGTATTTATACCTTACGACAAAGTCTTCGAAGCGAACGACTCTTTAGAACATTTTCTGCTTCGATCGCCTGATTGCGATCACTTTCATCTGCCTGTTTCTGAGTAATCGGCTCGTTCCCCATGAGAATTTCTGCGATCCTTTCTGTTAAGATGCGATTTCTTTCTTCTTGAGTACGTGTTTTGAGAGGAGTAATTGTATTGTGTTTTCCTGATGAGAAAGTTATTATTTAGAAGTACAGTTTATAACTATTCGTTGAAATGTACATAGATATGTACATACTTCTTCTACTTTTTATAAACGGCGCAGGTTCTTTATTCGCAAACCCAATTTTTTCTAATTGCTGTTTATAAATCGATAATTCTACTACTTCCGATGTAGATTGATTTGATATCTCAGATAATCTTTCGATTCCATTAATTTCGTCTAATTCTTCTGCTTCTTGAAGAGATTTTGATAATGCTAATGCAAGTTGAAGGTCAGAATCTACGTGTGAATTCTAATAAAAAAAAAAACATATTTACAAATCTATGCGTTACTTTAGGAAAAGTATCTAGTCTTAGCATTAAAGCAAGTAACGCCGTAGGTACATACCGTTCTCTGCGGTACTTGCTTCTTCTTATCTTGTAGTATAGGTGCGCTAAGTAATCCCAATAATTTCCTCTCGTTCGCTTGACGCTTTTGCAGCTCTATAGCGTCTAGTAATTTTCTCGTTGAAATATTATTCTTAAATGCACAAATTTTCATATGCAATACTTGAGAGTCTAGATCTTTGCACGTTTTGAAGCATAAGGGGCATAAAAGTGCCACTTTGGCATCAGTAGTACGTTCTCCATTATCGGACTCATCTTTTGCCTTAAAGAAAGTTGATTCTACCGAAGCTTGAGGCCGCTGCGAGCTTTTTCTTTTCTCTGAATCTAGTTTAAGCTGCGTTTCTTTATGACTTTTCACAGAATTCTTAAACTTTGTAGTAGTTTTCTTTTTTTGTTTCGCAATGTTGGACTTGGTGAATACACTGAAGTTTGTCTTAGTAATCTTCGATTCCGGACTTCTAAAATCTAAAATGCTATCGCTCTCCGCTACGGCGGAAGCATCGCATGAAAGTTTACTGTTTCGTGGTTCTTCGTCCATTTTATCCAAAAAAATACTTTACACTAAGCTCTAAACATTTATCTGTGCTGTAATAAGTATTTATATTAAATATCAGTTTGAAGATGAATAAATATTTTACACAGAAATGTCATTTAATAAAGTTTGCTCGAGTACAGTTTGCATACATTTAGAACATTTATTTTAATAACAATATATCGAATTACAAAATGACAATATATCCGACAGAATATTAAAAGATTTACTATTTTCCACTAATCATACCTTTCTACATTCGCCCTCTTTCGTACAATCTATTTTCCACTACAGAAATTTCACAAGTTTGTCGATAATCGGTAGATTATCCAAATACACGAGTACACACGCGAATCAACTATCTGCCTCTGTTATTTCTGAACTCGACGCGTGCAACGATTCCGCTAATTCCTTTTCTTTTTGGTATTTTCGCTGCGCTACGTGTGCAGCGATATTAGTGTATTTCGACCAGAAAGCTCTGGATTCCATAAACTCCTCCTCTGGAGTCTGTTTAGTAGGTCCCTCAAGATCATGAATAATTTGCCTTTTCTTTATAAGGAAACGACTAGAACGTAAGATAAAGCAGTTGTTATATATACAGTAGAAAATGTTTTTTATTACGCCGAGTGTTTCAAAACTGTATGCATAAATTTACCTCGAAGATAGAACTTGTGAGAAGAGACAGAAAAAAGTTCTAACAAATCTATGCCCGTCAACTAAGATCTTTAAATTGTAAATTAAATATTAACTATGAATATGAATAATTAGTGATCGTGAATATTGCTTCGCGCCCTTTATTCGACGCTTAATACCGTTGCAAATTTACAAAAAAGTTTTGATACACGAGTGTACAGAAACTCGACTATTTATATATACATCGTGCGAAACATGTAACACTATTTACCTGAGTAACACAATACCTGCAAAAGGAACCACGGTCAGCAGGAAATTCACGACAAGGTTGACTTTACCAGCCGGCGTACCTACAAGACTGTGAGGCTTTTTTTTCCTCAAAACTATCGGTTCGTACATTATGTGTAATCTTAAATAAACGGTTATAATGTACTGTAATGTCCTCGCAACGAACGGTGCTGCCACGATAAAGTACCCACAAACTACCTAAATTATTTTATTTTGAAAACCGAATAAGTAATATTTATTTAAGATAGTAAGATAGATCCAGATAGATCGTCATCATGCTTCTTTTTAACCTTTCGCTACGCTCTCTGTTGTCTGTTTTACAAAATAATCTTGAACGGGATGAAACTTTGATGTCGTATGTTCGCTAATTATATGTTTCACCATGCCATGCACAAACAAACAACTATCAGTCTATGAGTATCCTGACAACTTGTTGTCTTGTGATATATCACTACCTGATACGTTATGAAATTTATGCCAACACCTCGAGATTGTAAAACAAATAATACTTAGAAAATATTTCGAGTTCCCTTCAAAAGTAATGTATATAATATTGTATTTTGATAGTTATTGCGCGATACTTAACACCACAAATAAGTCTATAACAAATTGGTAGTAATAAAATTTTTCCATCGCATGAACATTCTTAATTATAAATATTATTTTAAAGTGCTGCGATTAACTTTCACACATGGTATGTATCGGATATATCCTTAACTCTGTTAATGTTTAAGTTTTAGTAAATGCTGCGTATCGCTAATTTAATAATTACTTTTCAGGCTTCAACGTCTAAGAAACAAGCCGTTATTAGCGTCAAGAGAAAGGGTCCCCCAAAGTTGGAGTTGACGGCGGAACAAAAAGATGATATAAAAGAAGCATTCGATTTATTTGATCCGGATGGTACCGGAAGGATTGCCACCAAGGAACTTAAAGTGGCCATCAGGGCTCTCGGATTCGAGCCGAAGAAGGAAGAGATGAAGAAGCTTATAGCCGATATCGATCCAGACGGGCTTGGATCGTTATCGTTCGATGAATTTTTAAACTTGATGTCTGTAAAAATGTTGGAGAAAGATACGAAAGACGAAGTGCTAAAAGCATTTCGTCTCTTCGATGACGACAATACGGGGAAGATCACATTTAGGAATTTAAAGAGAGTCGCTCGAGAATTGGGTGAGAATCTAACGGATGAAGAATTGCAAGAAATGATCGACGAGGCGGATAAAGATGGAGATGGAGAAATTTCTCAAGAAGAGTTTTTACGTATTATGAAAAAGACGAGTCTCTATTAACTCCTTATAAGCTGATTTACACGCGATTTGTTTGTACAGACATTTGAGGTATCGGTTCTTTCCACTTAACACGTTTCATGCGTTGTTGTAATTAATCATTAATTATAAGCCTATAATCTACTAACGTCGATTAGTAGTTGCAATATAAAGATTTATATAGTACATTAGAAGTTATTAAATCAAAATCTAAATAGGTACATAATGCAATGTAAGTCAATGTTTTAAATAACATAACAAAATAATTATAAAATATTTTATTATCTGTGCGATTGAATTTTATACAAACGTTCATTCTCTTGAATTTTTCTCCTTCGTCGATGATATAGCGGTAGTAATAAGCGATCTGACTAACTTCGCCCTTTTCTTAGACTTCGCTAAGCTTTCTAAAAATAAATTGTGGGAAATCGGGATTCCACCTAAATAAGTAATTTGATATACATATAGAATTAGAATTTTTCTTCGCCATACATCATGCTCAAAGATATTCTCTTAAACAGCCACGCAACGTACCAGGTTTATGTATGCAACAGATCTTCTCTTCGTCCATTACAATCGTTAATCTTCCTAAGCACAAACTTTCTTCGTCATCTGTAGGATCAGCGATCAGTAACTGACTGAAGAATAAACAACAAATTAACACGTAATAATAGTTGAAAAGTAAATTTAGAAACTAGAAATAGTTTAACTTACTCGTCAAATACCGCGAAAGTTACAGAGACAGGCAACGCCTTAATCGGAAACTGTTTCCTTCTCGCAGAATGTACAGAGGTGTCTCCAGTTTCTGCGTTGTAAATTATTTCAGGTAGGGTCACTATATGGAATTAAAAGCATTGTACGATTAGAGAAACCAGACATGGATACATTCAGATTTCGCTTACGGCATATAACTTACGAGTGCTGAGTGCAGCGGTCAAAGCTCCGATACAAGCATCGATTATAGAACCGTCGTAGTTAATGCATAACAGGTCACAGTATAGTACCCACGCAAGTTTCCCTCTGTGGATACATAGGTTTTTCAAATCAATGGCTGCTGAATTCCATAAGATGTTGTCTATTGTTTTTGAAATAACTTGTGCCTGGTCGCTCGGTGGCCCGGGCCTAAATTTTGGAGAGCATAATGGAGAAAGCTCCACGTTAGGTACAACATACCCGCAATCGGGGGATTCCGTTTTAGGCGCTGCTAATTCCTACAACAATTTTTAAGCGAGATTTAAATCTACCTGCAATTTTATATACATTAATGAATCTCCTTTTAAAGTTTATTCGTTAGTTTGTTTTGTTTATGAACAAATGTAATAAGCGTAACGATCTTCGATGAAAAGTACTTACAGCTTTAATACCGCAAACAACCGCTGTGCTGCCAATTTTAAATACCGACGAACTATCAGCATGAGTAATCGATGAAATGTTTACACTTATCGGGCGAAATGACAAAAATTGCCTTCCATCTGGTCTAACCTCTTGGGCCTGCGAATTATAAATATTATAAATTCCAATATATCACGCTTAAATAAAAATACAGACTTACCAAGTGGTCTTGCAAATATTTCACAGGATGAATAATTCTGTAATCATATTTTCAATGAAGTTTAATTGTAGCATAAATGAACTTTTGAAAATCAACTGGGAGCATAATTATTGATATGTTTTGCGCGGCGCGGAGTGGTATTGAAACAAATTACACTCATTTTTACATATATCTATTTATGTATTATAGGAAGTTATTTAGAAATCATTGCTGAACAGGTTATATTAAAGTGAAACACACTTGTTCGGGTAATCAAGTATTTTACACGTAAGTTTCTAGTTTTATTGTGTGTAATAGATTCCTATTATTTGTTCAAATAAATTTAATAACGAGTGCACATACTTTTATGTGAACAAAAAGATATATAAAGTGAAGAATACTAACTTATATTGAGAATCCATAACTCAAATATTTAACCATGCCATCGGGTACGCAATTTTTTCCCCATTTCTCGACCCAAAGTCTGGTTTGCTAAAGAGAATATATCAATTCGTATTCAAACGCGTAAAATTCGTTTATTAATCGATAAAATATTATTTAACATTAACAAATATTGAGGCCCTCAGAAAGCTTTAATGGAAAATATTTGAAAGTACGAGTATTTCGTGAAATGTGAATTTGTTGGCGGTAAAATGTAGCGTATTATGTTAATTCGTAAAAGTAAATGTGCATTCGAGATTTGTTCCTAAATTATTTAATGTTTATTCGAGGTTTAGTTTATGAGCGCCATCTGTATTTATTGGAATTAAGAAGTGACCCACATAAAAAGTTTGGGTGAAATTTTATATTGTTTATTATATTTTATTACAATCGCCGCATTTCACAAAGATCTTATGTAATCTTATAATTACAAACGGCTGAACAAAGTTTAATTTCATACGATTAAAATTTCTTAAAAGTCTCTAAAAATAGTGTATCCTCTCTGAAATTAACATTAGATTCGTATGAATTGTTTACAAATAGTAGAAAATGAACGAACGGTCTATTTGGAAAGGCACAATGCGGCATATATTCTTAAAATATCGTATCAACGAAAATTAGAATCTAACTATCGTAACTATCGAAATATTACAATATAACAAGATCCATGTATATAAATGGTCGAAATTTCATAGCTTCACTTGTCGTGAATTACTTCTTTACTATGTATAAAGAGTTAAAAATAGTAGTCTTCTTTTTTTTTGTTTCAGTGTCTGTGTAAACATTAGAATAGTTCGACTAACTCCGAACGTCAAGCGTACTTTCTAAGTTGTTCGTATAAATTAGATATACATATCAAATATACTAGTTTTCAGAATTTAATATAAAATCATTTGAATGATTTGTACACAGATATTTCTCTTATTTCTCTGCATAAATATAATTTAAAAATAGCTTTTACAATTTTTACATCGCTGTAGGTTTTAATTACTGACAAATCTCAAGTTATTGACTTTCAAAAATATTGTTTCGAATAATATTCCTGTCTGTATCGTTCTTTGCTTCGATGTTCTCAACTTCATCGGCCAAGCGTCGAATAAAATTTAGGCTGCAACAAAAGGAAACATGAATCGGCAATGTTATCGACGAGAAAGAAATTTTTTAAACACAACTAGTCACCTCGTCATGATTTTCTTCCTTGGTTCCATCGTCATCGTCGCCAGAACTATCTCCCCCCGAACTGTCGGCTGAATTACGTTGCTGATCTTTGTTATTCAAGCTGTCCACAGTAGGCGGAGATGCTTTTACTTTACTAGCTGCATCGTAACATTGCAAACAGACTCTGACTGCTTTCCCATTTCCTTGCCCGGGCAATAACAACTTCTTATTGCTGCAAGGCCCGCATACCACTGCCCCGCATTGTCTACAGTGGTGCTGAAAGAATTTACGTTTACCAATGAGTACATCGAAACCGCATTACTGTCGATAATTTTGTTGAAAACATAGCGAATACATGTACCCGTCTGTTCAAGACTGTAAACTGTGTTTTATTACAATGCATGCAAATCGTAGCCTCGTTATCTGGAACCCACACAGCCGCGTGAACTTCGACTGGCTTTTTACCACCTACCGAAAGAAACGCGTTCGAATTATAAATGCAATATACATATACCCAAAGAAGAGCTCGAATACGTTACAATTTTTAAGCAATAACGATTACTCACTCTTTCTTAATAAATCCTCGATACATTTTGTAATATGAGCCATCCATTCTTGCTTCTCTGTAGCAGTGGCAGCATAAACAGCAAACGACTTTGTTACTGTCTTTATGAGCCAGCCATTGCGATATTCTATAAATAATGACGAATTACTACACTATCTCTACGTAATTTTAAACACTGCTACATCGAGTGCACATAATGTGGTCGAGATTAGTAGTCCAAATATTAGTCCTGAAATTATTATAAATAAGAAATGACGCTACAAAGCTAGATAAAAGTGTTCTAGCTAACGCAACAAAAGTTTTACTGCCGCTTCTCTTTGTTAGACTGTTACTGTATTTAAAGTACATAGCTAAAAGTAATTCAATATTTCCAATCGTCAAATATGATATAAACAGACAAAGGTAATTACGAAGAAAGTAGAAAGTAAAAATATAACATACGACCCTCATCAGCCAAAGACTCAAGTTTGACTTCTTCGAGTGGTATAATATGTTGTTTGTTGTACTGTCAACATAAAAAACGTAAATTTACTTTCACCTATTTAATACATCGATAAATCACACTAAATTATCATATTACCTTTTTCTTGTTCATCACGATGTTTCCGTAAACCAATATGTCATTGAACAAGAAGAATTGCCTTGGTTTCGGTTTCTTCCTACACATTTTCGTTAGGACACCTTCTCCTACTAAAACTCTTCCAGGTACCGCAAGTGACTACAATAAATAATACAATTAGAATGATTCTAAATAAATTATACTTTTAAATTTATTGTTTCAATTTAGCCAGTTACTGCCTTTGTGGAAATATGATTCTTGGATCGGTAGGATTAAATATCGTGTAATCTCGATCTTACCTGGCCAGAACTGCCAAAGCAGTTTTCGACCATAGCGATACGCCTGGCATTGGCCTCGCTGTTTACTGTAACGAATCGTGTAAACAATAAACAATAGTATAAGCTATAAACAATTTCGATTATCCGTCTCACGGAGAAGTACGGTAAAATTTCAACTATTTGCCTCCAATAATTCATACAGTATACGTTGCGTTCAACTGTAAAAAAACATAAGCTGTCGAGCTATATCACAACCAAATGTAAATGTCACAAGACGTGAATACGCGAACTGTGAAATCTTTAGATCCTTGAACAGGAATAAACGCATATCTCAAAACGATATGTCAGAAATAAGTTAAATCGCTTCAGCTTCTCTATTTACTGCAGCGAATCATATAAAAGCTGAACAACGCTCGATTCTCCATTTCGCGAAGTATACGCTGATAAACAGAACGCGGCGAAATATCGGCTATTCCTTTCAAGTAGTTTGCATATATTATGTACTCGTTTTAACTGTCAAAAACACAAGCTACAGAGCTACACCGTTATCCGATGCACAAATGTCACAGATCATAGAATACGCCCAGTATCTTGCTGTCTCTAAACCAGGATATTGTTGATGTCACAAATGTCGCGACGATGCGTGAGAAATAAGTGAAATTTCTCGTGAAATTTCTAACATTAATTAAATGATAATAAATGGGGTACAAACTAACCCAATCGGTCAACCATGATCCTATGAATCAGGGCTGACAACAACAGGAAGTATGAATCACGTCTCACGTCTATGTGCTTCGCTGTTTGTCATATTTTCAGTGCGTTATATTGAAAGTATTCGAGAAAGGATTTGAATTGTTATATTCATCGGGTTATAAACTAAAAGTTATTCGGATACTCGCTACAAGCAAGATTTTCGGAATAGTAGAATTTTATACATGTTTCTTTGAACAAGTATCATTCGCGGGGAAGGAAATTATATTATTCTGTTCTTGTTTAATCGTTGAAACTTTCGATTGCGTATTCTTCTCTAATGGATACGAGCAGTGTAATAATATTCGTCAGTTTAAGCGATGTGTAACACGAATTTTCAAATACCGGATGCGCGCCTTCGATATATCGATAGTTGATAGCGCTCCGTCAATGGAAATCATATGATTACCGAGGGCGTAGCGATAGAAGCAGTCGTCGCGATACGTTGCCCGTTAGGTTACTCCGTGCGAAAGTAAAACAAGATACTTTTCAGAAGGAAAAATGAAGATATGTGGGCCGAAGTATGCCTTGTGCGGCTTAATATTATCGGTTTGGGGTATATTTCAACTAGTAAGTGACACTCTTTAAATCCACTTCTACCTAATCTCAATGGATGTCAAATTTGCCAAGAGTCTCGTTTTAAATCGAAAATGCCTTCAAAAATCCTTTCTAAGTGAACTTTCTTTATTACCTTTATTCCGTAAAGTCTGGATCATTGTATCATTTTATTCTATACTTGTTCTTTCCTATTAATAACATAATATTCCAGCAAGCTGACATATTTCTGTATTATATATACATTTTTCTTTTAGAATTTATCCTATAACAGCCAAATGCTAATTGCGTTGAATTTTCAGGCCCTGATGGGATTATTCTTCTACGTTAATAGTGTAGCTCTGGTAGAAGACGTTCCGTTAAAAGGAATGTTTTCAAGCCCCAAAGAATTCTATGCGGAAGCAGACAGAGGCTACAAACAGAATGCGTATAATTGCTGGATCGCAGCTTGTATTTATGTACTCACATTCCTCTTTTCTGGACATCAGTTTTATATAAATTCAAGGTCATCCCTTAGTGTTTAAAAGAATATCATTAGCAACGCTGTACAAGAAACAAGAAACATGTATAAATTTATTAAACAATACTGTATTATAAACAGGAGATGTCATGTTTAGCGATATCCTAGATTATGCTGAAACGTATATTACAAATGTTAATAACAGATTTCGTAATGGTAATGCAGATATTTTCTCCGATGCATTTTAAAATTAAAGATTAATTTATAAATGTGTATGTTCGAAAAACATGATCCTAGTTTTTAGCTACTGTAACATCCATCAAATATGAGCATAAACTTTTATTTCATATTATCATATATATATATATGTATAAAGATGTATAATAATATTGTTGATTGAATTTGTTTTCTCTACTGACATGTAGTACTCTATCTTTTCCCATTTATAAAGAGTTTTAATTTCAGAATGCTTTGTTCTTTTTTAAATTACTTTTTCATTCATACTTTCTCAAATTTTAATTATTAATGGTGTTTGCATTGATTTGACCTCCTAATGCTTAGAATGATTAAGTACAAAGATAAATGAAATCTAAATTTCGAACAGTTTACGGTTCTTATTTGCTACGCGATACAGTCACGTGTATGTACTTCTATGTGTGTGGGTAGCGGTTAGCTATAAACTTGCTATCTACGACAATGACTCATTTTAAAATATTCCTAATAATCCTATTTACGATGTGCGGTTCTTCGCTAATTCAACATATAACACGTACCAGAGGAACGAGATCTGAAGTTCTGCATTAATGCATTAAAAGGAGGGTGCATAATATATTATTCACAACGGCATTGCACATGCATAGAGGGAAGTCGAAAGCCACGTGAACTACGGACGGTGGTGTGACGTGTGACATATAAACAGTTCTTTAGGTTATGTACTCGTATATGTTACAATGAATCAAGTCGAAAATGAAGTACTTCCAAAAGTGAGAACGGGGAAATGATCGTTGCGAAATGAAAGTGGCAAATATCGAGATATTTTTATAAGTCGCAAAAGTGCATGTACATGGCACTTGGAAATTCACGTAATTCGAAAAGTGACATGCTCCGGTAGTTGCTTTGGAAATTTAATTTAATACTTAGATCTGATTAGATTGTATAGAAAATATTTCATCGTGCTTGTTTTATTGAATTCTATCATAATGGAGAGTGAACGGGCAAGTGTGATCGGCGACTACACAGAAATAATGCAACCTCTTCGTCCTTCCCTGAAACTAGCGTTTGGGATAGGACACGTCTTAAATGACATTTGTGCTTCCATGTGGTTTACTTATCTGTTAGTGTTTTTCCATTTGATATTGGGCTTCGACGCGACGGTAGCTGGAATGATTTTACTCATCGGTCAAGTAGCCGACGCTTTAGCCACCCCGTTCGTTGGTTTCCATTGCGATAAAAGCGACGATTTCTGGCTATGCAAGTATGGAAGACGAAAGTCATGGCATTTAATAGGTATATGTATTATACGCATTATTCCTTGTATACTTTTACATCGGCGATACGTGAAACTGTTTTAAAATGTGTTTCAGGTACCCTGTGTGTACTATTCGCGTTTCCTTTTATATTTCTACGATGCATCGGATGCGAAACTTCTACTCAGTGGGCTCAATTAGTTTATTATGCTGCATTCGTTATAATCTTCCAGTTTGGTTGGGCTGCGGTGCAGATATCTCATCTGTCGTTGGTTCCGGAACTTACACCCACAGAACGCGAAAGAACGGAGCTCATAGCTATCAGGTATATTTGAAGCGAGACGCTTTAATCGGTGCGACGTCGTTAGGAGAATATTGCAGGCTTCGCAATTCGGAATAGACGATGTAGCGTTATGTACAGATTTGGAGAAAGAATTAGAAATTATAATATTTATTGTAATTCTATTTAGATATAGCTTTACTGTTCTTTCAAACGTTTTTGTTTATTGCCTGACGTGGGCGGTATTACATCTAACGAACAAAGATTCCGATTCTCAAATCGGACCAGGCGACGCAAAGAAATTTGAAGAGGTTGTAGTGATCGGAATAGGATTTGGCTCTGTAACGTCCCTTTTATTCCATGTCTTCGTTAAGGAGCAAGTTTTCAATAACTCTAATGGTAAAATAAATGTCGCATTTATCTGTTCGTCCATTCTCTATATAACGATTGAAACTTCATTTACGTTAATATCTGTTTTAGGATCGTTACGTAGAAGTAGGAGAGAAATATCAGTATTATTAAAAGACGTACAATTATATCAAGTAGCCTGTATATATATGCCCACACGTTTATTTGTAAATTTATCACAAATTTACGTGCCTTTGTATTTACATGACTCGTTAAGTATGCCAGCTACATCTTTGGCTGTAATACCATTGTTAATGTTCCTGAGTAGTTTCGTAATGTCTTTGATTATCGAAAAGTTAAATACAAAATTAGGCAGAAAGATATCATATTGTTTTGGAGTTACGCTAGGCTTGTGCGCTTGTATTTGGATACATTTTGGTACAGGTGCAACTTATACGAAATATCAAATCTATCCAGTATCTCTAATATTAGGTAATGCTTTACGGTTTTTTTAAATATCAAGTTTAATAGCATAAATTGCTACTAAATAGTAATTGCTCTTTGTTACAGGAGCCGCGGGGTCGATTATGCTAGTAACTAGTCTCGGCGTTACAGCAGATTTTATTGGGCCAAGTACAGATAGCGGTGCATTTGTATATGGGATTATGAGTTTCACGGATAAACTTTGCAATGGATTGGCAGTTGTGATTATTCAATATTTGTTAGTACATTTAAGTGAAATTGATTTCAGCGGTGACTATTATCATTTCATATTTTAAACCCCCTGCGAAAGTATTATTTTACAATTTCTTTTAGAGGATCTTGGATTAGTTGCAAAAATTACTACACAGGAGTCTTGGTTTACGCCTGCGGCGCGTCCGCGATCTTTGGTCTGTTAGTAGTATTATGGATAAAACCATTTTCTCCCAGCCCAGGTACGAGTCGCGTACCAATATCATTTATAAGACTAAAGTTCTGCAAGTTATAATATCCTAATAAGTGGTGCAACTCCTTTTCAGCATACAATACATTGACTTCGGAGCAAACTATAGAACCCGATAACAGATTTGTTTCCATAGCACCAGAAACAGAACCTGACAACTTAGGGCAAGAGCACGTCACGTAATCCAGAAACCGAAAGTTTTAATATATGATAAAATTAACGAATACATATTTTTATTATGACCACTAGAATGTTTCGCATATAACGCGCAATGCTCTTTTTCCATAGTTCTATAACATAAATGCAACGAAATATTTTCATCTTATTTCTAATATTTTATAATTTAAGAAACCTGAGGAATTCCTATACTAACTATCTATTGTATCTATAATCTGATTAAATTAAGAAGTTGATATTGAATGATCGGTAAATGATCGGTATTAATACATGTCTGAGAAATCTTAAACGTAATTCTAAGAATTTTTGGAAAAAGTGTGACCATTATCATTCTCTATTCCGACGGTGACAGAAATTCCAATACGCTATTGGGAACTAGCTGATAATAAGTCACGGAATATTCGTGCGTGATGGTACGGTGCCTATGCCCGTACACCATGAACGGCCATCCTGCACGCGATCTAATACTACCAGGCTCCGACTATGCTCAGTTGAGGTGAACTTCGATTTTCTTAAGCAGTACTATAGTACTCGGCGAATGGTTAACGCGTGTTGAGGTGAATATGTGTTCACTCCATTGATCGGCATACCCTTTTGTATATAACGAGCCGGCGGTATCAGCGGAGAACGAGTTCAGAATGTTTGAAACAGCCAACTGCGGACGCGAACGGCGTTTTATTAGTACGTCGCCGACTATCGCTGGGAGCCTAGGTACTTATTTAGCACGCATAAAACTTCCTCTGCGGAATTGTTTAAAGACGAAAGGAAATTTTTCGCGTTACACAGATTCTACGGACTTCGGGCAAATGAAACGGCTAAGCTTAAAGACCAAGTAAGCGTGCGTTCCTTTTTAATTTAATTCTTTTTTGATAAACTAAGTCGGGTAGTGTATAGAAAATATTTTTATACTACCTTTAAACACGCGCACTTTCTACTTTTGCAGGAAAATAAATGGAATTCAGAAAATAGATTTAAATAAAAAGAAATCTATAGATTATACGGAGATGGCTTATAGAGAGGCTGTTTCGAAATTGAAATATTTGCTAGCCGAATCGTATGTTTCGAAGCCAACATTTGGGTAATTTAATATAAAATATTATCGGTTTATAAATTAATCGTACATAGTGTATTCCTTATATGTACAAGCGCTGAATAATTTCTATACAGGAAATCGCAAGGAATCAAGGACACTTATCGATTTAGTAGCACGAAGATTAATGAAGTAGATGAAGAAAGAGACGACAGAAGTGTGGAAATCGAGAATTCTAAGGGAAAGGATTTGCACGAAGATATAAATACGCTTGCGAATCCACGCTTTGCTTCGTGCAAAACTATGCATCAAACAAAAGCATTCAGCAACTCGGCACTTTCGACTGTAGATTTACAATCTGCTCCTCCAGAACTGAATTCTTTTATCGAACAGCAAGAGGAGTACATCCAACAATTACATCAGGAATCCCACTTTTGTAGGAACCAATTGAACAATCTACTTCATAAAGTTAGAGAGGTATAGCGGCGAATACGTTTAGCTAGCTAGTTTTAGTAACTTATCGAATAACAGTTGGATTTAATAATTCCAGGTGATAGCTGAAAATGAAGCGCTACATTACAGAAACAAAACGGGATTCTTCAAGTGTGCTCTTGACGAGTATACGCATGGTAATGAAGACGTGAATGATGACGTCAAGCAAAAGTCTATTCAGACAGAGATTACTGAAATCCGAAAGCCCAAAACCTTAGAAGGCCCTAACATAATATTCGAATCGAGAATCAGCGAATTAGAGGCACAACTTACTCAAGCGAAGCTAGAGCTGCGCAAAGCTCAAGAGGAGAATCAGAGTAATTTGAAGCGGTTGTCTGAAAGCTGTTCGAATAATGACGCATTGGAAGTAAAAGCTCAATTGGAGAAAGCTTTGCACGCTAGACACGAAGCCGAGATGGAAATAGCAGATTTACAAAAATCTCTATCTCTAGTACGAGATAAGGAAGCTAAAGCGACGCAGAAGGCAAAACGATCTGTGGACGCTGTGCAGCAAGTTGAATTCGAGAAGAGTCAGTGTGAAACGGAGATCAAGAAATTGAAAGAAGAATTGGATAGAAAGCATGAGAAACTTCGAGAGGCATCTCAGGAAGCGAGTAAACGTATAGCTGAAGAGAGACAACAGACAGAACGCAGATACAGTGAACAAGTTGACCAACTGTCTGCTGATATAGCTTCCCATTGGGATGCAGCTAACAAATCTCAAATGGAATCGGATAAACAGCGTAAAGAGTTAATGGAGCTTAAGAAAGAGTTGTCTCAGAAGCAAACGTATGTCGATAATCTGAAGAAAGAACTTCAAAGTAAGATAGGTAAGTTTTACAATCTAGTTGTTAATCTTATAAGACTCGATGGAATATAATAGAACGAATGTAGTAAGGTACAATACTTCCATCGTCTATATTTGTGCAGCAAATTTGCAAAGCGAATTAAATCAACTGTTAACGGAGAAAGACGTTGCCCAGCAAGAAGTTCTAGCTACAAAATTGACTGCCGAGCGAAGCGAAAGGCAAAATCGTCAGGAACAAAGTAGACTGCAAATAGAAGTGAATTCATACAAACAACGATTGGAAAGAACAGAGGCTGATTTAGTTCACGTACGAAGGGAGAATTCAAGACTATCGGAACAAATAGCTTGTCTGGAAAAGGAGGCAAGGCATTGAACCTTAAACGTTATTAAAATCAATCACTGCTTTTTGTTTTTAATAAAAAATTTTAATAGAAGTAAAGGTTCTTTTAGATCAATGCTGGTAAAGCTATACGCCCAGAGGATTATTCCGCAGAGGTTCTGCCGAAATCAGAGAATGACAAAGAATTAGCTTCTATGATAATGGATATGGAAACTAAACATGGTAAGATATCAGTTCGAATACGCCTATGTTAGGTATATTGTCTTTTAAAAGTTGCGTAAAACGGTATTAATATTATTTAACAATATTTTGCGTGTGGGAAATCGGCATGCTGACACTATGCCTAGCATGGGCAGAGGAATGAGATTAGTCAATTTATTAAAAATTGACTAACGAGATGGCATTTCTTAGCTGCTACAGTGGCTGGTCTAGAAGACGCCTTGAATAATCAGGCTACGCTCGTCTCTCAACTGACCGCTGAATGCCAATCTCTCACACACCGTTTGGAAGCTAACAATCTCACGCACAAGTATATCTTTAGTTCTATACCCCGAGAAATATTGCTTTTATGTTTTATTAGTAGCAAGTGATCGTTGATTCTGTTTCTACCATTACTGCCGTTACACGTAAATAGTTTACAACAGTCTATTAACGCTTATAGTAGATTCTACGTACATTCATTAGTGTATTGATAATTAATAAGCATTGAAATTAATTCTTTGAATATACCTAGGGCTATTCTGTGTTGACAGAGGGAGTCACTGACAGAGATGTAACAAGAGTTGGAAAAGCTACATCAACTTCGAACAAAAAACGTACCGTTACGGTTGATCTGAAAGTAAAAGTAATTCCAAAACAAAAGTGAGAATTTTCAGAGGTACCTCTATCAGCACAGTAATAGCGTATGAAAAATCAAGCGTATAGAATAAGTGTGACTCTAAGAATCACAGAAGCGTCTTCAGTTGCTAATCGAATGACGTTTTTAATATCTACTCTTTCTTAGGGAAGAAATGGCCAACCTACAGAGCAACATAGAATACTTATCGAACAAGATACAAAGTACCCTTAGTAATCAGCAAGGTAATGTTTTTTTATAATGTGGAATGATATTTGTACAGCTGTTAGAATTGATTTCAAAGTTATAAGCTGGATTTTTTAGGAGTCTTGCCAGTCGAAAATAAAGAGGAATCTTTAGTAAGTTATTCTCACGACGTATCACCGAATTCATTAATACAGGCACAAAGTGATGCATTTCCGGCCGCAGTTGACCAGGAGTACGGTACGAAAACAAATAAATTGAATCAGAATAATAACAAATCATTAGAGAATGACTTCTGCCGCGAGAAAGCATACGACACGAAAAATATAGCAGAAAATGCCGTCGATAACGTAATGCAAAAATACGAACAAGGTAAACATCAAGAGAATGAACATAAAAATCTAATTGACAGTGAAAGCTTAGAACCATATATGGGAGAGCAACCATGCAATTCATACAAAGAATGTAATAATATCCAAAATAATCTGCAGGAACATACTGATGAAAAAGAGACACCTAATGAAATGACTCACAATTCATCTGCGCTAGAAATGCATCAAAATAATCCTAATATTATAAATTCTAATAATGAATTTGCACAATAAATTTATATGTGCATGAAATATTGTAAAACAATGCTTAAGTACTGCAAACCATATTCAAATATTACATTATAAGTGCGTACATACATCTTAAATAAAGTAATACATGTAAACTTCAGTACTGTACTTGATAATGTTATTTACGTTTTTCATACCTGCATTATAATATCATAGCAAATTATTCTTTTTCCTCTAACTTCTCATGTGAAACTTTTTACAATGATCAGGTGCATATTTCTTAAACTAAAAATTAAAAGCGGCTTCAAAAAAATAAAATTAAAAAATTATTTTTTACTTTTTAATGCAATTTTATTTTTTTGAAGTCGGTCAAAAAATATTAAATATTTAATATTCAATATGGGATAAAATTATTTTTTACTTTCCAGTGCAATTTTATTTTTTTTATTTAATATTAAATATGGGAAAAAATTATTTTGTACTTTTTAGTGCAATTTTATTATTTTTATTTAATATTAAATATGGGAAAAAATTATTTTTTACTGTTTAGTGCATTTTTTTTTTTTTTTGGAATTCGGTTTTAATAAATATGCCATGTTTTATTTTTTTGAAGTCGGTTTTAATAAATGTGCCATGTTTCATTCATGTTAAGGCGTAATCCAACCAAAGACTTTTATTTTTATACTTATGCGTAGAATAGTATATCATAATTATATTTTTATATCTTACAACATAGTAATGTACATGTATGTATATTACTGCAGTGTGTGAGTGTAATAGACTGTACAGAAATATCGAAATTTGGATGGAAAAATATCGATATTTCGATGTATCGATACCTGTATCGCCATCCCTACGCGACATCATATATACCTAACCTATCATATGTACATATTTTATTGAATTACTACTTACATTCAAACATTTACAACATTCTGAATGTATAAACAGAATGTTAAATAAAGTGACGTTTACGAATTGCGTGAAGAAAGTTTGGGAGGAATGTTAAGAACTTAGAAAATAGATGTAAAATTTGAAACTATTTAATATGGCTCTATCAACAGGTAAGTCAACACGTGACTTGTTCTAACGCTCTTTAAATGTTTACAAAGGTAATTCATGCACACGTGTTGTTAATAGAATTATTAAAACGACTGAATGCGGACGAAGAACCTCTGCCGAAACGTTTGAAACTGGCAGAAAATGCTTTCTATATCGATGATATACCAATAGTGCGTAAAGAGGATCTCGTTCTGCAATGGCTTTGCAAGATGTGCCTTGCTAATCAAAATGCTTGGAACTCTTTGAACCGCTGTTTAAAAACTACACATTTAGATGTGAAGGTCGATGTAAAGAAATTATTGATTCAGGCGCTTATTACACGACTACAAGAGAATGTAAATGAAGTGGACGAACAGATTTTTGAATGCTGCAGATTATCAGTTTCCAATAATGGGATGCAGCAATATTTTATTAGCAACCCGAAAGATTTAGGACTTTTACTGAAATCTTTGTTGGATTATGCGCTTAAATTTTTTAAAGAAACTTTCAATATTAAAGAGAGATCGACCGATGGAATAGACATAACGTTAATTAGCAAAAGCGATGGATTAACATCGATAGCGTATAACACAGTGATTAGCGTTATAGAAAGCACGATCCAGATATTTAAATCTGCTTTCGCTGCGAAGGATAGCTTAAGAACCGTATTCGTGCGTGATATTTTATATCCTCTGTGCGTTATAATCGACCATAAGCACACTGACAATACGAACAGATTAGGAGCAGTAGCCCACAAATGTATTCAGCAAATAATATTTGGGAAAAAGCACACACAGAGCGGAACAGTTTTAACGGATGAGAGTACAGCTCGATTCGCAGATTTATTATCTGTTCTGGCTGAAAATGCAAACACGAAAGATCTCCAGAGTAATTTGATGACATTCGTTTTTATTTTTCGTGCCGCTATAAGTATGTTTAAATCAGACAGCTGTCTACTAGATTTGCTATTAAGAGAATTAGTAGACTGTGCTGGAATACATAAAAGACAGATTTTAAATTCTCTTCTGAGACACTTGAACGATACAGCATTTGATTTCAATAATAAAGTACATGGAGCTACATTGTTCGACTATTGTCAGAAGCTAGTAGACGATATTTTAGCAAGCGAAGATACGAGTAGCATAGATTACGAGCTCCTTACTCAGTTCTGCTCTTTCAATCCTCTGATAATTGAGAAAAGAATTCCAAGTATATTGAAAAGAATATTTGTTGGAGGTCCAACGTTGGAATATACAAATTTAATGGTTTCTATTTTGGACGCCACTGTACATTTGAGACAAGAGGAGAAATTAATATCAGCGATATTAATGTCCTTGAAGGATTCTTTGAATCGGATATCGGACGCGAAAGTCGACATGTTCTTCCCAGATGAATTCAAGGGAAAGTTCATGAAAATAGTGAACAATATCACGAATACCCAAGGTGTAAATATATTGAGAACTCTGATTTATCATTTAAAGACTGACTGTACGGAAGTTCTACAGTCCAATGAAATCTGCGAAGGTAATGTTTATAAGATAATGGACAAAGTAGTATTAGTAACTGTTGATTTTATTCCAGAACCGTTTAATGTTTTGTAATATATTACAGGTAAAGATATATTAATTATGCAAGCGACTGTTGAGTTACTTGTCGCACTGTTAGATGGCGTGTGTATTTTTGAATATACAGGAACATTAACTTCTCATCAAAAGTTTGTAAATGCTCTTGACGATTTAAGAAACACATTGTCGCTTCTAGTAGATAAAATCTTGCATTTGAACCACAGCAAGAAAGTTATTGTAATATTATTAACTGTAATATTCTCATGGAACGAGGCACAGAAAGCGCTGAAATATTACGTGCCAAAAGCGGTTACGCGCGATCTAACGTTTCCAATATCGCAAGATCAATGGCAGCAGTTAGTTCAGAGAATTAGCAATTTCGGCAAGGACGATTGTAAGAATAGTATGGTACGTTAAAACATCGCTATCACTGCTATTAGTTTCATCGTTAAAAATAATGGTTCCGATAAGCTTAACTGTTTATTTCAGTAATAAAATATGTATACTTCAAGTACTTCGATCAGGTATATGAAGATATTATTTCAGAATAAACTTATTTTACAACAACTTCGGATGTCCCGAAACGAATTGGACGAATCCTCCGTCAAACGTGACAGTTTAATCGGCGGCTTAGAATATTCTTGGCGCTTTATCTTGAAATTCAACGCAGATGTAATATCACTTTTGGCTAATAAAGAGGTGTCGAAAGTGGCCCATTTATTACTCACGGATATGACTTCCAATGGGGATAGCTTTTGCGAGTGGTTGGAGGTGCTGGATAAAGATACTATACAAGAGGACAAAAGATTCGTAATATGTCTGTTATGTTGCATTATTACGCAAATTGGACATCTGACAACAGAAGGAGTAACAAAGTCTATGAGCAAACATATTGCCGCGGTAAGCTTAAACGTCATCGAGAAGTAAATATAAGATCGTGCGAGTAATCGAGTAATGTTTATTTATTATGTTTCAGAAAGCTTTACTTAATGTTGAGCTCGTTGAAAACGGAAAGATCGATGAAATATTGACGTACATGAAAGAAAAATTGTCGAAAGAGGGATGGATACAAATAGAAAGTACATCTCTACGTACAATAAAAATGCAGTTGAAAGTGTTACTTCGTATGCCTCTGATATTTTTGGATGCCAATACAAGATTAATAACGTTTATGTTCGTATTCGCGCTCAGGAAAGAATGTAATAAAGATGATGAAATAATCTCGTTGTGCAATGCAATATTTTCAGGTACGTTTCTTTTCCAACGTAGAAAAAGGCACTTTGTGTTTATCAGTATATTAAAATAGTTTTTCATTTTCAGATCTGTTAGAAAAGCCGGGCCTTGACACGTTTCGATACATAGACCCCTCTTTGTTATTAGAACAATTGCCACACAATAAAAGTATCCAAAAAGCTGTGGAACTATCCCTCAGACATAATTTGTCATATACAACTTTAAAAAAACTAATAAAGTCTTCCACTCTATCCAAGAAAAGCATGTATTTTCTGTTGGAATCTATGGAACACATTAAACCAAAGCTAAATGTTGACCAAAAGGCGATACTTAGGAAAGCAGAGAGGAAATTGAGTAACATTATAATAAAAAAGTTACCATCTACGATTATAGAAGCGGACGACGTAAAAGCATTATGTTTGATATTGAAATTTAATATTACCAATGAAAACATTGACGAAGACATGAAGGATTTAGTGGACACAACACTTCGTAACATATTTGCGGTAAATATAACATAGCTAAACCGAGACTTTCAGTCCTAAATGATTGCGGTCACAGTATTGAAAAATATTTTATGAACAGAATGATACCGATAGGAATAACAAGAACGAGCTGTTGCAAGAGGGCTTGCTATTAGCAGTTGTTATACTCCGTAACCGAAGAATATTTCAAATTACCAACAAAACTGTAAAGGGAATATGGTACGCTCTCTTCCGGTATCCATGTATAGACGTACTTTTACCGTTATTGGAATCAAGCGAGCCAAAAGAGTTTCACGAATTCCTTGAATACTTACACAATCAAATGGTACAGTGTAAATTCTTTTAGCAAAATACCTCGTACGTGGAAATATTATTATTACCACCACTGTAAGTTCTATTGCATTGCAGGTACAAATTCTTTCCAGCATGCAAGAAGATGAACTAGAAAATGTTTGCATTATATGGAATGCTGTATTAAAAACGAATATGTCTGTTGACAGGAGTAAGTTACGCTTAGTTGCGATCAATAAATTAATTCAAGCAATACATGTCGTAAATATATCGGACAACGTCTGGCCGAGTTTGCTGAAATTACTGCAGAACATTCTTGCTGCTAAACACTTATATCTTCCTGGTAATATTATCGACATTAGCATATTCCTTGCTTTAAAATCATTGCAAGAGAACGCGATATTAACGTGCAACGATGCATTGGCGTTATGTAACATACTGCTGAGAACGAGGACGAGTCTAATCACAGACAGATTGCCTGCGTTACTAGTATTGTATAGGCGTATATTAAATGTTGTTGTACATAGATCGAAGACTATAGGCAATAAATCCGAAGAACTTGTATTTAAGTGTCTCGCGTTGGATATAGAGAAGTAAGTTAGAAATCTTTCGCTTATCACATGGAAGTATGAATGTAGCTTAACTTGTCTTGTCTGGCACATAGGTTCACAAGTGCTTTGATAAAGTTAAAAAAGGATGTGACTCGATTGACTCCTTATTTAATAGCAGATCTGTTGCAATTGTTTTCCGAAGCTTCGACAGCAGCTTCTGTAAAGGTAATTCACTAGTGTCTTTAGATACGAATATTGATGATTTATTTGAATTATAGAAATGTTATTAATTGTAGTATATCTTACTGTACAACTTTTTCTTTTAGGCCTCTATCCAGACTTGTATACATCTGTTGATTAGTATATGCGATCAACATGGGACCTCTCTACTATGTCGAACATTGCCAATTTCAATGCAAGAGATTTTCAAAACTCAGCTAGATGAATTTAACAAATTCTATAAATTCTCTGGCAAGATTTAATAATCGCATAGATATATCTTCAAATTTGTACAATGCGTTCCTCTAGAACAATGAATCAGTTTTTTTTTTTAATTAAAAAAGTATCAATTACCGCCTATATACCACTCGTGGTAAATTTGTTTACCACTCCTCCTGCTAGAGGGCGACGAGTAATTCTTGATTCTTATCAGTATAGCAGCATCAACTTATGTAATAGAATGCCGAATCAAACCTATCTGTGACCCGATGCATTTTCAAACGAAATTTGGTAAATAATTCTTACTCGTGATTGCAATCACCGTCAGATTTTAGGCGAAACGCAAATACCTTTTCACGCTTTTCAATTTAATTTCTATTACCACAATTCGTACGCGTCTCCGCTTGTGATAAAATAAGGCGAATTCACACCGACTACAAGTTCCAGAACATGTGCCATATATATAAGATTGTAAATAGCCAGCAGGTTTTATATTTACAAAGAGTATAAAGGTTCAGCGGATTACGTGGAAAGAAGGGTATATTCGAATTTTAAAATTCACACGCGATAATAGTCATTAACCATTGAATTTGCTTTTTAATCCGTGAAATTGTTTAAAATGCAATTTCTGAAAATACCTAAAGATCAACTTTTCTTGATTACTACCCTGGGCTGTATTACGGGCTATTTTGTGTGGGCAGAACCTGTGAAGAAGTACATGAAAGAGATCGTTCCCACTGATAATACAAACGCTGTAAGCATTGCAAGTCTGTCGCGGCAGAAGAATCATTTTCTTTTAACGGCGAATAGGTTAACGAGTATTAAAGTTCATTCAACCGGTTAACACGTTTAATAAACGATTTTATTTGCAACGAGTCAAAATTTGAGATCAGCTTAACGTGGAATTTTATTGAACTACTTCGAAAATATCATGTGAAATTCTTATACACATTTTATTGTTCTAAAGAGTATACCTAAGTAATGGCAAGTGCTAAGAGATCCCTACCACTACCTACGGTGCTGCTTTTAAACTTTGGAGGTTTAATGGTACTGGGAATAGCCTACGGGTAAATACAATTTATTAGAAAGATCTAATACTTTTGTAATATTAGCAAGTATATAAGTAATACCGTTTTTTTAATAGACTTTATGGGAAGAGATACCTTAAGGACCGGCAGTATGAAAGGGCCGAAGCATATGCGAGTTCTCTTTATGAGAAATTGAAAGAGGAAAAGGGCAACGTAGGCATGGAATCATAATACTTATACGTACTCGTAATAATATCTATTTCAACATTATATGTATTTACTTAATAAATAATACATTTAATTATGATTTATTATGTCATATACCATGGCATCGTTAACGTATCTTCTATTATTTAAACTTCCCTCCATAGAAAGGTATATTTGCAGCTATTAGTTTCCAGTCAGTGAAATAAACCAACGCCAAGCTAGATCCTCCTCCATAAATAATCGCAGATGGTAACCTGATTAACGAACAGATGTATGTACGGATTTATAGCTATCAGAGTTCTGAGAACATTTATCATACGTCGATACAGTATGCGTAAAATATAGAAATCATTAACGTGATTGTAGTTTAGTAGGTAGATAAAAAGTATTATGTAATCGGTGTGACTGTTAAATCGTAGCAAACACAAAATGCATTATGTATTTAAATTAATGTGATCTTTACAGTAGAAGGTTAATATTTACCATCTCGCAGCTACTTCTAAGTGTCTCTTTCCCAATCGCATTTTTGTACAATTCTGGAATAAGTTAATACCATTAATCAACACCTCCGATTGATCTCGGACGTGAAATCTTAAGATGTAAGTTTCGTAGGATACGAAAAACAACGGAGAACTTAGTATTTCAATATATTAAATAAATATTGCAATTTAAGATCACGTACTTATATTTCGTCGTTCCTCCCGCCCCTCGAGCACTATTAACAATTACTTGATTTTCAAACAATGATTTGACAGTAGTATAAGGGAGGATAACTATTTTTCTGTTGCCATCTGTGATAGAAACGATCAACTTGCTACGCGTTAGCATTGTAAATGTACCCTGATATTAAAACCAATGAGGTGACTCTGCGTCGAAAGTTTCCATCAGTTCTCCATCGTTTCTTGAAATTGGCTTGTTTTCTCGTCATTGTAATAGAGAAGGTACATTTGGCCATAACTGCATGATTCTCAGGCTATATCTGTACCACATTGAAGCAAAATTTTGACGCGCAACTTCCGTTGTAACCCAGATAGCACAACGTACGTCTGGTCCCAGATAGCACAACGTCTGGTAAAGTCTTAAAGACGTCCGAAAGGCGTCTTAAAGACGTCTTAAAGACGTCTTGTTACAAATCAAGACGTTCCGACCTAAAATGGACATAAACTAGACGTCTCTAAGACGAGGTGTGCTATCTGGGGTAAAGTCTTAAAGACGTCCAAAAGGCGTCCAAAAGGCGTCTTAAAGACGTCTTAAAGACGTCTTTAAGACGCCTTTCGGACGTCTTTAAGACTTTACCAGACGTTGTGCTATCTGGGCTGGGAAGCGCAGCGCGAAATTTTGCCTCTCTTGCAGGTGCAAGAAATCGCGCGATCGATTCCGTTTTCAAGTTGCTGCACCTGCAAGAAAAGCAGATTTTCGGCCTGCACCTGCCAGAGAAGCGGTTGGGTGCAAAATTGTTTACAGAAACCTTGCTACACTTTCGAGGACGCGAAGTGTGTGATGTGTAATGCGTGATGCGAGAAGTGTGAATTGTGATAATTTATTACTCGTAAATTGTAAAATCGTTTAATTCTAATAGCCTGTGGTAGCCGGTGTCTGTCGCTTGTAGCGCTGCGAAATCATTCATTAAAACCGTGAGAGGTACTTATCTATAAAAGTATTATTATTCATTTATGAGGTTTATCGTTCAGTTCGTTTGGGAGTTCCCTGGAGTTTCCTTCCATTCCCTACGTCCCCAATCTTCAGCAATCTCAGCAATCCTCAGTTTCGAATAACTGAGCGACAGTCCATGACAGTTTTGAGAGGCAGTGCGAAGAGATACGCAATTCTTGCAAGAATTGAATAGAATTCGAATCGTTTTATACAAACCTTTAACACAAGGAATGTAAGAATCGCGGTATATATTTCGATCGATGCAGTGAAAATATAAATAATCGAACCACTAATTAAATTGTACAAACCTCCGTTTGAGGTTCTTACCAATTCGGGTATGTTGCGTTCAAGCTAAACATGCTACTTTTTTTTATGTAGCGTATATAAACACATTTTGCTTTTCATTTAGAATTATGGCGGACAACAGTGATGAATTTGTAGCACGGCCTTATCAAATTGATATGTTTGAGATTGCACTCAAGCAAAATACTATAATCTATTTACCAACAGGTGCTGGGAAAACGTATGTAGCTGTTATGCTTATAAAAGAGTTAAGCGCAGATATACGAAGGTAGGCAGATATAATCATTAAATACAAATCTGTTCCATTTCCTCTTAAATATATTATGTTACGCGTAGACCATACTCGGAAGGTGGAAAACATACTGTATTCTTGGTTAATACAGTACCTTTAGTCACACAACAGAGTTTGTATATCGGAAGATTAACAGGGTTATCCTGCGGGGAATTCAGTGGCGACAAGAATGTCGATTTCTGGACCAGAAGTATATGGGAGAAAAAGTTGGAAGAACACCAGGTAATAGAAATTCATTATAATTTTATACATTGGCGGTATTCTGTGAAACTTATCGCAATTCGTCTATAATTTATTATATTCTCATTATATAGAAAGTCCAGCGCATCGGGTCTGTTTATAATAACATTGTTCGTTAGGTTTTAGTGATGACCACGGCAATTTTGGTAGACGCGGTCTGTCACGGACATATGCTTCTAAGTAGAATAAATTTGTTAATTTTTGACGAATGTCACAGAGCAGTTAATGATCATCCGATGAGGCAACTTATGCAGCAATTCGAAATTTGCCCTAAAGAAGATCAGCCAAGAATTTTAGGTTTGACGGCTTCGTTATTAAATTCTAACGTGAATTTGGATAAAGTAGAATCGATTATTAAGGTACGCTACGTATCATTATTACGCATTTACTAAACGATACTATTCTATTTCGAATAGTGTTCTATTCTGATTCGAGCGTTATTGCAGTCTTTGGAAGTAACATTTCATGCAAAAGTGGCCACAGTAAATTCAGCGATGCAAGTAAAAAATTATTATGCGACTCCGAAAGAAGTGATGGTCCAGTACAATGAATATGAAATACCTGATGTCGGAAAGAAGATAAATGAGATCATCGATGAAATAGAGGAAGTAATAAATGTTATACTTTTGAAGAGTTCGTTAAAGTGTATAGAATCTAGCGAAGCGTTCAGACCAAAGACTGTGAACAAAAAGTTGTCGTCGATACTAAAAGATATACAAGAACAATTTGGAAATTTAGGTATGGGCATAGGATTTGTTAGAAACGTATTTATACGTATACAGCTGCACATAGTTTACGCGCGTTCCGTTAAATTTTATTCTTGATACAGGAGTATATGGCGCGAGTAAAGCTGTTCTACTCCATCTAATTCAACTAGAATGCATCAAAAAGTATACGCAGGAAGTGGTATGTACGAAAGCGAAACGTATATGTAAAAGAAAGCGAACGAACCAATCCTGTAATTCTCGTATTCAATTATAACAAAGTGTTATGTTTAGGAAACTGCGTACGTTCTGGAATATTTTATTACAGAATTGACGAAATTTAGAAAGCTGTTAGAGGATGAAATGAAAGATTCTACAGATATGCAAAAAATTCACAAGTCAGTTAACTCGAATTATATTTATATTCATGCGTTTGAATTCTGCTCTCAAGTTTTCGACGCTAAATTTCAAACTGTCCTGAAATTATGTTACTCGACAATTACAATGCGATAAATTACAGGTATTCGTCTGATCAGGTTCGAAAACTTTTCACGATACTAAAGAACTTTCATAGTAACAAGTCTGCGGATCAGAAATTCTGTTGCATTATTTTTGTACAACGACGATTTACAGCGAACGTGTTGTATCACGTATTAAAGGTAAAGTGTAGCTTTAATACGCATAATTCACATTTTATTTGTAATTGTTCTATGATCTTTATTCTTTTAGAATCTATCTGTACACGACGAAGAATATAAATTCCTGCAATCTGATTTTCTGGTTGGTTTCTCAAATAATCCTTACAAAAATTCTAAAGAAACATTATGCATCGCGAAATGGAACAAGGAGGTGTTAGTCAGGTACGAGGTGATTTATTTTTCGTGTTTCAAATAACAGGAAAGATGCACAGGTTCGTTTACCAAGCACAGTATGCACAGTAAAAATTAATTCTGTTTAGGTTTAAAAATGGTTTATCAAATTGTGTTATTGCGACAGATGTTATAGATGAAGGTATAGACATACCGACATGCACATTAATTGTAAGGTATAATTTGCCAATGGATATTAGAGCATATATCCAAAGCAAAGGAAGAGCGCGATATATAACCAGTCAGTACACATTATTAGTACCAAGAACTGACCTACAGTATTTAAAACGATATAACAATTATAAACTGGTAGAATCACATGTGCAACAGGTAATCTTTTTTTTTAAATATACCCGTAGCTTGCTCTGGGGCTCAATGTTTCTAATAAATATACATTAGCAATTGTATTTATTGTTAGAACAGCTAAATATATGCTCGATATTTATTACTATTTTATTTAAATAGCTTTTAGTGGGTCAAACTGCCGATCGCGAGAAACCAACGATAGATAAGATAAAAGATGAATTATACACATACCGTATAAAACCACACAGGGTTGTAGATAAAAATGGAATAAGCAGTGTTATAACCGAACACTCAGCCATTAGTATAATAAATAGATATTGTTCTGTATTGTTGAATTCCAAATATGTGTCTTTATCACCAATTTGGAAATTGCATACAATTGATAATGATGTATCTAGTAACCAACAGAAACTCTTTAAGGTGCTGGAAACATTTACCCATTCAGTTTTATTTCAATAGTCTTTATTCAGTCGTTATTTTGTTATAATGTTTTCCCAGGTTTCTCTTAAACTACCAATTGTATCGCCACTGAAAACCGTAATGTCTGGAGATCTTATGCCTGCGATTGATATTGCAAAAAGATCCGCCGCCATGAATGTCTGCATTGAATTGCACAAGATTGGTGAATTGTCTGATAGATTAGCTCCAAATACAATCAATTCTATTACGCAAAACACGGACTATTTATTCCCACACTGGGTAGATGAGGATGCGACAAAGGCCTCGTTAATTGGGACGTACAAGCAAAAACGATATCATGATTTGCAAGTAGGGTTGAACATACACTTATTACTTCCGCTTCGTTTCGAAAATATGTATACGAATTGTACAGCTTTTATAATGCGAATATTCCTTGCAGTTCCCATCAGCTTTACATGGTGCATATCCTCTACCAAATACTCTAGTATACCTTCATCTTCTTCATGCTAAACCCACGTATTCAGCACCGCATCACGACAATCGTCACTTGATATTTTATAATTTGCTGTGCAGCAATGCAGGATTCGCAATACTCTCTACAAAACCAATGCCACAGGTAGATATCAGAAATTCTTTCATACTTTTAAAAGGATGCTCTAGTGGTATGTGTTTCTCCCTTCTAGATACCATCGTTTCCAATATTTATGAACGTCGGCGAGTTAAACGTCGACATTAAAGTAAATTACGCGACAACGAACTTATCCGAAGAAGAAATTATGACTGTACAAGTCTTCCATACATTGATATTCAGTCAAATTGTACCAGTCATAAAATCTTTTATGGTATTTGATAATCACAATCTTGACAATTGCTTCCTAATCGCACCAGGTAACGTAACATTTACGATATATATATATATATAATAAAGTCTGAGACTAAGCGTAGAACATGGTTTGATATAAGTTACCCACTTTTCAGTCACCGAAAACTGGGAAATAAATTGGGAGGTAATCAGGCAGTATAAATATATAGATCACATAGCACCAGTTCCCTATCAATTCGCGACTAGTGATTATGAATTGGCATTAGTCGTGCCCAATTACAGAGCGGCTGCAGATGTGTACATAGTCACGAATATTTGCGAAGATCTTACACCAGGTTCATGCTTCCCCACCGACAACTTTTTTACGTACGGTCATTATTATAAGCAAAAGCACGGTTTGGAAATAAATGATTTAGCACAGCCGATGTTGGAAGTGAAGCCGATATCAAGGAAAATTAATTGCATAAAATCCAGGTAACATAAATTTCTGTTCGTGCACGCGAATAACATTTATATTCATAAATAGCTTGTATTTTTCTCTCACCCAGAGGTATGCAGTCCGAGTTAAAGAGGCGCAAATGTGCAGATTCCGCTAAAGATTTGAAGGAACACTTAGTTCCAGAGCTATGCATTCGAATTAAATTCCCGTCCTTATACTGGCTTAAAGCAACGACGTTACCATCCATTTTACACAGAGTCTCGCAGCTTTTAATCGCGGAAGACCTTAGAGTTACTATTGCTACAGAAGCATACCTAGGATCAGTGGCAAACGATACTAAATGGCCTCCGTTGAAATTAGTGGATGAAGAAAGAGAGGAATCCTTCGAACCTTCGATAGAAGTACCCCTCGATGAAACTGTCGAAGGTGCACAGATAGAACCTGTATTAAGTGGCCCAGAAATAGATGGTATGTTTCTTATACGTTAAATTTATCATTCTTCAAAATGTCAAATTAAGAAATATTCCTCGGTCATGTACGCTTTCTAAATTCGTTTCTTCGTGCAGTGCTGGATACAGAAGCATATAATTATCCATGGACAAAGGATCAAGAGCCACCAGATGTATATAGAAATATCGAAGACATTCAAGTCATCCAAATTGAACAATATTGCCAATTTATGTCCGGAATGACTAATCAAAAGATGGACATAGCGGTGGTAATTATATTACTTATTATTCTCCGATATGGAATGTACAATATAAATATTTACGGTATAAATTTATCGAATAAGTGTTTATTTGAATGAGCAACGTTGAAACAGCTACAAAGTCAATTTAACATTTTATTATTTCTATGTAAATAATGAAATTATTCTATGCGTTATTATTTCAATTACATGTGAAACGTGTTTTTACAGGAGAATAAAAAAATTAAATTCACAAATAAGCCGGTGGTGCCAGTGCCAAGTTTGAAAATTTTATCGGTAAAAGATTCACACGGTCCTAATCCTATCGAGATTATGTATGTGAGTATATCGTTTACGCCCTTAGAATCGTAACCGCTGCATGTGGTATTGTAATTTCAGAGAATTATGATTTTAATATAGGCATTGACGAGCAAGTTGGGACATGACGCATTTGATTTAGAACGACTTGAAACTTTAGGCGATTCGTATTTAAAATTTATTACGTCTTTGTTTTTATATAATACATTTCCGAACTCCAGCGAAGGCCCTTTAACAGCACTGAAAGGAAAGATACTTGGAAACCGTAATCTCTACTACTGCGGAACTAATAAGCACATTCCCGGCCGTATGAAAGTTGACGACTTTATACCTTTTAGTAATTTCATTGCTCCAGCTTATACAGCATTCCGGCCACTTCAGAAAATATTGTTAGAGATGGAGGTATTATTATTTTAATGCTTGAAGTATGAATACGTTAAATTATTTAGTAAGAAAGAAAACGTGAATCGTAGGCTAATCTTATAACTAAAGGTATAAATTAAGTTACTATTATTATTATCGTTACCCTATTATTAATGTACATTATATTCCATGTAAGATATCACCGAACGTTTTGTACGAAATCGAGGTGCCCAAGGAGGAAAAATTTACCGGCCGAATAAGCGAAAGCACAAAAAATAAAATGGAAAAAATAGTGCTAGATTGGGAACCAGCGGAATCACAAACTGGTATGGAACATTATCTTGGAGTGCAAACTGTTTCTGACAAAACGGTAGCTGACTGTGTGGAAGCATTAATTGGCGTATATCTTACAGTAAGTACACAGAAGCAGGATTTCATTTTCGTTGCACTTAATTCCCTTACTTTAATTTAATTCCCACTGAATTTCGATTGCATCGTTTTCTAATAAATGCAGTCCATAAGTATAACTTGTCCTCCATTTTTACAGACTATGGGTTTAAAAGGGGCCCTAATTCTACTACAATGGTTTGAGATTTTGCCGAATAGTGTGAATGTTAACAAATTATTACATGGTGTACCGCAAGATCCTTTAATTTCCGAGGGAAATGTAAACCATTTTATGCCCTGGGCGTCTGAGATAGAAACGAAGCTTGGCTACAAATTTAAAAATCGAGGGTTTTTATTACAGGTCAGTTAATGAGCTTCGCAAAATCGTTGAGCTTCTTGGTCCATTATAATAATACAAATGTTCAATGTTTACGTTTTAGGCTTTTACACATCCTTCGTACACAGCGAATAATGTAACTGAATGTTATCAGAGATTAGAATTCCTCGGCGATGCAATTCTTGGTAAGAATCCTCGCAATTATCTTCAGCATTTGACTAATTTCTTGTGAACGCCTCACGTGCCGTTACAAGTATCTTATTGTTTTAGATTTTTTGATCACGTGTTATATTTATGAAAATTGCGGAAACTTAAATCCCGGCGCTTTAACAGATCTGAGATCTGCCCTTGTCAACAATATTACATTCGCATGCTTGGCTGTTCGATATGGCTTGCATACCGCGTTATTAGCTTACGCGTCAGAATTAAACGACGCTATATACCGCTTCGTAAAGTTTCAAGAAGAAAGAGGTCATGAAGTTAATGACGAGGTACTTTTTTACATTAATATAGAAATGTTTTAAGTAACAATAAATTACATGTTACATCTTATTAGATACGCGGTACATGTGTATTTTATTTATCTTTTCAGCTTCTGTGGATCTTACTGGAAGAAGATGAATGCAATATGGCTGAATACGTGGATGTTCCTAAAGCTTTAGGCGATATATTCGAATCTACGATAGGCGCAATCTATCTGGATTGTGATAAAAATCTTGAGAAAGTTTGGGAAATAATATATTGCCTTATGCACAAAGAAATTGGTGAGTATCTATGGAAGATGTCAACGCTTCGAAATATTTTATCACAAATAATTTAACTTCCGTTCCAGACAAATTTAGTAAAAATATTCCAAAACAACCAATTCGCGCGTTGTATGAAATTCCAGGGGCGTGTCCACTATTTTCGTAAGTACAACAGTTTGTTGTTACACTTGTCGATTTTTAGAAGTTCAGCGTCCATGTGTGATTCTTTTCAGAACCGTGAATGTAGTGGAAGGCACGAGGAGTGTCATGGTACCTTTAAAAGTAATTATCGCTGGAAAAACGAAGCTGTTCCATGGATTTGGAGTGAATAAAAAGCAAGCTAAATGTGCTGCCGCGAAGCAAGCGTTGAAAAGCTTGCTGTACAATGTTTAAGATAATGAAAGTATTTTGCACGTGCAAGATTTATGCTTTGTTTTAAAATGTTCAGGTCTATTAATCTATGTAGGGTGAGTTCGAAGTGGTAGTCACGAAATTTACATTAAGCATTCTACGTCTGAAAGCTAGCAAAGAAATTCTGATAAACATCGGATCCACAACTATTCGGTTTGAAGATATAACCGCTTTTAATTGGAAGCATTACCCGAAATCCTTTAACATTTTGCACGCGTAGATATTCCGCGAGAGTAAGTTAGATGAAGTTGACAATATTCCTTCGCATTCATTCCACTTCCTGTCAACTTCGAGGCCTTGCGTGTAATTTGTTATAATATAAAGCAGCTGTATTTAAAAAATGAGTGGTTTTGGGACCCAAGTTTGTTAGATCTAGCGTGTAGAATATGTCTGTGAATATTGCGACTCGATTTCGGACTCGTCTTCTAATTATATTAAAAAGATATATATTATAGTAGAGTACTATTTCAAACGTTATTGTTTTAAGTCCATTTATATTATTAATTATTGCAATTAATATAATTGAGAAGTTTAATATCAATACATCATGTTTAACTTTCACTTTTCCGCTTTTTTAGCGACGGTCGATCAAACACTTGTTTCATTCCCGCTGCTTGATTGTTATGAAATTTCAAATTCTGCGCCGTTTCGGAAATCCAAGGCGAGTCGAACTGTGTGGTGTCTTGATCGACTAAATGGGTATATTTAGTTCTGCCACTGCGGCCGAAGTTCTTTACTTGCATAACTTTCGGTAGGATTGTCTTGTCAAAGTGATCTTCCAAAGTTGCTCCGGAGAAGTCCCGTTTAAATATATTGTCTTCTCCGTCCAAGTAAAACGCTCCGCGGTGATAATACTTTTGTAAGAACTTATACTTTCCTTTGGCCGCTTTGTTCGTTATGACCTTCGGATTTAATCGAGCTTCTTGTCTTCGCTCTTCCTCGGTCATGTTACGTATACGTTCGATCTCAAGTCGTTCCTTCTCGAGTCTGAAAGATAAAAACGTTTAGCAAACAATATAATGTATACAATAATAAGCATGATTTTTAACGGTATATACTGTTCTCTTTCTTCGCGGTCCCGTTTAATCCTCTTCAGCTCTCGCAACTTCCACGCTTCGTATTCTACTTCGTCGTTTTCATCCTCTGTACAAACATCTTCGATTTTTCCTTCGTGATCATTGGCCCCTTTACCAACTTGCGTTTCCTTCCTTATTGCTTCTTCTACCATCTGTACGATAAATAAGCTCAGAAGAACGTTCAGCTAAGTATCTTTCTTGCCTATTCGAATAATTAATCTTACCCTCAAAGTCTGTCTTTTCCGCTCCTCTGCCATCTTCTTCGCTTCGACTTCTGCTTGCTTTTGCTTCATCGCTTCTTTCTCCTTCTCCATTACCGTGATTCTATCCTTTTTACGTACAAAAACTGGTTTCAATCTCGGTCCAGTTTCTTCCTCCGAATCCGTATATTCCTCGTACTCTGAACTTTCCTCCGAACTATCGCCCGATCTTTCGTCCTCTTCGCCATGAATCAATTCCTCCTCGTTGTCTTTTTTCGATAAAACTCGCTGCTTCAGCACCTCGCGTCTCCTTTCGATTTCACAATCCGATAATTCCTCATCTTCGGATGAGTCCGAACTTTCTAGTTTGATCCTCTCGCGAGTTCTTTCTGGTTCTACTTCTATTAATTCCGGTTCGTGGATGTGCCTATGCCTCTCTACGCGAACTTCTGTGGTAGATTCTTTCTGTCTTTCCAGTCTCGTTAATCTCCTTATACGCGGATCATCCTCGTCTCGTACTCTGACTTGCGACTGCACTGGGGTATCCGTAGATACTTCGTTCTCCTCGTAATTCTTATGCACTCGTCTATCCAGAAAGTCTTCCTCTTCGGATTCTTCCTCCGAGCTGGCTGCTGGTGCATAATCTGGACGTTTGCCGGAGACGTAACGATGTACTTTCACTTTCTTCATAGACAATTCCCCTGCAACAAAAGAAACCATTTCAAACGACTACTTAGACGTAATATAAATTTTTCGACGTCCTTTACAAAACAATCCTTCGCTAAAAGTATCGAGGTGTTGAATTGGTAGTAGTACATTTTATAGTAAAGAATAAATACAAAGTAGGAATTGCAAGATTATGACATTGAATTACTAACCTTTATCATTTTTCACGGGTACAGCACCCGCTGTACTTTGAATCCCCATAGGAGCAGGTGCTAAAGAATTATTCGTCACAAAGTAATCCATCATCATTTTGATGGTTTATAAAACAACGCTTGAGTACGCACTGATATATACCATGCACAACTATGGATACGAGATTCCCATAAGCTGGCTGTACAGCGGTTCAAGCGAATTGAAGGGTCATTTGTTGCGATCCTCGCTCTAGCGGCGTTCAGCGCAAGCTCCTAAAACGCGAAGTTTAAATAGGATAGAGTTAAGGATAAACTCTATCACAATTAGAAATCTATCTTCGCCTCCTTCCTTATCGCTCGAAAAACATCGTATTGAGAAAAAAGAGGAACGAACGTAAGAAGAAGCCTGTTTCTTCTCCTCGCATTTGATTTCCGACGTTGTCAAAATATAGATGTGTCAATAAATCTTTTCCCAATCATTCTCCAAATATCCTTGTTGTCTTGTTTCTCGTTTATATTACTTTTAAATCATTCAATAATCTAATTAATTCATTTTAGTTCAACTCAATAAGTTTATTCAGTTCAAAGTTATTCGTTACAAAACATTTCGTTCATTTAAATTCACGCGTTCGCGAGCAGAGCTCTTCAGGGCTCCACGGACGATGAACCGCACAGAACTCCCATTGAACCAGAAGAATTCCCAGCCGGCCCCGCAACACATTTTAGATGCCCGCGCCTCTAGCGTTTAACCGATGTATTAAAGGAAATAGCGCGAAGTTTGAAAAATGTGGTTTATAACAGACTAAAAGAATAGTGTAATATAATGTATTATTATATTATGTACACAATGTATAATCATATAATACGAATTGGTTGTATCATGGTTGAAATTCAAAAAAGGTAATCAGAGCAAATGAAATTCATGAAAATAGTGAAATAAATATATAAATGTAGTATAAAACGAACTAAAGTAATGATTAACGAAGGTCGCAAAAAGTGAATTTAAAATATTTGTAAACAGTTTTGTCGTTTGCTTTATTGTTATGGATAAAGGAGATGTAGGTATGCATTTTTTACGTTTTAAGAGCAGCATTAAACGAAATTAAATTCATAATAATACTAAAACAAATTTATTAATCTTACAATACATAGAAATAGGTACAGGTGGGTATATCAGTGTGAGTACGTGATAAGAAATTTAGTAAATTGCAGTAAATTATGCGAATCTACCACATATGTGTGTACGATCAACAACGAACCACCATTTTACGTGAAAAACTATGCACTTGCTAGTAGACAGACTGTCTCGCATCGTATACAGTTATACGTAAAGGTGAAACAATTTATTTTTCTATTTATTAGCAATCAGGGATTGCAGACCTACTGCAAACAGACAATACCTCATTATCCCAGATAGCACAACGTCTGGTAAAGTCTTAAAGACGTCCGAAAGGCGTCTTAAAGACGTCCGAAAGGCGTCTTAAAGACGTCTTAAAGACGTCTTGTTACAAATCAAGACGTTCCGACCTAAAATGGACATAAACTAGACGTCTCTAAGACGAGGTGTGCTATCTGGGATGCAATCATATTTAACAATAAAATTATTTACTTATTGCTCCAAAAAGGACAGAAACGCTAAAACCATCTATCGGCGACACGTGTAAACTAAAGCATCCCCTTTCAATTGGTGTAAGAATATAAAAAATGCGAGCAAATGTAAATGCTTCGTATAAAAGTATATAATTGTTAAATGTTTTTTGAAGCCGTGATTTCCTTACTATCCACACAAGAGCGATAGATAATTTAATAGGAGCATTTGAATGTGGAATGATTCTGCCCGATTTTGCTGTTTCAAAAGTAACGTAGAACTTGTGAGAAAAGACCGCGTTTAATAGCCCTCTAATGGCGAGTTTGAGATACGTCGCGGCAGTTCCGTTTACGATGTATATTGTGTCCATTCTATGGAAGACCAGTTCGTGATAGAAATCGACTTCCAGACGACGGCGCTGCACGGTAGAATTGTAGTTGGTCGTTGCAAGCAGTTGCAAGTTGGCGCGAGGCCGTACGGGGTACCTGATTTATATTGTAGATTTGTTGTACAGAACCTTGCGTGTACATATTACCGTTTTACGTTTACAAAGGATTGTTAATATTTTCATTTCATACAAGCGGAAGTTAAGCACTTAGGCAGCCAAGATGTTCTGGGGTAAGGAGAAGCCAATGTAGAACGGGTTACACACGTATCCGGTGATACAAAATTTGCCGGCAAAGAACGGTTTCGGAATGGCGTCGCCATGTGGTCGCGAAATGCGATCGGCCGCCTTTTAAAAACACGAAACTGCATCGGCACGTTGTTCCGCAATAACGCTACCTTTGTAATCGTTCTTTTTTTCAGGTTTGATATTGGAATCAAATAAACGGTACACACAGACCGTTGATAAATCATTCCACGTGTCAATGGCGAGCTTAGATCTCACGAAAGCCGGTAAATCGAACATCAGTCTTACGTTACTTTTCGAATCTTCTGCGCAGTGTAATATCCTCAAATTCTTAACGTTTCAATTTGCATTTAAAGAGTAACGTTTATATGCATAAACTGGACTTGATGTTACAGCTTGTGAAGTATTATTTGAATTTTAAATACATTCGAAAAATTGACATCTCTTCTATTTTCTTACTTTCTCTAGTAGAGTGTCGTAACTTTTTCTTCGGGTTCATTTCATTTACTTGATGCTCATAAAAATTTCGTTCCTTACAGATGACAATTTAGTGAACGTGACATTGTGCTACGACAATAGAAATTATTTGCTCTGTAGCTTAAAAAAGAGCACAACATGGCAAGTGCCGCTTGATTTGAATTTCCAAGAGGGAACCAAGATCGCGTTCACGTGCAATGGTAACGGTCATGTACATTTAACTGGTTACCTGATACCCGACGAAGACCTAGATTTCGATGAATTAGAGGAGGAGGAGGAAGACGAGGAAGCGCCGCAACTCGTCGATAAGCAGTCGAAGAGGAAAGCTATGGATTCTCTGAAGAACGAGAAGAAAGTTAAGCGCGCTAAGCAAGAAATCGAAGTGGAATCATCAGACGAAGATATAGAACTAGACGGTGTAAACGAAGAGAGCGATTCCGACGATTCCGAGGAAGAAGCCGACCAGACAATCTTGCACGAAGAAGAAGACAGCGAAGATGAGGATGGTGAAGACGAAGAGAAGGAAAAGAAGGTAGCGAAGCCTCAACAGAAAGAGAAAAAGAATAAACAGCAGGAAAAGAAAAAGGAGGATAAGAAAAAATTGGTAAATGGGAAAGAAGCGAAACAGGAACAGCAAAATAAACAACAGAAAAAGAGCAAAGGGGAGAAACAGCAGTCGAACGACCAGAACGCTTCAAGCGAGCCGAAAAAGAGAGTGGCGGAAGGTGGGGTGCAAATAGAGGAATTAAAAGTCGGTAACAGTATACCCGCGAAATCTGGAAAGTTCGTGTCTGTATATTACGTCGGCCGCCTCACGAATGGAAAGAAATTCGACTCCACGACCCAAGGGGAAGGTTTTAAGTTCAGACTTGGAAAGGGCGAAGTGATCAAAGGATGGGACATTGGTATCGCCGGAATGAAAGTTGGTGGAAAGCGGCGAATCACGATACCACCTGCAATGGCGTACGTACAGTTTTCTATAAATTAAAGATTTACTCGTAACGTTGGTAAGCTCTCTTTACATAAGTTTCGAGATTTTAATTTCTGATGCAAGACATATACTTTGCAGGTATGGAGCGAGGGGTTCACCACCGGTCATTCCAGGCAACAGTACACTCGTATTCGAAGTCGAACTTAGGAATGTTCATTGAAGATCAAGAGTATTCCCCTAACTCCAGACTATTTGTTGAATGATACATATTGTATTTTGGAACAGTGAACAGATCCTCCCTCTCTTTTTTTATTGTTCATCGAAGCCTCAACTCTCTTGAAAAATGTGACGTTTTTAATATATTTTATACTATGTACTATTACTTAGAAAATATTCTTATAGTTTAAATGTGACATATGCGTGTAAGTGAACTAGTGGTACCGAAGCTTTTAATTACGAGTACACATATATTGAGATACATAATATTTCTGGAAACTCTGAGATCATTTACTTAGTGTTAAATTAAATAAATAGCGTTTACAAGCCACACTTACGCGCTTTTCGATCGTGTAACGTTTCTTTTTAAGTCCCGAGTGCGTTTAGTGTGAATCACGAAAGACGGAAACAAATCGGACGAACTTCGAAGTGTCCATCAAAAATTTTACTTTTACATTCGGTTGAAGATAAAAACATGTGACTTATACGTATCATAAAATGTACAATGATTTTAATAGTACTTCTCAAATAAAAGCAAGTGTTTTTTTATATGTTTGTGTGTGTTTGTATATATGCACGACATACCTTTTTTTTTATTTCTCGGCAAGCGTTACACCGATCCGTGTGCAACAGTAACGATCAATTCGCGGAAAGTGTACTAATATATTCATAATTCTGAATAACTCTACTTGTGTTGTACTTTTAAAGAGATGTTATAAAATACAAAATAACTTCGTTAGGTTTTATTTCAATAATTCTTAATCCGTTTTGTTATCACTTTGATTCTTCTTCCAAGATAACGTACAAACTCCGTTTGTACATTCTTTTACCAACTGCGGAGGCTGTTCACCTTTCGTTACGTCTTTCTGTTTGCCTCTAAATTGCCACCATTTCAATAACAACGGTTGTATCAGGAATCTCCATATAATGAGTAATATGGGTATAGCTACGCACGGTACACATACCATTTTAGACGAATTTACTGGAGAACCTAGAAAAATACATATTCTGAGTTTCATAGTTCAGCGACTATTACAGATTTATGCTCGAGAGGTAACCTATTCTTCTTTAAATGCAAGCAAAGTTAGAAACTTCACCTTAGGCTAACGGGAGATACTTCCCTGGCGATTACTCCAAATAGGTAAATGACAAAATGAAACGAAATAAGTGAGAATATAACCTCAAAGTTAAGTCGAGAGACAAGCAATATAGATTGAACCTTTAATTTTATATCGATTTGTATCGATCTTCCACGCGTAAAAACGAAACAACAACGGCTCGGCAATATCTCGGAAACTTAAATTTTATATTTATCGTTCTTCGCTGTGTTTCAGGGCGTTTGTCAATATCCAGTTGTCATCGCAAGTTTCGTGGCACGCTAAGATTTCACGAGCATGCGCAGATGATCGGTTCAGTGATGCCAGATCGAGGACGGGTTCCCTCGAGAATTTCCCCCACCTCGCGCACACTACGTCGGAGCAGCGTGTCCGTGAGCTCGGCGCTTCGGAGTCCAACTCACAGACACGCTGCTCCGCCGTAGTGTGCGCGAGGTGGGGGAAATTCTCGAGGGAACCCGTCCTCGATCTGGTATCACTGGATCGGTTGCGTTCAAGATATAAAAATACGCCGGAATAATCGAACGAAACTGACGCCGCAACTTCGCCCTTTTTCATTTATACAGAATTTTTATGGATTATGTGACTTTCGCGTAATTGGCATTTCATACGATTTGATCAGGGTATATATTGTATATTAATATTCATACACATAAGAACATGGTCACAGCCAGATATTGCTAACAGGGTCCAAGTCCTGCTAATTTCACTTAACTGTATAAGGTACTGAGAAATACATAAAGCGAGAGTGTGTCAGTCAGTGGTTTTACAATAATAACCGTTACAACAGCGTTCTGACTGAATGACTCGATTACACTTGAGGCAGAAAATATTGGCCACTGAACGGATCTTCATCGTCAACAGCTGTCGAGTACGCTTTAACGTTCGTCGAGATGGCGCCATGCGCCGGCGTGGCGCCTATAAGTGATGTATACTCCACGAAACCTACAGTCGCGAGCCGTCTGTCTTCCAAATGGAAGGAAGTAGCATTCGGCGAAAGGTATCGGGGTTGGAGAGGGGGATAGTCTGAATGCTTATCAGGAGCGTCAGTTCGGTGCAGCCTTAACTGTCTGTCAAATAGAGAACTATTCTGTCCATAACGAGGGGAGCGACATCGGGTAGCCAATATTTATCCGCTCAGAGTAGAAGTGGTCCTTCCGAACACGGCCCGAATCGTCGCGATCGTCGACCATAACGTCCAACTACTCCTCGTACCGTTAGAAATCGACTCGCGGACCGATGGTCTCTCACATGCTTCCGAATACTTTACGACCTCTCGTTACAGACAATGAGACAACGACGACACTTAAAACGAAGAAGACTAGTCCGAAGAAGGCGGTCAGAGCTCTGCACCATTGTCGCTTCCGTTTGGATCGCGCGATCGCTCGGCCCAACCGTTCAGCGTGGGATACGTCCAGCGTGAAATCAAGATCCTCGGCGAATCCTCGCGCACGACGGTCCCAGTCGCCTTTGCCCGACGCCACCACCATACCCTCGCTGGACGAGCCGCCGTCGCTGCACTCCAGCTGCTGAAACATCGGTCTTGATACGTTGGTTACATTGACATTTAGAAGAATCGACTCGGCCGACGGAGAAAAGACCGCGCGGAGCGTGTCCTCCGCGTTAGAGGAGAGAAATGACCTCGTCTTGTGCACATTTACAAAATGGATAAAGCGACGGAGTCGCCGAAAGCTAAGTCTACTACGTTTTAATTACGGCCGATGGACTCACCGTCGCGTACTCCGGTTCGCTGGGAACGAGCCTGCTGCTTCGATTCTGCTTGGCCCCTCCGTTCATGCCGATAGTTTCCTTCGCGTCGGCCCCGATGCAAACGTTCGCGTACGCGCTCCGCGCGCCTTGGACACGGCGGCCCGACCGGCTCGAGCATTTGCATACGCGCGATACGGAAATGGTTTTGTCGTTCCGCGGCCCCGGGCCCGCCGGTATCGTTCCTCGGCGCTGTTCGTCCACCAGGAACACCGGGCACGAGCTTTCTTTCTTTCTCGGCTGCTCGTCACCCTTCGACGACGTGGACGACGTGGACAGATATCTGTGAGCGTGTTCACAGGTGCATAGGGAGGTGTACCAGGCAGCCGGGTTGTGCACGTAAAAGTGTCGCGCGTTGCTGTAGAGCTTCGAGTTTACCGGATTTATCCTCGCGGAGGGGGCGCCACCGTCGCCGTTCTGCTCGCTGGCCAACGGCCGTTTGCCGGGCAAGAAGGACGAGTTGTGGTAAACGTACTCGTAAATCCCGCCCTTCAGTCCGATCCCTTGGGCGACCTTCTGCGAGATATTCTGCAACATCTCCTCCGGCGTCACGGCGGTCTCGCCTTCTATCACAGAGTTCAGCGTTCGAGATAATTCGAGGAGGACGTCGCGGGCCGATGTGCCTGCAGAGTTTTCACAATCCCAGTCGCAGTACGAGTAGGCGTACGCGCAACCGCATCCGCAGCACGCGTACAAAGCTACCGGTGAATCGTAACATTTAATCGTGCTTAGTCAACCAGGGACGTTTCCTAGGCGCGAGCAAACTCTAGTGGAACTAGCCGCAGAGCTCGCGGACGTTACTGCTCGGAAGAGACCAGCGTGACTCGTCAAGGTTAAACAGAGCGACTGTAAAGTAGGCGGATCGGTGTGGCGAAGCTCTGCGGCGCGTTCTGTATCGTCGGAGGAAGGAATAACAGACTAGAGAGATCGAAGAATCGATGAATAGGTACTTTCAACTAATTGGATCCTCGGAATAGCAACTGGCATAGGACAGATTTAATAGCTAGCATCTCACCTGTATTCCTTCCGCCCGTAATACACTCGGAATACCAAATGCTCACCATCGTATTCGGGGTTTTCGTCGCCATGGTAAATGTCACGGGGGCTGGGGAGTGCAGACGGCCAGATCGGCCGCGGGATCGCCTCGCTCTCGTGAATCACAGCGAGCCCCCCACCGAGCTGGTCTTTCATCGACAGAGGCACGGTTCGAAAGAAGCTCTGGCCAGGGGCTGCCGACGCGTAACAAGAATAAGAGCCGGCGGACAAAGGCGGGGAATGGCTGGAGTAGCCGGAACTGGTAGAGGTTCGGCAGCATCTTCTCGGATTGTTACGAGCTGTCGTTGTCGTCGAGTCGGCTACGAACCTTGACACCTCGGCGTCTATCGAGTCAGGCTCTATCCTGTATAATTTTCGTCCCATTAGACCAGCGGCTAAACTCTCGGGCAGAGATTATTCGTGAAAGAAAAAAGAAGACCCGGCGCTATTTCGTTCTAGTAATCTCTAATGTCCCGTTCTTCTCCCGGTTTCTACCGGACACCCGCTCCTCGTCTCTCCTCGTCGCGCTGGAGCGGCGCACCGTCCCGACAGCGCGAAAGTTGACGACAAAAGTACCAAGCCAGCGCACGTTCGTTCGGCTGACCAGAGGCAATTACGCAAGTCGCGTCCACTTTTTAATTTCACGGTCCGTTGACGGGGAACGAGCACTTTACCATTCCGCCTCATGCAGGTCGGTTCTAGGCACCGCGTACAGATTGTCGGGATTGCAGGCGTATCGCTCGTTCGGTAGATGTAAGGCCAGCTTTGTACCGTCACCGTCGGGGCTGCTGTTCTGGTTACCGGCTGAAACTGCCAAGGCCGTTGCGATCGCGGCACTGGAACAGAATTTCCCGCGTTCCAGCATCCCCTGATACGGTCCAACAGTATCACCTGCGACCAATTTACAACGTACAGCGTCTTACGAGTCCACAGAATCGTAGGATAGAAGACAGAAAGCATTATCGTAGTGAGCTTTTAGAGCAGTGGCGCACCCAGAGGGCTCGTGGCAGCCCCAAAGAAGGGGCTTTGTGAAAAGAAAACTGGATTTCATCTGTCTACATATATAAAAGAAGAAGTCCTGACTGACTCATCAACGCCCAGCTCAAACCGTATAACGTAGGTACCCGCTAAGGAAGGATTTTTGGAAACTCCATCCCCAAGGAGGTGAAAAGGGGTAAACTGTACTTTCTCGGATTCCTTAATATCTCTCAGGCCCGACTAGATATCGACTTGGTTCTTATTCGCAAAGATTGCCCACAGAAATCTCTAAAAATCAATTTCAGGATTCTGCCCTAGTTAATCCCTAAGGGGGTGAAAAGGGATAAACTGTATTTTCTCGGATTCCTTAATATCTCTTAGGCCCGACTAGATATCGACTTGGTTCTTATTCGCAAAGATTGCCCACAGAAATCTCTAAAAATCAATTTCAGGATTCTGCCCTAGTTAATCCCTAAGGGGGTGAAAAGGGATAAACTGTATTTTCTCGGATTCCTTAATATCTCTTAGGCCCGACTAGATATCGACTTGGTTCTTATTCGCAAAGATTGCCCACAGAAATCTCTAAAAATCAATTTCAGGATTCTGCCCTAGTTAATCCCTAAGGGGGTGAAAAGGGGTAAACTGTGTTTTCACGGGCTTCTCAATGTCTCTTAGGCTCGATTAGATATCAACTTGGTTTCCACATACAAAGCTTTCCCATAGAAATCCCTAAAAATCAATTTCAGGATTTTGCCCTAATGAACCCCTAGAGAGGGGTGAAAAGTGGTAAATTGTGTTTTCCTCGAGTCCTTAATATCTCTTATTTTGCTAGTTCTTCAAATAAATATTTATAATCGTCTAACGAATCTCATTGAACCTGCATTAAAAATATTTTTATCCCTTCAACTCGGCTCCCCCCCCCCCCCCCCCCCCTCCAGGATTAAATCCTCAGTGCGCCACTGTTTGAGAGCCGTGGCAACTTCGGGAGAATCTAGAGGGTAGCGTTTAAGTTTAAAAAGATCTGTTATCACCGCAACATTTAACGCACAGTCTAGGTATGTCTCATCCTTACAGCACCCTGACGCAGGACTGCCTCGCGTGCAGATCTCTGTACCAATCTAATAACGCCAGCTCGGGCACGCGCGGCTGTCTGCGAGAAAGTGGAAAATCACTCGCGCCGTTGCATTAACTATTTAGCCGTAAGTGCATCGTTCTTTTCGATACGTCGTTGAGAACCGATGTGGCAATATGTCACGCGAAACAGCCTGGCGATTAGCGAGTCACCTTGGAGTGTTTAACGCTGAATTTCTAGCGCCTTTTACGATCGCGTATCTTCGGACTTTCGATTATCAGGATTGCCTGGCGAGACGAAACCCGAGGCCTGTGTTTAAATGTTGCTTGAAACCAAGAAAAAAACAAACAAAAACAAAACAACAAACATTAAATCGGAGAATTATACAGAGCGTAAATATCGAGATCGATGCAGGCGAAGCGTGGCTATTCCATCGAAGCTGATTGGGGGGGAAGTTTCGCGTGACATCAGTCCGACGGGTAGGATTGTATCTAACGGTGCCCGTACCCCGATGGTTCGTGGTTGATGACGGTGCTACCGCATGGGTTAGACGCAGGTTCGTCCAGGGCCAATAACCACCGCTGCATGCTCTTTCAGAATGATCGGTCGCGGGCTAAACGCCGCACGCTATCATTCTCCAGCCTCTTGTTTCTCACCGACATCTCGGCGTCCCTCCTCGACTTCTCGATATTCACTCGTACCGCTGCAAATGAAACCGACAAGCTATCAATTAATCAACCTATTCGCAACCTCTTCGACAGAAGCTTCGCGCGCTCGAAGTCATTGTCGAAATAAATGAACAGGCTCGGTATCGCTTTGGGCCTTCGAATAATCGGTACACTTGAATCAACAGAAACGCGGGACACTCGTTCGATAGTCGATTCTACCGAAAATAGATACGCACACGTACCTATATTTTTCTTAATCGTTACGCAGACGGGAATGTAACGAACGCCTATTGTCATTATACAAGCCCGATAGCGAAGAATTTCTTAGCTACACGCTGTTCGGTATTCCCTAGCAATAAAGCACGGGTCCGTAACGCCTGTGGAAGAGCAACCGCCCGACAACCGCGCGCGTCAGGTGGCCTGCTTTAATCGCGCGGTACGAGGCAATTGAATGGGACTACTTGAATACGTCTCTTGTTATCGAGGATAGAATAAAAGGCGCGGGGGAAAGAGCTGCGTGGCTCGAACGGCCGAAGAAGCAGTGGTTATCGTTTCTAAACAGCGAGGCGACCACGTCGATGCCCGGTAATCGTATTAGCAGCTGGACATCTGCGAGCGCGTATTTTTAGATTTCTGATCGACGATCAACCTGGATTCCTCGGCACCCTCTTACCGGTCCTCCTGCTCCTCCCCCCCCCCTCCGGGTAGCCGCGTTTTCCTCCACCTTTGTCTTTGCGCACGAAGCCATAGGTGTCGAAATCGGCCGCGTACACGCGATATCGCGGGTTAATCGAGCGAGATTATTGTATTCTCGCCTTGTCGCCTGTCCCCCCCTCCGTCTAGATTCGGTGGCCTAACGCGCAAGCTGGCGCAACCGGGGCTCGAGAGAGGCGCCCCACGGTGCCCCTGCTCGCGATCCTCCGGCGATCGTCTCGCATAGCGATCGAAGCGACAGGTAGCTACGCTATGGGGACATCGAGGCGGCGAGATCGCCACGCGCGCGTCAATGAAAAGGGAACGCTTCTCTGAATGCCAGGGGGATGGGATCGATTCATTATCGGCAGCTTAGATTTCGCAAGAGTCCATAAGCAGCCGTTTCGTCACACTTCGCTCTAACGCTGTCATTTCGTTTTCACCGGCTCTCGCCTCGGCGCCCCGACGGAATTTGTAATTCTAATTCGGCGCCGGTCCGACCGGCCGGCCGCGACGCGACGTAGACCCTCGATCTTCGAATCACCGATTTCCCCGAACGACCGGAGGGGGGCAGCTCTGTTTTATTAAACGGCCGGAGGAGCGTGGCCTGCCCGTGGTATACCATCGGGCCCCGTTTAGTATTGACGCGGTGGATGATCCACGTTTCAAGGTCGCTTTCACATTCGTCATGTTCACGTAAGAAATTGGACAACGCGAAACGGGTATTACGTTATCCAGGACATTCCGCGGCAAGAATGTAGGGTAATGTTGTATTTCTGCGGTAATGCCTGTTTAAAAGAGCCATCGATGTTATCTTCATTGCCGGGCCGCGGACAACGGCGAGATATGTAACGTACTTTTAAAAGGGAATCTGATAACCACGCCGACGGCGAGTTCGGTCTTCGTTGAATGGGAATAGCTTGGAAATAGCTCTCGGACCCTAAGGGGATTATCAAGCCCGTCGATAATACTTCTGCACGCGCGCCGAGAAAGGGAAGAAAGTTTCGGGAGGCGAGACTTTCTTCGCAAATTTAAAGAGCCGCCTAGGAGAGTTTGTTTACCGTGTCATCGGCGGTAGGAAAGTCTCCGGTGGGAATCCAAGTGTGTACGTAATTCCTGGGTGTTTGAAAGAACTCTGCTTATATTATAGGCAACAACTATGGCAACATATTACAGAGCGCGTGAGAAGAGTGTGTTATTTCATCATCGAGAAATTGCGAACGCTACGCAACGCATCTGAAATTCTACATCAAGGGATTCTCGCAAAAGGAGCTCTCGCTTAGTAACAGGCGATCTTTTTCCAGGCGCAGGATATCCTTTGATAAAAAGAAAAAAAAAAGATTTCTCTGACAAGTATAATATTCGCGAAACGCTGCCGGGGCCATTATTCGACGGAAGAATGAATCGGACGTAATTACCGCTAGGGCTGGGACTATTTGTCGAATATTTCGGTATTCGAATACTTCAGTTGCTCAATTATTTGGCGAATATAATTCGAATGTCCAAGTATTCGAACACTATTCGAATGTTCAAGTATTCGAATACTATTCGAATATTTAAGTATTCGAATACTATTCGAATATTTAAGTATTCAAATACTGATGTATTCGAATAGTATGATGTGAATTATAAATCAAGTTCTTTAGGTTCATTTGTCAGGGTGAAATCTTGTAAGCTAATTTCGATCCACTTCACACCATACTATTCGAATATAGCAGTATTCGAATAGTATTCGAATAATTTTCGAATATAGCAGTATTCGAATAGTATTCGAATAATATTCGAATATAGCAGTATTCGAATATAGCAGTACATATTCGAATAGTATTCGAATATAGCAGTATTCGAATGTTATTATTCGAATACTGAAATATTCGAAGTTTATTCGTAGCATTCGAATACTGAAATATTCGAAGTTTATTCGTAACATTCGAATACTTGTAAAATATTCGAATGTTATTATTCGAATACTGAAATATTCGAAGTTTATTCGTAGCATTCGAATACTTGTAAAATATTCGAATGTTATTATTCGAATACTGAAATATTCGAAGTTTATTCGTAACATTCGAATACTTGTAAAATATTCGAATGTTATTATTCGAATACTGAAATATTCGAAGTTTATTCGTAGCATTCGAGTACTTGTAAAATATTCGAATGTTATTATTCGAATACTGAAATATTCGAAGTTTATTCGTAGCATTCGAGTACTTGTAAAATATTCGAATGTTATTATTCGAATACTGAAATATTCGAAGTTTATTCGTAGCATTCGAATACTTGTAAAATATTCGAATGTTATTATTCGAATACTGAAATATTCGAAGTTTATTCGTAGCATTCGAATACTTGTAAAATATTCGAATGTTATTATTCGAATACTGAAATATTCGAAGTTTATTCGTAACATTCGAATACTTGTAAAATATTCGAATGTTATTATTCGAATACTGAAATATTCGAAGTTTATTCGTAGCATTCGAATACTTGTAAAATATTCGAATGTTATTATTCGAATACTGAAATATTCGAAGTTTATTCGTAACATTCGAATACTTGTAAAATATTCGAATGTTATTATTCGAATACTGAAATATTCGAAGTTTATTCGTAGCATTCGAGTACTTGTAAAATATTCGAATGTTATTATTCGAATACTGAAATATTCGAAGTTTATTCGTAGCATTCGAGTACTTGTAAAATATTCGAATGTTATTATTCGAATACTGAAATATTCGAAGTTTATTCGTAGCATTCGAATACTTGTAAAATATTCGAATGTTATTATTCGAATACTGAAATATTCGAAGTTTATTCGTAACATTCGAATACTTGTAAAATATTCGAATGTTATTATTCGAATACTGAAATATTCGAAGTTTATTCGTAGCATTCGAGTACTTGTAAAATATTCGAATGTTATTATTCGAATACTGAAATATTCGAAGTTTATTCGTAGCATTCGAGTACTTGTAAAATATTCGAATGTTATTATTCGAATACTGAAATATTCGAAGTTTATTCGTAGCATTCGAATACTTGTAAAATATTCGAATGTTATTATTCGAATACTGAAATATTCGAAGTTTATTCGTAGCATTCGAATACTTGTAAAATATTCGAATATTAAATTATTCGAATAGCACAAGCCCTAATTACCGCGTCCCGTGGTACCACGTTTGCCGCGCAGAATCGCGGATAAACGCGGCACTCCAATTAGACTGGGTAATTAGGTCGACGAATAGCGCCGGAGACTCTCGCGCGAAACCGAATCCCGAGCGCTGGAGGGATACCAGTAGCGTGGCGTAGGGCGACGGGACCGGGGCACGGCGAGATGCTGGCCAAGTGCCCTGTTTGCTCGTCGCTTTACACGCAGGTAATCGTGGTACTCCAATTACCTAGTACCGTGGATCGGCGTGCAGGCCGTAGCGCGGCCGGCACTCCGCATTCCGCCACTTCCAGCAGGCCACTTTCACGTCGCTTACAGCCCCGCTCCTCTCGATGTTCACGTATTACACACGGTGCACCCTGGAATGTCGATTGACGTTACAAAAGTCCTGTGCTTGGAGAAGAATGCGACTGGCGAGAGCCAGAAGCTCGATATTACGCGGGGGATATGGATCGTTACATGGAAACTCTCTGTTACGCAACCGGCTGATTTTTCCCTCCCCGATATAGCAGCCGGTTAATTAAAGGGCGAATAAAGAAGCGGTTGGCCGGAGCGTACGCCACTGGGCGAATCGGTTATGGTAACGCTAATGGGAGGTAACATTACTGAATGGACGGGGATTACTTCGGGGCCGCGAGAGGTTCTCGCTGGATACAACAGGCTTTCCCGATCCGTCTATCCGTTCTTGTCTCACAAAAGCTTTGCCGAAAAACGACGCGCCGCTGCACCGCCTCGCTTTCTCTGTAATTTATGCCTGTGACCCCTTTCCCGAATTTTGCTTCTTTATTCCCCCCCGCCGCTCCGGATCCTTTCTAAAAGCCTCCGCGGTATGGAATATAGCGATGAGTAATCGTGTCGGGTGCCCGCGACGGCCAATCATCGGTATCATCCATCAGCGTTTTAATCGCGCGACTCCGATCGGTTGCATAGTCCTCGCGGTAAACCGGGAGCCGAGCGTCGGTCGCAGGTGTCTTATCGATCGCAAGTAAATCGCAGCGTCGGAGAGAGGGGACGCCATCTAGAAAGTAGAAACAGGATATAGTAGCTACGCGCGCTGGAGCCATCAAGCGGCCCGCGAGGATGTCCCTCTTTCATCCAGCTGGGTGCGAGCGAAATTCTAAGAAAGGAGGAATTGTCGTGGACCGCGGTCTGCCGCAGTGTGCCAGGGGAGCGAGTTAAAGAAGAGGCGAGGTGGCGAAGCGTCGTAGAGGACTTATCTGATAGGAAGATCGGTGCGGTCCACGAGACGGAGCCGCGAAAAATATTTGACTCGCGAACTTTCACTCGCACTCATTCAGGGCCGTCCCGCGAAAACGTGCTCGGGCCTGGTGGACTCGATAATAAAACGCCAACCGACCCCGTTGCGCCTGCTACTCTACGACGCGCTACGCCACCGGGCCAACTTCTTGCCTATCTAAGGGGCCCCGTCCGAAAACGATTCACGGGACCGCTTTCACGAGTATCGAAAGCGGCCGGTGCCGTGATTTCTAATCGGTGGGACCCAAGCGCCGCCTCTCCCGTCGCGGTCCAATCCTTTACGAAATTCATAGCCGAGAACTTGGACAGCTCGTGGCGACGGAATGATTTGCAGAAAACCGGGGATCGCAGAGTCATCCGATCCGAGGGACATCCAAGGTGGATTATAGACGAATCTCGCGGCGGGCTTTCAAGTCGCGCGTCGAAGGATTAGGAAGCTTCTTCTAAACACCGAGTATATATCACGCGGACGCTCGGTGCCCAGCGTTTCTCGGCTTTTTCGGGAGCAAATTGAATTTTTAGGTCGCCGATATGTAGGGCAGAGATCCATGCCCGATCCAGGCGGAGAGAATTTTCTTTCGGAGCCGCAAGAAAGGCAAAATAGCCCTGGGCGAGGCGCGCAACTTTCATGCATCGCAGATTCATGTTTCGTATACGGTCGAGCAGGTATATAAGCTACGCGCGGGCCGGGCTCGATATGTCCACGGGGCAGGTATACGCTTTTCTTTTCGCCAGAGAAAGTACAAAAATAACAATTGCTTCGCGGCAATGAGCGTGTATGCCCGTGGATTACGTCAGTACGCTGGCCCGCGCGCTTAAGTACGCGCCTCGATCGTTATTTATTCAAAGAGACACCGACGATTCAACTTCCTTTGGTTCAAGTGCTTGCTGTACACTGAAATTGTCGATAGTAAAGGTTTCTTCCTTCGCGGAAGGCCAGTGGTCTACGAATCGCCTGAATTCAGTGATACGGCGCGCGCACGAGCCGGGCGATCCTGTGCGAAGGTCAGCTTCGAATTAAAAACGTCGATGTCCAAGTAGGTATTATTAAGAACGAGTAATAAAGACCACGGAGTACAAAGTAAGGCGGCGAAACTTTTCAGTGGGTGTACCAGTTGATCCGTACCAATGAAAAGTAGCACAGGAGGATCTTCTTGAAACCGATAAGAGATTCTTCAGGTCTGGTTTAACAAGCTCTTGGACGGCACGTTCGATTTTTTTGTCCTAAAGTCACTGATCCCAACGAATGTCCATCTATTTCTATAACTCGCTGCAATTCTAAGTAACCCATCCGTTCAGCTATGAAAAGTAAATAGTCAACGCACAGTATCGAGTAATTGGAGACGAGGGTAAACACAACTGGACGTTGCTCGAGATCGCTGAGCGCGATAAGAATCGGTCTCGGCGAAAACAACGAGCGGTAACGCGGCAAGCGGTGACCGTTACTTCGAGGCAACAATCAGCAGAGCAAAACTAAATTATATGGCGCCTCCGTTTACCTTCGTCGTTCCCCTACCAAACTCAGAATCCTCCACTGTGTACCTTGAACGACTACCTGTTTTAATAAGCGCACGTAACCGCTTTAAATCCTTAACCAGAATGGTAATTCGCGTGCCACCTGCGTGGGCAAATTCGTCCCATAAATCGTCTATGATCTTTCTGTAGAGAATTGCCGTCACCGAGCGTGGCATCTACATATTCAACGGGCACGGAGGATGTCGCTCTTGACTGAAAATTTAATAATAAACGACGTTTCGAGTGTACTCCAGTGGCGGGGCCAGAAGGGGGGAGAGTTAAGGGGCCCTAGCACTCCGCAAAGAAAACGGCAAGAGGAAATTAACGTAACCACGGCTGAAATAATTCGAGAGCTTTGTAAAGAGAAAGAAAGCTGGGTTTTATTATTTAAATAAATTTTTTAAGTCACCTAATGAATTTTATTAAATTTCCATTGAGAATATTTGTATCCCTTTAAATCGGCCTCCCCCCCAAGATTAAATCCCGAGCGCGCCACTGCTGTACTCTGATTAATTGGGCGTACCACGGTAATCTTTACGTTTCAGGCGCATTCGCGACGACCTGGATGGCTGTTACGGTGGCGCCTGTGAGCAGGGGAGCGCGACAGCCAGGCGAAACGACCGATTTTAAGCTACGAAAAGAGCGAAGATCAACCGGATCATGAAAGTGAACGACCAGGATTCCCGCAGAGGACGAGCACCGTGGTTGAGAAAGATCGACTGTGGACAGACCCTGACTTTTCGACCCGCGGCACGATGACTCGAAGACCATTGATCGTCTCGTGTTCTTATATCCTCGTCCTTCGGCTCTAACATATGGCCATCCTGTCGAGACTCGCGTCGTTTCGCAACCCTCGTTACCACGGAGGGTCGCGCGACGTAAATACTCCGCTGCTCGACTCCTCGATAAATATACGTGTGTGTGGGTTCCTTGCTACTATCGTCCTTGGCGATTTTCGCCCCCTTTTGCCGAGCGAACGCTGCCGCCTATATTTCGCAACACCGGGATAGATGTTAAGCGTAAGCATTAGGCGGTTGAGTAAGGTCAAGTCCAAGTCGATTCGGAAAATGAAAGATACGGTTGACGGCGAGGAGATTTGTGTAAAGTGTTGTCAATAAATTGTATATTCAATTCACTCAGTCCTTGACGCGTCGGCTCGTTTGCATTTTCAAAATTCAAGAATCTGCAATTCAGAGTTCGATAACGGACAGAGGTGGAGTGCGTAACTGTTCGAGGGGAGGATAAACGTGTGGGTTAGGCCCTGGTTAATGTCACTAATTGAGAGCCGAGCGGTTCAGCGCGAGAATTATAGTAGGACGTAATGTATTAAGCTGCGAAGAGTGGGTCATCTTAGCTCCCACTCTGCCCCCACGCGGAGCTGCCTCCGAAAAGTCACATGCGCTCCCTTGCACCTTCGTCTTCAATTCCGAATGCTTAATCTCTGAATAATAGAGTGGGTCGTGTTAGCTCCCACTCTATTATCCGGAGATTAAACATTCGGAATTAAGAATGAAGGAGCAAGGGATCTCATTGACTTTGTCCAGCCAAATCATCTTAGGCCCCTGATCGCTAAATTATAAATCAAACTTGTGGAGCGAAAGATGAATTAAATTTTCGAAATTACTATTCAGGTGAAATGCACGCGTTGATGTCTCCGCGTCATCGCGGATGTAGTAATGCAGGTGCTGTCGCGGCCAGACGAGCATGATTTATCGTCTAAATCTAAACGTGCACGCTACACGCGTGGATATCCTATCGATATATTCGCTCTGCGAAGTACAATCTAGATTTATAGCTTTTCTGTAGAGCATCAGTGAGACTTTTCCGACGAGATCTCGAGATTAATTCATTTAATTATACATTACATTGATATTCAATACAAATACAACCTCTGACAATACTAATTCAATTCAAAAGCAAAATTAACATCAAGCGAAACTGGATTCTTACATTAACCACGGACAGCTAAGATTGAAGGTTATCTATCCCATAGATGGTAAAAGTAGAGAGTGCGTTAGGGAAAGAGTGTGTTCAGCTAAATTCGTACGAAGACAATGGTTCGTTCGCTGAAAGATTCAATATCCCGCGATATGACTTGGTAGCCGTATATTTCGCACGGTCAATCGCACTTAGCTTTAAATGAAATTCGTATTACGCATGTTCGAGTACCTGTGCCTCTGTCCCTCTCCTCGTTGCGATTGCCTTTGCGCGCGGAGGAGGCTGGGCGAGCCGGGAGACGACGACTTTCACGCGCGTGCCAGCGCGACCGTTACACTCACAATGTTACACTCGCGGGCGCCCAAAAGAAACTGAAAGTCTCGCTCGCGGGTTCCTTAACCCCCACCGTCGCGTCGAGGGCTCTCCGTCCGGCTGCGTCGAGCTTCCCCCACCATTTATCGGTTCCACTGATCCCACCGCCGCCGAAAATCGCTGCCCCTTCTACCCGCGATTGAACCTCGGCTTATCCAAATTAATTAGGGGACACCCGCGATAATTTAATAATTTATATACTAAGATTGCAGAAGTTATTTTCTCGTGCCTTTCATAGCTTTTACGGTGCTTCTTAAATTTCCCGTGCTTGATCCGCGACGTTTGCATTCGATTTCGCCGATTCGAGGCAGGGGTGGGCAGGAGATGACGTCGATGCTGACGTCTTTTTAGAATCTGAGATAATTTTACGGATTATGGTTCGTGCAGGTGTCTGAGATTGTATGTATGTACGATTGTAACTCGATCGTCCGATGTTGGAAGATCGTGGCTACAGGTGGTAGCGAGTTGCTGTCTCATTTCTGCGAGGCATAACAACGAATCGGAGAGAATTATTTGAAAATAACACTCGACAGGCTTGCGCCTCGATCATGCGCAACTACTCTGCTATTTACGAACTTGCCGTGCCTTTCGCTGTGTTGTATTAATCCATCGATTTAACGTGCACGGTTAAGAAACAGAGAAATTGCAGCGGAACGCGACGCACGCCGTTCGAAGAAGTAACCTAAGTAACCTCCACGTTAAGTGAAAAGTTTCGAACTATATATCGAAAGCTAAAGTCGAACGGTGATCGATAGTGCCTTCGATGTAAGTCGATATTCGATCACATTCGATATACAATGTTATTTACGGTGTAAATTGGAGTAACCTTCTTACGGGAAGCTGTGTAAATTTTGTTTAATGTAAATATAATATACGTTTATAATGAATAATTTTACCGAAGAGTTGTTTGATGTTTTCGAAGAAACAGACGATATAATAGAAGTGATTCCGCCCCCAGCGAAGCAAAAAGAGTCGCATGCACCGTTAAACGAAAAGTAAGGATAAGTTTCTTCCGAAACCTTTGCACGAGATAACCTTGAAATAAGTTTAAAGAATGCCTTCGATTGTAATCGTAACGTATAAATACGTAGGAAAAGTGAAGCGGAGAGCGGTTCGAAACGAGAGCACGAAACCGATAACGATGCAGCATTCTTCAAGAAATTACGACCGGACCCAGTCTTGGAAGATATAAAGTAAGGCAGCGTTCAGTGTCATTTCCAAACAACACCTCCGTTAGGTTCAACACGAGCGCAGTTTACGATTACTTAACTGGGAATTTAAAAAATTATACATGTTCACTTTCTTCTCTAATAGCATAGATGACTTAGCGCCGCGTATCAAGATACATACGATAGAAACTATCGAATCGTGCACCCACGAAGTTGCAGTTCCGCCAGATTATGACTACGTACCGTTGGAGCGTAAACAGAAGAAACTAGCCAAAGAGTATAAATTCATACTGGACCCTTTCCAAAAGGAAGCGATATTGTGCATCGAAAACAATCAGTCCGTTCTAGTTTCTGCGCACACGTCGGCTGGTAAAACTGTCGTCGGCGAGTGAGTATCGCGATGCGAGATAGCGATGGGAGTTTCGGTACGCTTGTTACTAATTTGTAAATTTTGCAGATATGCTATAGCGTGCTCGTTGAGGGATAAGCAAAGGGTGATTTACACGACTCCTATAAAGGCGTTGAGTAATCAGAAATATAGGGAGTTCTTCGAAGAATTCAAGGATGTCGGTTTAGTGACCGGAGACGTTACGATTAACCCAACAGCTAGCGTTCTAATCATGACTACCGAAATTTTAAGGAACATGCTTTACAGGGGATCCGAGGTTTGTTTCTAGGACTGCGTTAACGATTACTATCGTGGTAATAATAACTGTAAAAGTGTATTTAATTTCTTCGCAGGTGATGCGCGAAGTTGGTTGGGTAATATTCGATGAAATTCATTATATGCGTGACAAAGAAAGAGGCGTCGTCTGGGAAGAAACTTTGATATTACTACCGGACAACGTGCATTACGTATTCCTTTCTGCTACGATACCCAACGCGCGACAGTTCGTCGAGTGGGTTACGCACTTGCATAAGCAACCGTGTCACGTTGTTTATACGGACTACAGACCGACTCCTCTGCAACATTATATATTCCCCGTTGGCGGGGATGGAATACATTTGGTTCGTAAGATGATAACATAGAACGATCCGTTGGAATATAACGAGAAACTTATCGATGGTTATTAACGCGTAGGTCGTAGACGAGACGGGACAATTTAAAGAAGATAACTTCAACAGAGCAATGGCTTGCCTGCAACACGGCGACGCAGCTAAAGGCGACACGAAAGGTCGCAAAGGGGGCCTTCGCGCGACGAACGCCGGGCAGACGAATATCTTCAAAATGGTGAAGATGATAATGGAGAGGAACTTTGCGCCTGTAATCATATTCAGTTTCTCGAAAAAGGACTGCGAAATCTACGCGATGCAAATGGCTAAATTAGATTTGAACACGATAGAAGAGAAGAAACTAGTGGACGAAGTTTTTAATAATGCTATGGATGTTCTCAGCGACGAAGACAGGCGCTTGCCGCAAGTTGAAAATGTATTACCACTTTTAAGACGTGGAATAGGAATTCATCACGGTGGACTGCTCCCGATTCTGAAAGAAACCGTGGAGATATTGTTTGGCGAGGGTTTGATAAAAGCGCTGTTCGCCACGGAGACATTCGCGATGGGGCTGAACATGCCAGCGCGGACTGTCTTGTTCACGGCGTCACGAAAATTCGATGGCAAAGATTTCCGGTGGATCACGTCCGGGGAATACATACAGATGTCTGGTCGAGCCGGCCGAAGAGGCTTGGACGAGAAAGGAATAGTAATATTAATGATAGACGAGCAAGTGAGTCCAGTTGTTGGTAAAGCGATAGTACAGGGGAAACCAGACCCTATCAATTCAGCGTTTCATTTAACGTACAACATGGTTCTGAATCTCCTGAGAGTCGAAGAAATCAATCCGGAATACATGCTTGAAAGGAGCTTCTATCAGTTCCAGAATCAAGCCTCTATTCCTAATTTATACAACAGTAAGTAGACTATTTATTTAACAATCGATCGTTACAGTTTCGTATAAAATCACTATCCTTACAACTTATTACAGAGGTGAAAGATTTGCAGACATTGTATAATGCAGTGACTATCGATAAGTATACCCAAATATCGTCTTACCACGACATACGTGAACAACTCGAACGTCTTAGTAGCGAATTCAGATCGTACCTAACGAAACCGGAATATCTGCTTCCGTTCTTACAGCCTGGAAGGCTAGTGAAGGTATGCACTTACACGTATTATTTACAATCCGTGGTGTATCGGGTTCTACAATTCCGACAACGATATTGCAGGTGAAAAACGAGAACGAAACGTTCGACTGGGGTATCATCGTGAACTTTAAAAAGAAGAATCCTAAAAATCCGACGAAAGAGAGCACAGTTATCGTTATTGATATTTTGCTTTATATTTCGAAAGAGTCCAGCGAAGGATGCCCGATACCTTGCCGCGAGGGAGAAGACGGCGAGGTGGAAGTGGTTCCCGTTGTGCACACATTAATTTCTCAAATCAGCTCGCTTCGATTATACTATCCGAAGGATCTAAGACCGTCTGATAACAGGAAAAGTGTATTGAAAACGATACAGGAAGTGAAAAAAAGATTTCCAGATGGACCACCGCTACTGAATCCTATTACAGACATGCGGATAGAGGACGAAGCATTTAAAGACATCGTTAAGAAGATCGAAGTGCTGGAAGAAAGACTGTACGCTCATCCTTTACACAAGGTAAGAAAACACTGTTTCTTGTCCCTGTATGCTACTTATAGCACTGAGTTCTACATATTATTACGATCGAACACAGGATCCCAATGTAGACACGCTGTACGAACAATTTCTGCACAAAGAGGACTTGGCTAATCAGTTGAAGCAAGGCAAACTGGAATTGAAACGCGCCAAGTCGATCCTTCAAATGGAAGAGCTGAAGTGTAGGAAACGAGTATTACGACGAATGGCCTACTGCACAGCAGCGGATGTTATAGAATTGAAAGGACGCGTCGCTTGCGAGCTTAACGGAGCGGACGAGCTGTTAATGACAGAGATGATCTTCAACGGATTGTTTAATTCGTTAAGCGTTCCACAAATGGTGGCGTTGATCAGCTGCTTTGTTTGCGACGATAAATCGAACGAGATGCCCAAGAGCACCGAGGAATTAAGTGGCCCGCTTAGACAGATGCAAGATCTGGCCCGGAGAATAGCGAAAGTATCCACCGAGGCTAATTTAGAATTGGACGAAGACGCGTACGCGGAAAGATTCAAGCCGTACTTGATGGACGTTGTGTATGCATGGTGCAAAGGCGCCACCTTCTTACAAATTTGCAAAATGACAGACATATTCGAAGGTACGTTAAAAAAAAAACTTTAATTCCTCTCGTCAGAGATCATTGATTTATGTTTCTGTATTTAATCTCTTACTGGTTTCTAGGTTCAATTATAAGATGCATGCGCCGTCTAGAAGAAGTTCTTAGACAATTGTGTCAAGCAGCAAAGAACATTGGAAATACGGATTTAGAGAATAAATTTAGCGAAGCAATTAAACTTATAAAACGCGATATTGTATTTGCCGCATCTTTGTATTTATAATAAAAGTTCTCAAAGAGATTCGCCATTATTTAAAATATATATATATAGATATATATATAATTTTTTTTATTACGAGTTCCATTTATATATTCAACGAATTAAACTCTTCTCTATATACTTTTTTTTATACTTATTGCAATCACGGCAACGACAAACAAAAGGCAGCTTTTGTTTGTGGTTTCTCAGAATGTAATTTATTCGTGAAAATTTAAAATACACAATGCACATGCATGGAAAGGACTTTTCTTTTTATAATATAAAACTACATTTGTCGTACGAATTAATAGTACGAAAAATTACAGCATAAAAATGTAGTTACATGATAATAAACAGAACTCATATTAACTGACAACTATTCGAAACTTGTTAAATAAATAACACTTTCAGAATATTGCGATGCTTAATTCCTACATTTTAATTTAATTACAACAAATTACTTATCGTTCTTCTAAAATTACTGTCTCTTGAGGACAAAATTTTAGATCCATGAGCGTGAGCTTCGAATCCATGGACGTTAACTGGAACAGATAGGAGCCACTCTGAATTCGATCGAAGCGTCGAACGAAAGTTTCAATCTAACATCATAAACTCATGGTGGGCGCGCGTGCACAGGTTTTCATTATTCGCATTTAACTCCACGAAGCGAATGGCATAAAGGAAATATCTATATAATGAGAACTCAAATGCTTACATCATCTACTTACATCCCTTCGAGGCCAACTACTTAGGAGCTTGTATTCTTCCGTAGGATAACCTTCCACAATGAGGAAATTAAGAAGCGTCTGTAACGGCGTGTCGGGTTGAAATCTACGTTCTAGGAATTTCCCAGCTGGAAGTCGTACTTTTACTTTCAACACACCGACGCCAGCCCCTTGCTGTGGTTCAGGGGGTAAACTCGACTCCACTGCCTGCCTGTGAGCTTCTTTCCTCGCTTTCTCATTCTCTTCCTGCTCTTGCTTTTTCTTCTCTAGCTCCTCTTGCATATACTTTGCGTACTCTTTCGCTCTAAAAATCACACGCACGTATGTATCCTTAGTAATCAAGAAATCGCGAAAGATTATTTCTATCGAAGCGATCGATGCGATTATCTCCCGTTTACCTATCAGCGGCTAAGCTTTCTTGATATGCCCTATCTTGTTCTTGCTTCACTTTTTCTCTAGCTTGTCTTTCTTCCTCCACTCCAATATCGGTTCGTCTTTGCTCCTACGAAATGCGACGCAACATGTATCGACGAATTCACGGAATAATGTTACTTGTACTTTAATTTTACCTGAAACACATCTACAGCGTGAATTAGGTTGGTTAACAGTTCGTTTACGCCCACATTCCCATGAACTGTCGTAAATATTTCTGTATTAGATCTGGTTCTCATTATAATCACAAGAACCGGCAAGGTGTCGACGTCTATATTTTTCATAGCTAACGCTGCGACCGATCCTAGTGTCTGTTTTACGGATAAAAGAAACCTGTAACTCAAGAGCAATTTGTTTTAGAGAGGAACAGCCGTCGTATCATCAAAAGGATATTAAACAATTTCTTCTACAATGCCGCTACATACCTTTGCTTATTAGACTCGTAGGTAATATCCCAACCCCATACAATGAAATTCGCAGACAGAACTTGGAGTATTGTTTCAAACCCTAACAATTGCGTACAAAATACATTTGTTAACACACTATTATCGTGATGTAAATACACAGCCAACAACTTTCTCTGCAATCATATAAATTACATGAAACTTTATATACCCGACGCGTTCAACGTGCATTCCGATTAAATTACCTCTCTTGCTGGCTTCAAGCACGATTCTTTAACGGCATCTTTAAATTTGCCAGTGAAAAATTCTGGATGTGCTGCCCCGTATCGTTTCTCAAACTCCTCCGCAAAATGGAGCGTACCCATTGTCTCGTCTATTACATTTTCCGGCACTATAAGAAGGGCACTATCAGCATTCTTAGCATTCATCCGATAAAATTTTGCGCGTTACTTTATATTAGCTAAATTGGTCGATAGCTTATCAGAGCTGAAATTTACTCACTAAGACGCTCGATTTTAGTAGATTTGAAATCTACAAAAATATCATCTTCGATGTTAAACGACTCGGGAACATCGAATTCCTCTACGTCGTCCGCCTCGTCTACCGAACTGTCGCTTCCAGCCAAGTCTATAACATCCTGCGAATAAATAAGCGTTACTAAATCGTTACGTACACAATCTTGTTACTATCAACGATACCTTCTTCTCCTCTTTCATAGGAAGTTCATTAACAGAGAGATCGTGCTCCGGGTAAGAAATCCCACTTTGGGCCAGCATAACGCTGTCGTTCTGCACCGAACTCGGCCAACCTTTCCACTGCTGATTTCGAACAGGAACATCTATTAACGCGTAAATACCCGACTTCACGTCCAAGATTGTGCTCGATCCAAGAAACTTTAAATTATACGTTTTCTTATGTATTTCGTCTTTTATATTTAAGGTGTACGTTTGAGTCATATGCTCCGACAAACTTGAACTGAAAGCATAACGAACGTGCTGGAACTGCGAATAGAACATCGAAACGGGATCTCACAGATTTACTTACTTATCAGTCGTTACATCGACCTCTTCTGTCGTCGAGGACAAATACAAAGTGTTCTCTTTGGGTAGATATAACGATTGTAACGGCGTATAAAGCGTCTCTGGTACTTTTTTCCATCCGTGAAGGTGTTGTTGGCAAGGTGGAATATTTGTCTTCTCCCATATCAGCTGTTTGAGATCTCCTGCGAATAATACGTTTCGATTGAAAAGCGGCAACGTCGCCGCCAAGTAAGGATAAAAGCAGCGTAGCGATTACTTACTCAGGCACGAAAATTCGGGCAGATTTATTTTATAAACAGTACTAAGATAGTTGACATGGAATGTGAGCATTCTTCCTTTCGTGCAATTCTTAGGTTTACTCGTCCCTGGCTTAGAATTCTCTACCACGTCCATCTTTGAATTGGCTTTCGGCTCGTGAACCGTTTGAGAAGTGGACGAAGACGAATGAGGCATTCTCTCGATTTCTTCTATCATTTCTATATCGGGACTCATTTCTGAAGGTAACTGTTGCGTACCACGAGGCATGGCTAGATTCACAGCTGCCTATAACGGTAGATTAATACAATTAGTACGTCGACACAATTCTATGCCAGCACATTTACAAAACCACTTGCCAGTAAATCCCAATTTGATTCTTCTAAATATTTCATAGCATCGCCAACATCGTCGATACCAGTGCATGCCTGAAACACAGCATAACAAATACATTCGTACTAATACCGAATAGTTCTTTTAAATAACGTCGGAACGAAAGCAATTTCGAAGCCCACTTAAAACTAATAGACGATAGAACGATTCTTAATCCGTATTCACATCTCCAGTTTCGCAACCTTCCTTACAAACTTTCATGACTCATAAACAGAAATCGTGTAAAAGACAAAGAAACCAGCATATCCATGAGAAGACATTTAAAGATAGAGAATGCCGAATATTATAGAATGTTACTGAAATTCTCTTAAACGTTCACAGCCGACGTTGGAATTTTGACAGATTCGAGACAAAACGAGTAGAGAAATGTCGCGTTACACTCATAGATCCCAACTATTATCAATGTCATTAACGCATACATCATAACCTAAAAAGTCTTATTTGTGTTTGAAATTAGCGATGAACCGAAGTCCGGATAGATCACCTGAAAGTCAGCCAAAATCTCGTCCCGCAGTCCAGCCATCGTGTCCTCGTTTCACTGTCAAACTTGAGCAAATACACGAGCCACGAGAGCTTATTTTATCACCCTTTGAATCGTTACAAGCAACACGCACAATGAACGCAAGCCATCGATGTTAAACCTCACCAAACCTCACGCTGCCTTAAAACGAACATTGAACCATCTATAGTGTTTATATATTTTCCTTTGCGACATCAAACAATTGTTCGTATATCGGGCGATATCGAGGGAGATATTTTCACTTCTCGACTAAAAGTACTCTAATAACAAGCGAGAAATTACGATTGGTGGAACCGTAAATCGTTATAAGTGTTCTCCAATCATATTCAAACGATACGAAATACGCGTGCGGACAATTTATATTGTAGTTGATACTCGCGATATGATTACTTTTCTAGTGTTCCGTATTATGCTGATTTTATTACTTTCAATAATATTTATTACTTTTGAAAGAGTATTTAAAAATTTTCTTCAGTTCGTGGAGCAAGGACCGCTGTGTCTATCTGGCGGTGAAATCTACGAACTACAGTGCCCGACTCGGTATTTTTTCTCTTTTTCTAATATCTCCACCGTTTCCACTGTCATCGTCATGTGATCCTGTAAACCCGTGCAAGTTTTCCTGATAGCAACGTTACGAACATTCCAGTTCGCGCGTTCTACCGTTAGGTGGCTAGAACGTTCCGCGGTCGATACATGGAACGGACGTTTAAAACGATTATTCGAACAATTCAATTCTTATTCTCTATAATAATATCACTGTAGATTGAAGAGTACCAGCGATTTTTTATAATTAAGAGCATGGTACTCTCGTATATTTATACCCTGCAAATTCATTAAACCTGATGAAATTTATACGATAATTGTTGGAATATAGGTTTGTTGCAACAAGAATTTAGCAACAGCTGCTATTATCTTGTTCATGTTCAGAATTATACTCTATTATTCCTTGTTTCTATGGTTTCTTTGTAACAAGCTTTCATTACACTCTCGTTTATATCCTTGCTACGTAATAGTGTTAATAAAACCTTTTCTCAGTTTCAAGCTATTTTAATTTCAATTAAACTAACAATAATAATATTAGTCCGAAATGTCTCTAGATCGACCACGTCGGTCAATAATTTCCCTGCCGCATTGGCGTAAAAACACCGAAAACCAATTCTAAGGAGCTTTAAAATATGAAAAGCAACATTTCCCGCCCGCTATCTCTAATAATTTCCAATCGAGATCCGCTTATGGCGCATTGCACGAAACGACGAAACACTTTGTATAAATAAATACATAACGCTAGTAACGGCTGATTTTCACAGATCGTGTTTAGTTGATTCCATACAGTATTTAAAAATGCATGATTTTTAGATTTTATGAATGGAATTGAAACAGATGCATAATGCACTGGTGCGACTTGCGCTCCATGATGTAATAAGTGGATCATTAATCGCTTCGTAAAGAGCCTTTTCGTCAGATTGAAAGGGATTAAATTGACTTAAAGCTGGGCCCGCGACTCGTATCTACATATAAATTGGGATACGGGCTTAATTGTGCAACATGAAAAATAGGAGCCCCACGGTCCGTGACGGTAACAGAAACGGGTTACATTCCGTCCACGTGAAATCAGTCGTAAATTCGCAGTAGTTGTTTCCATTGTCAAAACGAGAGTTTTGTTGCGTGCATCGTAGTCCGCGCGCGTGGCCGTTCGAGGAAGAAGAGACTTTTTTTTATGCCTTCCACGCCGGGCACCGCCACTCTATCATGATCAAATTATTCTCGTTAAAACAGGCGAAAAAGGATGGCGAGTCGCCGAAACCTGGCACCCAAAAGAAGGCATCCGCGGCACAACTGAGAATCACAAAAGGTTTTATCGACAACCCCCTCGTTGCCTTCCTGCCAGTTTACTTTGTTCGGTTAACATTATTGTCGTTCTGTTAACGCGCAAACAGTAAAGCTGCAGCAGATTTGTGTATGGAAGTATCGCGAGGTTTTCGTACCCTCAGCCTTACAACCTTCATATTTCCATACAGTCAATCTACTGTTTCTCCACTTTGACTTATGCCATTACACGTACAGTGCTATATACTTACTTCCCTTCCCTTCAGAATAAAATTTTAATAGAAAGGATAGCAAGCGGAAATTTAAATCCACAAACTCTGGGTTTGTTGGCTATCGCGTTGCTTGGTTTACCGGTTTGGCTTACCGCGGAGTCTGTTAGATTTGGATAATCAAAGTGTGTCTTTGGTTTACCAAGACTTTGTCTTTTATCTCTGCAGTTGTACAACTACGTAAACGTTGGAATTTATAGAATGTTCGATTTGCGTTGTTCGCTCCTCCGCTCTGAGCTGTTCTTGTTAGTCTTTAAGTAACAATAATAAACTTTTGAAAGAGGTCACGAAATATCTCTTCTCGGTTGTACAACTACAAAATGTAACAGAAGTGTCTATAATAGATTTCAAACGCAATATTCTCGAGGCTACTTATAAAGTTTGAAGCAGGAGCGTAGTGTTTTAGTTGTACAAAATGTTAACCTTTGAACGACCTTGAAACATTGATCTTGGAACATTAGTTTTGTACACGCTTTCCTGTATTCAAAAATACCTCGATATTACCGAATTTGATAGTTAAATGTTAGTTGTAATACTTTGATTAAGGCCTACGATTATGCTAACATAGGAAATAAGATTGTTGAAACATATGTTTTGTTTTTTATAGACATAAACGAGCTGAATCTTCCGAAAACATGTGGGACAGAATTTCCCGATCCGGACGATCTTCTAACTTTTAAACTAATTATTTGTCCAGATGAGGTGAGATGACTTGTCACACGACGGTGTTACCCTCCCGATAAAGAAAACTTGGTTCTCTGTTTCTCTATTTCAGGGATTTTATAGGGGCGGTAGATTCGTCTTCAGTTTTAAAGTCGGGCCAAACTATCCGCACGAGCCACCTAAAGTGAAGTGCGAGACACAAGTGTATCACCCTAACATTGACTTGGATGGCAATGTGTGTCTAAATATTTTAAGGGAAGATTGGAAACCAGTGCTCACGATTAATTCTATCGTTTACGGGCTTCAATACCTTTTTCTGGTATTTAAACGAACAGAAATTTCTTCGTTTACACTTGTCGTGTACATTTTCGGGTGAGAGTTGTACGCTAAGACGGAGTGTTGTTGTTTGTTTAGGAGCCAAATCCGGAAGATCCTCTGAATAAGGATGCTGCCGAGGTGTTGCAAAATAACAGGAGAGCATTCGAACAGAATGTAGCGAAAGCGATGAGAGGTGGCTGCGTCGGCTGCTTTTACTTCGAACGGTGTCTCAAGTGATATAGCGCTCGCTTTCTTCGAAGACACACTGAGGAAGAAACCGAGAGTAGAACTACCCCCAGCTCTGAACGCATTACTCTCGTCTGTTACGTTCGGTCCGTCGACGTGCCTCTCTGCGTCTTCTTGATCGAGTGCTTCGTACCTTTGGTCAATAAAAACCATCGGTAGAAATACCACCGATGCGCTGTTTTCTCAGAGTTGTGGGATACTTTTTTCTTTTCTTCTATCTCGTTTCACTCTCTTCACTCAGTACTCGGCGGAGGATCGGGGTTGCGTTTACGCTTGCAAGTTTCGTAACTAGCGACTGATTGGTAGACACAATTACAGCGCAACTCACTCTGTAGAATATAACGGTTGATAAAAAGTTTCCTTAAACGTGTATCTGTGATGACCAATATTGCTGCTGCGCATCGCAGTAGACGTGTTTTTTTCCGTTAAAATTCACCTAAATTCTCTCGCAGGCATATTTGTGATTGCGGTCTAAACTTATTCGCAAAATCGCATTCGGATTAGCAACTATGGAATCAAAATTATCGCAATTGCTAGTTTACGATCGTCGAGGTTTCATTTCGAAACGGTAACACGGATGTCTGTACTCACGATCGTTGCCAGTCTTATTACAAGGGATATGTACATATAAGATGTGTGTGTATATGAGATTTGCAAACGCATCTGCAATTTGCGATCGTCGCATCTCCTTTCGTAAGTGTAACTTCACCCACGAACGGATATATATCCTGCTATATCGGAAACCACGTAACTTAATTTATGTATCGATCGAAAGTGGAATATAAGGCTGTTAAGGAAAACAATTCTGTATTTCAATCTTCGTTTTATCCTCTTCGAAGAAAATTGACACTCCGCTATACGAAGCTGCTGTCGCATTCTAGAGATCTACTCTCCTGTAATAACACAGACACGAACTCTACAGAACGACACCAAATTCTTACATATGATTTAATTCAAACATAATGTACAATCATTGTTTTACACGACGGATTTAGCAGTACTTGTGAAAATTTTATTACAATTGTGAAATTTATATCGATTTTAATGGCTTCAAGGCTGGAAAGTTCTGAATTAAATATCTTTTCTTTTCTTTAATTAGCATTAATTTATTATACTTTAGTACAGTGTTTACGAAACTTACGAGCTAGAGAAGCGTCCTAGCCTCGATCCAAGTTGCAGTCCTTAAGTTTAGGTCCCATCCGCGTCGAGCGTGTTTCGAAGGCACTTTTTCGAGCGCTTCAAGAGCGATCGAACTACTTTCTCCTTTCTTATTCCCGTTTCTCTTGCATGCACACGGTGTATCACGCTCTCGCTCTCTTTCTCTCGTCCCATTCATACCTCCAGTTCCATTCTCGCACGCACAATCATTTCCATTCTCGTACAAAAAAAAAACGATTCGATCGCGCTGGACGATGGTTTGGCGCGTGAGCTCGGCGAAGAAGCACGACGATTTGGAAATCGAGATCAGAACATATTCCCTGGAATCTGGAAATCGAAACACATGGGTGATCAAGAGAGAGGAATATCTTTGACAAGACAAAATTACAAATTTACTATTTTCTCTATATTTACTTCGGATAATACTTTCTTTTTTTTTCTCTTTTTTCTTTCGTATTATGAGATGTAATTATTACGTTTTACTAGCGTGTTACGAGAAGAAACGTGCTTCTCCGCAGATTCCATCGTGGAATGGATTTCCAAACGCTCGAAAGGATGCTACCATTGTTGTATGTACCGAGAGCTATGGTCATGGAAAGCCAGGAAAACGTGAAGAAACAAACAAAAAAGGCGCTCTCAATGTTTAATTTGGCCTCGTATATGTGCATGTAGTAACTCGGTTTATCAAACGGAGTGGGGACGTGTATTGCATTAGTTAAAGGATACTCGACTCGGATGCTTCGCAATTTATTTACTTACTTAAGCTAAAAATATAAACGATCGGGAGTCTTTATTGGCTCAGAGGTGTTCCACCGAAGTTGAACGACGTAGGTACAGTCTGCGAGTGGAAAGCGTAGCCTGAAAGAAAACGGATCGAACAAAATATTTATCCCCGATAAATATATATATATATATATCTATCGTATTACAGATTCACTTTTATCGATACTCACCCCCGCTCTGTTCGATTCGTTTACTTTCGAGTGTTGCTTTACGTTGATCTGCCAAGTAGATGATCTCCTGCAATGCCTTCTGCTGTTCCGAAGTCAATTGACCAGTTAACGCTCTGTACCATACGGTATCTGTTCTCTCGATATCTGAAAGTGAACGAGAAACGGGCAAAGGTCAATTAAATCGATCCCAAGTGTATGGAAACGGAAAGAAGCACGAAACGTTCGCTCACTTTGCATAACTTCTTTGAAGACAATGTACTCGTCCTGGTTCGTGTCTTCGGAATCTAAAGGCGTGACAAAGCACTCGAGAGGAGTCTCCTCGTTGGCATCGTATTCCGAATCGTCACCGTCATCGTCCGATCCATGGTCACCGTGACCGTCTTGAATCGCACCCGACACATTGAAGCCACCGTGCTGCGCGGACGATCTTGACACTTTCTCCTGCAGCTTCTCCAAATATTCTTGACTAGCATCGTCGATCTCATCCTCGTCCGATGATAACACTTCTATCAGAGGCAAGGCCATTGTCACCATTGCTTAAAGATAATGCGGAGAAAGCAAGCCCGATGATAATTACCTTCATCGATGTCGCTGTCGTCATCCTCGTTCTCCTCGTCGTCGGTGTCCAATACCTTGGCCGCGTAGGCCCTCTTCAAGCCATCGAAAAGTAAAATTAGAGACGGTATGATCTGTTGAGCGCACTCGTTCACTGCCGGTGGTCTCGCCGGGCACATACTAATTAAAGTGCACAGTCCAAGAACGCAAAGCTTCCTGTCGTGCAAGCTGGACAACGCAACGATACTTTATGTAGAAAATCTTTGCGCGCCACGATCACGTCGATCGTAGTAATTACGCGCTGAACTAAACACTTACCCCAAGAAACAGTCTGTGTCGTGTATCCACTGTTTAATGAAGTGAGACGCAATCGGTTCCGTCGATTGTCCAAAGTTCCCTTGCAATCTCTCCATCGTCTCGAGACAGAGCGCGGGATTATAGTAGAGAGCCGCGATTACTACTTGTAAACACATTGTCCTCAGCTCCGATGTCTTCACTTCGCGCATCAAACGCTCCAGCACCAATTGCACAAGCGAAGGTATACACTAGCAAAGTGATTGTCAATATAGAGTTCGCTCCACGAGTAAATTGGCGAATCTCGAAGGAGCCGCAGAGATCGGAGAACGCTTTTGTACATTGATTTTCGAAGAGAATCATACCTGATCGATGTGACCTTTACATTGCAAGATTATAACTTCCAGTAATTTGGCAGCGTGACACTCTGGATCTTCCCCAGCGTCTCCGGTCAGTACCTGAGAATAGGATTGTTTTTAACAGGAAAATGTTTCTTCGTTCTCGAGTGAGAATGAGATCGATAAACTTACAGCTTTGCACATGTTGAACATAGCCAGCACGTGGTTCTCGTTAGAAAGAAATGCCGGGGTATCGACTGTGATGTAATTGTGAAGCGCAGGCATCATGTCGGTGAAATATTCAAAGCCGTCCTTCTGAAATAATTGGTATATCCATTCTAAAACTTTCCACATATCTTCCGAAATCGTGGTTCCAGTCAGATCGTAGACTAACGAGAGGGCTTCTTCGTAGAATTCTAAAGTAAAAGGAAACGTCTCTGTATCGATTATACGATATTTATTATAAACGGTAGAGGGTACTTTGAATCGAATAGCTTTACTGCCACCGTCTTACCCATAACGCTCTCCCCGAAAATGTGAAGTATGACTTGAAGCACTATCGGCTGCAACTGTGTCATGATTTGCGGCTGCTTTTCCATCACCGTTAATAAAGTCTCTATCGTATTCAACAGCCCCATGGCGGTGATAGCTTTCTCATCGCTGCCCTCGTCCGTTTCAAGCACTTGGCTAAACGTTACAGCCTAAAACGGCAAACAGTATTCTCTCTCACGCCTGGGCACAGACCTTGCGAGAAGATCGAGATGGATTATACTCACCAGATGCTGACACATCTCGACCGCGATTGGCATAAGCTGCTCCGAGTATGTACAAACAATTTTCTGGATAACAGTCGTTATGTCGTCGTTCTCCGTTTCCCGTATGATATTTAATAATTCAAGCGTTATTGGTTTAATTAAAGGTTCTACGTATTTTTGCGCTTTCTCCTGGGCAGAAAGCAGCATCTGCAGAGCGATAGCAGCCTCCACTTTAACCGGCAGATCTTGGTCCGTCAAGAGCGCGTTCGTCGTCAGTCCAATTGCCTCGACTAATATCTGCTCTTGTTTAAACTTTATTTCAGAGAAATAGTGCAACACCCAACATGCCTGGAGTATAAAAAAAATCACGAATTAAATAGTTGGTAACGATTACAATGTCGTAAAATTAAAATGGCAAATATATTATTTATTACTCTCGCTCTCATGTGTCCGTGGGGGCTATTGAATTCAGGAAAGACGTATTGCAATAACATCTTGTCCATTTGTCCCTTGTAGACTTTCTTCTTCAACAGCACGTCCGCTAAAGTTCCCACCTAAATCGACTGGAGGTTTATAAAATGAATTCTTTCCATTTTAGAGATGCTTACCATATGCAGCGCGCCGTCCTTTTGCCGGGGGTCTGCGTTTGGACTAGTCAACACCTCCATGCAGAATCTCATCGTTTCCTGAAGCATATTTTTACGCTTCTTGCAGGCGGAGTGCAGCAATGTTTGCGCCGCAGTTACCGGAGACACAAAGTCTTCGAATATATCTGAAGAAAAACCAATTTCCACTATTAAATAAGCGTGTCTTTCGGTAACATAAAATCTTTAATTATTGTCTCACCGAACTTCACTCTGATATACTCGTACGGATTGTTGTTCCAAAGCTCTTCGTCCGCGGCCGAATACGAAAGAATCGGGAAGAGTACATCCCGAATTATCTCGAACATATGTGGCTTTAAAAACTTCCACGAGTACGCGTGACTTACTCTGAAAATTCCAATGGAAACTTTTCGAACCGCAGCTTTGCAGGATACCGAACTGGGTCCGTGCTACCGAACGCTATCGCTTACCCCTGATTAATGTAGTTAATCGATTGTTGAATCACCCTAGGCGACACGTATATCTTCCTTCGATATTGGTCCAGAATTTTCAGAAGGACTTCGAGTATACCTCCACTGAAAGTTCTCAGGTACCACTCGGAAAACTCCTTGTATTCTTTGGTTACATTTTTAGGGCTGCCGTATCTCTCGAACATTCTGTGGAGAATGCGGAGGGCCCATTTCTTACACTTCCACCATGGTAACTCTGCTCGCTCGTCGTCATCCAGATCTGGATTGTTCGTCTCGGGCGGGACAGGCCTGTCGGCTACTTGCCGCACCACGTCCATCCATTGCGAGAAAACCTCTTTTGAAATCAAATCCAGGGGAAGTGTGTACTAAAAAGAGAGAGATGATGACACCGAGTAGAAAACTGCAAGGCTAGTCAATTAAATGCTAAAGCAAGGAAAATAAAGAGGCCAATTACGGAGAGAATTCATTCATTCGGAAACGATGATTTACGCACCTGTGTAAGGGCAAAGAATATCTTCAATATCTGTTTTTGTAACAAGACTGATTGTTCCGAGTCGTCTGGCAGAAGTCGCAACATCAACTGGTAAATCATAGGAAACAATAAATTCATCGCTTCGTTTAACGGCCCTCTTTCCTCTGCTTTTTTGTATCTGTAAATATTCCGACGAATGACATTATTGCTCCAATTTTTTATATACGGATAATGCGCGATAAAAAACAATCAAGAACATACTCGAAATTTTTAACAAGTTGATAGAGCGCTAGGAGAACACCTGGCCAGCAGGAAGCATCCGAATTCTGTAGATATATCGTGATTTTGTCCACTATTTGTGTCCATCTTCCAGGAAAATCATGCTTTACAATATTATTGACACAAACCGCCAATTGTACTCTACATCGGTAAGAGGGGAAATTTATTAAGACAGCTTTTAAAAAATCAAATATAGTCAAGATCTCGTTTAACTATTAGACTCGTTACTTGCCTAATAAGTTCCGGCGCATGCACAAGAGCATCAACAATAGCATCACGAATCATTGCACGATCCTGCTCGTGAATGCTAAACTCGGCTGGAGCATTTTCACTCTCTCTGTCAGCCCAGTTCGACGTAATTAAATTCTTCAAATATATAACACCTGAACCGACATTGAGATATTATTAATTAATCCCCGCTTCCCCTACAATGGCTACTTTTATTAATTACCAGCTTGTCGCACGGGCATCCCCTCTGCGGTCATCACGATTTGGAGCAATGTTGGCGCGAAACCGATAATTTTGTGAATCTAAAAAGTATCCTACGTTACAGATCTGATAAAACCTTTCTGCCATTACTCCATACATTACGCACTAATCTATCTCCGCCGCTCCGATATAATAATCGACATCTGTTCCCATTTACACTTGTCATTACATTTTAACAAATATACGTGTATTTCAGAGTAATCAATAACGCCATAAAGGTTAGCCAAAATATATTTCATCCGGTGAAATAATCGAGGCGCGAAGCATAAATAATTGAATAAGTTACGCAAGCTGGAACTATATACCAATAAATGGTTTGGAGCCAGACTTTCGTCACCCTAAATACTCAACGGCGTTGCCGATAGCAGAGGAATTTCTAAATGCTAAGAAATGTGTGACTAACACGATCTGGCAGAAAAAAATGTTACATAAAAGAGCTTGCGAGTAAAAAAAATTGAATGAAAACGATGATGAATTTGGTTAAAGGTCATCCCTGGGGAGAGAAAGGTGACGAGATAATCCGAAGGAAATGTTGGCTCCGGCCAACGCGAGGGTAGCATCTTCGAAAAGCATGTTTAAACGTTCGATCGTGAATTACGAAGGGACGAATGATAACGGAGAAAGAATGATCGTGCGGAGGCACATGTGTCTGTCCAAGTGTCGGTGATTCGAGCACGTTTTTCGACCAGTCGACCGACCTGATTCAGCTGCTCTTCAGCCTGCTTCTGTTGCGCTGGGTCGATCGTGGCACGCAACAATTCTGTCACTTTTCGCGCGTCCATCTCGTAATCGGTTTCCTGTTTGTCGGTGGTGTCGAAAAATTTTTGACTCTTCCTCACGAATTCGACCCGGCGCATTCACCTCGCTACTCCCTCGTCACGTGACACAACAATATGGCGGTGGCTAGAGCTGACCTCTGCGTTACATCCGGCCATTAAGCACGGGGCCGCGATAGACGGGAAACCGACTTCTCCGACGGATCGGCGACATATAGATAGTAAACCGCGTTTGGGAAAATAGATACATACGCAACAGCTATATTTGTTTATAGGTCATCGGTCGGTCAAAACATTGTGATCGTAACATTGTATGCACCGTAGTGTCGGGGGGCTGCATCGTGCGAATGCGTCCGAGCTGCCGTTTTCAAAATACACGGGGTTAGCAACGTTTCACCAGCTGTAATTAAATAAAACCGCTGTGAATCCACTAGCGAAGCTACAGAACAGTGACATGTTGCAGTTAATAAATCTTCCTGACATTGTTCTGGAAACGGTTCTGTCTAACCTTACATACGACGAGATCTCTCGTTACAGAATCGTAAGATTGTTATTGCACTCCTCGTACTTTCGTTGGTCGCTTGGTGGCGAACCGTGTAACCAGCACTTAAAATATTCTGCCCCGATAGGTTTGCAAACAGTTCGATCGAATATGCAAAAAGTTATTAAACCGAGGTTTCAATTTGATGGAGAAGTACCACGCGCAATGCCTGCGTGCGGTAAAAAGTCAACTGCCCCGGAGGGAGTCGGAGAGAAGGAGCCATCCCCTGGCACGGCACTGCGATATCCTGACAGCGATAGAAACAAGAATATCTATGCTGTCCATGACTTTTATCAAATACGTGGACCTAAATTTATGTTGTTTTATTCCGGGAAAGGTGAGCGAGCGAATGAAGTTTGTACTTACGAGCGATATGTTATACCGAAGTTTAATCCATGTTCTATCTCCTATCAGGTGATCGATGAAATCTTTCGAGTTCTGCGCTTGATTCGCGATTCTAAAACTCCACCCAGAGCCCACGAAATACTGCAGGAATTAAGAGATATCAGTAGCATGGCTATGGAGCACTTCGACGAAAAGATTTTACCGGATTTGAAGCACAGTATTTGTACGTCTGTTGTTAGTAACGCAGGCTCGTACGAATTACCAAGCGGAAGTTTGATGATTTCTCTTCATACCAAGAGCCCGAACAGCGCGTCACTGCCACATAGTTTTAACTCGGAGAAACTGAATATGACTTTTAAGAAAATTTATAGTCGCACCAAAAAGAATAAGCTCTCCGTACTGTCTATGAAAGGCCAGATAACCAAGGTGAAGCTTAGAATGAAACGGCAAGGCTTCCAAATGCGATTGCAAAGTTTAAAGTTGCAAGAGCAGGCGAAAAAGATACACGATCAAGACACGCAATTGGCAGACATGAGAAAACATCTGGAGGAATGGGAGCAAAAGATAGTTGATTTAACCGCCGAGCTAAGTCGCGCGAGAGAAGAAACACAAAAGCCGGATTCTATAGACAATTGCAAACGGAAACATATAGATATCATTAATCAACGGGAGCCCGATTCCTTGCAGACAAAAGAGCTGCAGGCAAAGAAACGTAAACTGATAGTAGAAAGAATATCGTCCAACGACGCGAAAGATGTTAAATTCAAAAAATTTATGACCGATCTTCTTGCGGGAAATACTATCGAAGGATACCCTTCGACTTCGCATTAACTTGTCCCTTGTACATAATAAGGTTGTATATGAAACTCATGATTATTATTCTACTTGTATTTTGCATTTTTTTTGTTATAATTGAATAAATTTAAGCATCTAAGCTTTTTACATATTTAAATTCAACCTATGTAGCTGTCTCTGATATGTGATTTCGAGTTACTTTAAAAGTATAATAGTGATGAAGATGAATAAAAAGAGTGAAACACGTAAAACGTAGGTTGTATTTTATTTTGTTGAAGTATCTTTGATTTGTTACAACCATACGAGTTCAATTTTTTATGTTAAAAAAGAGAACTTTATGAACATGTTCATAAGGTGTATCGAAACTAAAGATATGCTACAGTATCCTCTCGCTACGAGCTCGCTTTGGCTCCTGCGCTGAGCGCTCGTCGCTGTCCCCATCATTTCTACGAGTACTTTGTCCGCGCTCATTTTCTCTCATTCGAGCCATCGGCGCCTCGGAATCATTTGCGCTACTTGCCGAACGCTTGCCGCCAGTTCAGAGCTGCGAGCCCACGGCGAGAGTTTTCTGCATAATTTGTTTCGTTTCAAAGTTTCATGTTATTAAAAAGGAATATGTGAATAAATGTAATGGACTGTATATTAAATTATTGTATAAACTTATAATTTAACTAATAAATATATTAAAACTTACAACTGCACAGAGTAATGTAACTTCTGCATTAATTTGCTTTATTTATAATAATTCTTCTATTCATTACTTTACACTAGTTAAAATATAATGTAAAAGTTTTTCTAAAATTCGCAACGACTTTCAAGGCACGTAGCGTATAATTTCCCGTGCGTAAATTATCCGTTAAAAAGGTTTATATAAACTTAATGGAATTCTATGGAAATCCCAGCGATATACTATCGAACATAATTTTCAGTTTTTCAAGCTGATAAAACGATGAATGTATTCTACCTTAAATACAAACCTTCGTATTCAGCTGCTTCATAGAATATGGAGTTTAATAAAGCGTTGAATTTTATGTTATCTATAATGCGAATTATACGGGTAAAGTGCGCTGTATATATTTGGTAGAAAACGGAAAGTGAAAGCATAAGATATACGTGTATTTGCATCATGCATCTGATGGAACAACGTTCGATACGATGCTTTCCAAAATTCCTTCAACATCTCTCGAGGAATTTGGGTTCAGGGATTCTAATCGTGCCCCTGTACACTGCGCTGTTGTACAAACCTAAAAGAATTTGTTAGAAAGTTTGAAGGTAAACCATCATACCCAAAATATCCTAAGATAACAATGTACTATCGCGATACATTACATCTGATAAATGTATAGCTTCGACAGATGGTAAGTCCACTATTTGTTCGTAAATCGCAGCATGCGCATCTCGTAAATAATTCTGTTGCCTTTCCCTTATATTTTTCCGTACAGTGTTCCTTTCCACCTCGGGTAATACAAAGTTATAAACCATGTTAGCCACCAGTTCTTCTTCCGCCAACTTGGTCGCGCTAAACGGTCGTTTAATATAAACGATCGAGTTACGAGTGTAGTCTCTGAAGGCTTTGAAAGCTATGCTCGATATGTTACTTGGTTTTGGCGAATTCTGATGCGTTGTCCACTTTATCGCATAGATCTAAAATATATTCTTTGGCTGCCTCGTCAGACGTCCATTCAATGCCCTCTTTTATAATATCCTCCAAGTAGGTTTCCACAGAGTCTTGATGGACTTTCACAATTTGCCTGAACATTTCATCGAACTCTCTACGTCGATTGTACTCCAACTGGCGTCTTCCAGCTTCTTTCGCTTCTCTCATAGCTCTCTCCCTTTCAGCCAGTAACGCAAAGGCATGTATCCGACGTTCATCTTCCAATCTTATTAATTGCTTAAAAAATAAATCAATGCCGTGGGGAGAATGTTTAAAATCACTTAACAGCAATGACATCGTGAATCGTACTTTACTAAGGAAATCCAGCATCCCCGAAATAGTCATTCCTTCCAAAGAATTGAGAACCTCGCACAAACGATCCTCTTGCACGGACTTTTCATTCTGTAAACGCTGTAAATCTATCATCCGCTCTCTCTCCTTCTGGCGTTGCTTTTTGGTTCGTTCCTCTAATCCATGAGACGATTGCAATTCCTCGATCAATTCCCGGCACCTATCGCGGCCTTCAAACATCTACAAGAATATTCGTTCCATCAGAAACGTTGAATTAACGAAGGGATCTGCACTTAATAATTACCATGCATTGGACAGCTCTACCTCTGACTAGTTTTTGGATAAGAGTACACAATTGATCCAATTGCGCGCCCTTTAAATTTTCCGTATGTGTTGTATACGGTACAAGGGGCAAAGATGGTAGCTTGAATTTCCGCTTCAATAATGTTGACGCTTCTATCGGTTTCACATTCAATCTAATCGCTTTCAACTCGGAATGTAACTGTTTCAAATTCTCTTCTGTCCACCTTGTCGCTCTGATACAAAGGTCGGATGGTTTAGGCTTCGGTTTAATTGCTTTCAGCTCTTCCTGCGTTGGAAGCCACGGTAATGTGTTTATATTGTCTACACCTGAAGGAACGAACAGTGGTAAATTTATCATAGAAGCTACATTGTCGGATTAATATGTATTCGTGTTTACTTTGGATAAAGCTGTCTTTCAATAGCTCCTTCCGTATTACTTCGTGCCTTTGCTGCTGATCCCCGCGATGCATTTGCGGTACATGTAATTCAGACAATGGGTCAGCATGATCTTTGATAATATCGCGTTTACCTGGTTGCTGTTTTCCTTGATGCCTCTTACGCAGCTTTCTCAATTCTCTCCCAAGATTATGTTTGATATTATTTACTTCTTTGTCTCTACGCGTAGATAGAAAGTCTTTCAGCCTATCGAGACGAGCTTGCACTTTCTTCTGCCTCTCGTGTTCACGAGACTTTTGTATTTCATCCATTAATTCCAGTCTATAATCCATTATTGCTTGAATCTCCTAAAGTTATTTCAAAATATATAATTCTTAAAGTAAACATGTTGTTGCTACTTAACTTTTAAATAATGAAACACTTACCGATTCCCTAAATGCCCATTCATCCACTTCCAAAGCTGTTATTACAGCTGTACGCAATTTTATGTTAGCTGGCGTGTCCATAGGGGGAAGAATATCTTCCCATGCCCTTTTCGTTCTCATTCTATTAATAATCTCTAATTCGTGAACTCCGGCTGGTAATCCATGATTCCAAGTAAAATGTGCTATTGCTAACACTTCAGGATCATGCCCTAAAATAATAATCGTTGTATGTAGTAGCAGTGTATGGAAATGTAAATCGAATATACTGGTTCTTACCTGATTTAATTCTGTACGGTGGTTCCCAAGGTATAGTCTGGGATTCGCTATCCCGGTAATCCGTTTGAGTTCCTATGTTTCTGTACGGTTCTGACTTTGGTGAGAACGCGTAGCATTGCTTTTGTGCATTTGTTACTACATTATTTAGAATATTATGATTAAAGCGGACGGGGATGTCTATATCCTGTGCTTTTGGTACTAAAAATGGTATAATTGGTCGCCGAAAATATTTATAGTTATTGCGACACATAATTTCGGGTGATTTATCGTGCCCAGCCATTATCCTATAAGTATTAGATATAAAACTAATTATAAGTACTTCAATTACTCCTCGACTACTGCGTAATATATAGATACATTTGTCTCTTATTTACCTGTAACAGAAAACATTATAATTTTTGGCGTATCAAATTGAAATTATTTTGAGAAACTTACTTGTACTCTGAAATCCAGTTCTCTCTCTCATTGCTGTACTGTTTTCTCGTATTATGTTTTGAACCTTTCAACTGATTCTTATACGCGAGTATGATATTGTGACAGGTATTCTGTAAAATGATGCGCATGAAAATTTCTCAGCTATTAACTGGGGAAGCGAAAGAAAGAAGTAACGACACGAGCAGACTCACAAATGCACAGACTCCTTCTTCTCGAGGTATTTTAAATTTCGGTCTGTTACTGCACATGACATATTCTGCGTATGCAATTTTATGTAAACATTAAATCCAATATATTGATTGTACAAAGTATATTGCAAAGTATGTATAACTCACGGCTTATCGTTTGCGTCTTGGCCATAGTTTCTGGAAATCAATCACTGTAAACGGTATCTCAATAGAATTAATTAAATCCTATGAAAATGGCAAAAGTGTAACCATCCTTTTATCAAAGAAGAAAGCATTTGACACTGGTTGTTTAGCAAACGTTTGGTCATCAAACAAGTATTGATCAAACGTTAACTTCAGAACTTCTGAAATTACGCATAGTATATAGAAATTTATAAATAACAAATGAATAAGGTTCCGACAAACTCCGATAAGATTTGTATTCTTTGTAATATGTATTTAATATTCTATAAATATATTACATTTAACAGTAATGATACTTTACTTTCTTTCATTGCAAGTACATTAAATCTTGTAGATATTTTCCCAAAATATAGGAACGTGTAATCTGTAGAATTAACATAGCGAATAAGTAAATGAATTTCATGACAGCCGTCAATCTTATAACATTATAAATATGTAAAGACACGAGGATTCATTATACGAACGAGATATATGTCATATATCTATTAGGCGTAAATATCATTCGCTCAAGATATCGATTGTTATTTATAATTTATATACCGAACCATAAATTACAGTGATACCGTCGTTCAAACTTTAATATACCGTCAGAGATGTATTAAAAAGGAATGTGTAATTCATTTCTTGAGATAAGAAAGACAAGGATTATTTAAGAGTCCGCTTTGCGAAGTGGTGTGAAATACCCGTTTCCACGAGAACCTAAATATTCAGGCCAACTCTGACGCGAGGATATATTTTTACAACTTTGATTGGGTAACATATCCTCCGGACACGTACATTCCAGTTTCATTCTATATATTGTCATCTGGCCGAGAGAGATTTTAAAGTTTTCTCTGTCGGTCGCTTCTTGATATATTTTGTAATCGACACCGCGCTCGGCTAAACATTCCTTAATAATATCATCGCTCTGTTTGTACTGTAGTTTCTTTTCTGAAAGCATCTTTTTCCTATGAATACAATCCAAGTCCTCTTGGATTAGTATTATGGGTACTTCAGAGGATGGTAACCAAAATGTCGAGAATACTAGATCTACGGATGTTGCACTTTTCGATTCCAAGATAGAGGGCAACAATATCCCAGTCGGTGGTTGTTTTTGTACGCCGTATACCTGATACATCTGACTCCTATCAGTTTTTACTTCTCGTTTCTTCCTTTCCCTGTTTAATTCTCTTTTAAATTTATTCGCTAAATTAACTAGAACCTTTCGCTTCCTTTTCATATTTTCCTTATCCTGGTTTTTTAACGATTCCCGTTTAAAAATCTTTCCTATAATGGCATCTTCCTCTTTATTCTGCATAGGAAAGTTGCGAGGGTAATCCTGTGTAATGTCCTGAAATATAATGATTTCGTTAAATGCCTTCTCTTTTCAGAATTTGAGAGAAATAAATCTAAACAGCGTTTATGAATAATATTACCGTAGGAATCTGTTTAGTTGATCCTGTTGCATTGTTTACGGTACTTTGCGCAGAATCTGCCGCTCTTTTTTCCAATTCAATCGTATCCATTTCAGATTTTCTATTGTCTTTTGTATCGAGATTCCCAAAATAGCTATTCAGTTGCTCGAAACTATTCGTTTCGTTTGTAACGTCCGATTCATTATTAATCATATTTTTCGTAGAATCGTGTATATCTTTATGGAGATCATTGATAAATTTATCATTAACATTACTTCTTTGCTCTCGTACTTCGTCCGCTTGTAAATAGTCCATAGGCTGTTCCCCTCTAACAATAGTATTACTATCACCATCGTACGAGATATCATAATCTTTATTTGTTTGTACATTCTTGCGCGTCCACTTGTTTCCATTCTTCCAAGCATAATCATTGTTAAAATTGTCCGCGTTATCATTCTGGAAATCAGTTGTGGCTAACTTTTTATGCGCTATATACTCCCCGTATGTTTCATAAGGCTCGTTACCCAGAACATTAGGTTCATTTCCACGTTCTTGCTTCGAGATTCTCTCTTTATCGTGACTCTTATAAGATTTCGGAGATCGTTCCGATACAAATGGGATATTTCCAAAAAGCTCTGCTTTAGAATTCAAGGAATTATTAAATTCCAACGATTTCCAGTCTTCAGAAAAATATAACGATACACCGGGTGGCCCGACGTGTTGACTCAACGCATATAAGTTTGTAGTTAGGGTAGAGTTAAATCTTAATTTACAAAGGTCAGCGCGCGACTCTGATACAAGATCGTCATTTTTCAGAAACTGATATTTTTCTTTGCTACCCTCGTAGTTTAAGCAATCGACCGACCAATATAAAAACCAATCATTCCCAAAGCCTTCGACAGTGACGGATAGACCGGACATTTGTCTGCTTAAGCTGTCTTCTATCGGCTTTTCCAGCAAAGATTTTCCAGTTTTTCCGTCTATAATTGTCGCGATAGTATAATAATACGTAGGGTAACCGGAGCCAATTTGATGTTTTACCATAAAATCTGGGATATCATCATCATTGTAATAACCAGGTATAGGCACGCTGATTACTTCGGAGTTAGGGACGGTGTAATTCCAAATAGGCTCGAATGTTAATCCGTCGTAAACTATTATCGTAGAGTTAAACATAGCAGTGACAATATCTTCAACGCCGTCTAATGTTACATCCACCAGAATCGGAGGCAATAACGTTCCTTTCCCCGTATTATGATGGAGTTTTCGCAATTTCTATAACATACATACGTATTTCTATATAAGTACGCCTCGTATGTTTATTTCTAAACGTTAAGCAAGTAACTTACCAAGTTGCCATACATCAAATTCACTTGAGGAACTACGTACAATCCTCCCGATTGTTTTTGACTACTCGTTACTAGAACAAAAATACTTTCCCCGTCTGGATGCACTAGCTTCTGAGGCGCTAGGAATATTTGTTCCGTATTTGGTAAAACGGAACGATGTATAATATTTCCATTGGTTCCCGAAATTATGAGAATTTCACTCGAATGAATTTCTCTTGATTGTACAGTGTGCGAGGCGATAACGTCTCCAACTTCATCACCGTCAATATCCGCTATAAATCTAGCATCATAAATATCAGAGAACTTCCACTCCTCCGAAGCTATTAATTCTTGAATCGGTATCTCCCATATGCTGGATCCATCCAGCCCGCTAATCGCGTGAAGTATGCCTCCACGTCCACATATAACGCAGTCGTTAATCTTATCGTTCGTTAAATCCAGATCGCAATCGACTGAAAATATTGCACGGGCAGTCCAATGCGTCCAAAGAGTATCTCCTGTTTTACCGTTCAAAGCTAGAACTCCGCCGAAACATGGAATTTGCCCCTCGAAATACAATGCGCAAATGTATTCTGGAGTATCGATCATATCCAAACCTGTTTTTTTTTTAAAAGTAACATTAGTGTCCAATGTAAATCTTCTCATCACCGTTCAATAAGTAATAAAAATGATTTACCTTGTTAATTTAACTTCCAAAAAAATCATAAAATTAGGAAACTAAAGTCTGTAAGGTAGAAAGTAATTGTAATGAAAATAAAGTACAGTTTCTAATAGACATTTAAAAATTATTCGAAAAAATAAATAAGCGAATATATTTATTCCAATGTAGATAAGAACCTGTACTAAATCCAACTACGATATCCTCGATTCCATCACCATTAACGTCGCTGCTCCTCAATGGAGATTCAGACGTCAATTTGGGTAACGATCTAGTCCATAAAATCTTTGTTGCGAGCGACGTACATGGAACTATAGTGGATTCATTTAACGCATCTTTAAAATCTCGTGACAACCAGTTTTTTAGAATTGACATTGGCATGGGAATTATGTTTACGACGTATATACATAACGTAATTAAGCTTAATAGTATTACCAATGCCGTTAGCCCAAAGCAAAAAGGTACATAGAAAGTTCTGTTCGAGAATCTATACGTTTCAAAGCTATAAGATTTCTTGCATTTCCTACGAGGCGCCATTAGAGGCCGTTTAACTCCTCCATCCTCGTCTATCTTTAGGCTGCCGTTTTTCCCATCTCTGATAAATACTTCGTCGTCTATATCTGTCAGATCTTCCTCGTCGAAGCCGTCTCGTACAGCCAATTTAGGCAAAGTCGGATATACGGCGGACATATTTCTTGGTCTACAGAATCTTTATGCTTACAACACTTTCTTATAGCGTAGTAATAAAATCACATAAACATATTTTGTGGTGCGATCGCACTGATCTAGCTCCTAGAATTAAATTAATAAAATCAGAAAATGTATTTGTGATAGATAATTTATTACGATCATGAATGAACATTTAACGAAAATAATTTACACTCATTATTACATTCATAAGTATATAATACATAAGACTGAACGAAAAACAGGAGAATGTATAAGAGATTGCCGTATAAAAGAATAGTATAGAAATACAAAGCGAACAATGTATATAGGTACTGCGTTAAAATAATCTCTTGCGTGGAATTTTTTACGCACTACTGCTTTAAATTACTTTCCATGTGTAGCATATCGAAAAGTTCGTTATTTCCCAATAAATATTAAGAGTAAATCGCAAATAACAATCACGTATGTGTAATTAAAATATGTTTACTGTTTATTTACGTGCTTTCGGAAGATCATTCAATTTCGATCATGAACCACATCAAGGTATGATTCGTAAACACTTGCAAAATACGTAAACATACTTACATATATACGAAGCCAAAAGATCACGAATATGCTTATGGCTCATCCGCACCGAGCGATAACAATAAAATTAATTAAAAACTAACCTAACCTAATAAAATTAATCGATGATCATAAAAAATGTTTTCCGTCATTAACAAATACCATTCCTCTATTCTCCTAAACACTGCATTTTCTCAATCCTAACACGTCACAACGTGGAACAATTAGAATTAAGTGTAATTTACTTTCACAACGATATAGGAAGAAAAGATACATCGCTCTGATATCAAATTACACAAAACAAAGAATGATAATTAAGAATGTAAAGCTTCAAGTTAGAAAGAAGAAAAGATACAAGCACATTAGCTAACGTTCCTAGGAATCCTAGGGTAGAGCGATCTGTTCCCCGAATCCCGATGGTGTGAAAGAGACTTTACTCGGATTGCCAACTGTTGCCGACTATTGTTGATCGAGTTTGTGTGAATTTGTGTTTCTTCCAACTACCGGCAGCGTGTTTCTACGATACCGGTGTGTACAGTTAAAAGTAAAATGTCGCACGGTAAATTGAGTTTTGCGTTTTATGTTACAAGCTGTTGCTTAATCCTGAGTCTTGCGGACGCAAGTACTCAAGCATCGTCGAAGAATGCTTTTGCGGAACAACTAAACGAAGAAAATTGGGATCGTATGTTGATCGGAGAATGGATGGTGGAATTGTAAGTTGAATTGATACTATGTCGTCAAATTTGATGGCGTGTCAAAAGTCCTGTTAAAGGAAATCCCACGTTTTGATATCTTCTTCGAGCTTATCCAAATTAACTAATGAAATTAAATGCGGGAGAGATAAGAAATCAATTGCATCGGAATTAGAATTACGAGTAGAGGAGAGTTATCGCACTCCAGAGATTTCAATCATCAAAGAACCACGCTGTAAATTAAAATAATCCCATATAAATTTGCAATTTCGATGCTTTCCTGATCTAGTTACGCGCCATGGTGTCCTGCCTGCAAAGTACTCGAACCGATTTGGGAACATCTCGCTTCGCAAAAGAAAAGTCTAAACATCAATGTCGGAAAAGTTGACGTCACTGATTCTCCGGGCCTCAGTGGAAGATTTATGGTCACAGCATTGCCGACGATATACCAGTAAGCATTACGTTGTTTCACGAGAGGATAATCTAAATTCAAGTTTAATATACGTCGTAAAAATAAACGGACAAAGGGGAAACTAATCGCACGATGTTTCAGCGTTAAAGATGGTATCTTCAGGCAATATAAGAGCCCCAGAGATAAAGATTCATTGACTGAATTCGTGTCTGAGAAGACTTGGGAGAAAATTGAGCCTATCCCTGGTTGGAAGAGTCCAACTTCTATTCAGATGTCCGTTATTAGTCAATTCTTTAAAATGTCACAAGTGTTAAGGGTAAATAGCGATAGCGCGCGATCCGTATTAAAATCGACGAAATATCATGGATTTACTGTATTAACCGATTCGTTTACTGTCCTCAGGGAATACAAAATAGACTGATGGAAGACTTTGGACTGCCTACTTGGGGAAGTTACTTGATCTTTGCTATCGCAACTATTGTTTTAGGCACTATCTTGGGATTGGTAAGTTTGAATGTAACCCAAAGTTAAGAACCTTAATGAAACTCCGCCATTCGTGTTTTACAGTTTATCGTTTGCCTGATCGACTTTATATATCCGCCGAAGCCAGTGGCGCATCAAGGGAAAGCGAAACAGAAAGATGGGTCGGGTGGGTTTATGCAAGAGAAGAGTATACAGGACGAAGAAATCGTCGAGAATGTTAAAGATGATTTAGTAGACGAAGAATCCGAAGGAGAGTCGACCGAGATAGAGGAGGGAGAGAAAGACACGGAGAAAGATTCGAAGGCTGAACCGAGTAGTCCAAATGTGCGCAAACGTAAGCCACGCAAAGCCGATTAGACATACCGGTTTGTTGTATGTACATAAATATTTAACATCTTGGAAGAATAACGAACGATACTTAGCGGTTTGTGATGTCAATTCATTTCGATAACTGGAAATGATGGCATGGCGTTGCAGTTGTCCTAATTAATATTTGACAAGGAATTGTAAGGATATATGGGAAAAGATGGAAGTACTAGGTTTTATCGACAACTCGTAGTTATCTGAGACGCGCGAGATACTCTCGAAATATGACAGCAAAGCTTTGATTTCGCGTAAGAATGAAAATTCTTGAAATATAAAGATCACCTCAGGTATTATTTTATAAAATCTTAGGACAGTAATCGTTATAACAAATGAACAATAATACTCGGATGTTTCGCTTGTAAATTTACTACGCGACTAATTATTACTTCCAGACAGAGGAAAACGTTTGCTCCGAATTAGGTATGCAGGTGAAAACTGTAAATTGTCTTACCAATACATTATACTATTACCGATAACTCGCTAGCTATGATAATAGCTACGATAGAGAAGAGAATAGTTGCTTTCGACTGCGTTTCTTTATACTTTTGCTCTCAAAGGATTTCTGCATAAATTTACAATATAAATGTTTAATAATCATAGTCAATTCTAAGTAACTAATATATTTTCCTGTACAAACTTTTTATTTATAACTTTTACATGCAATGTTGCAAAGTATGTGAACCATTATGTATTATTTATATACGAAACACTGTGTTTTTTTTTTTATAGTGGCATAAAGTATTTGTTTTCAGATTGTTGAGAATAATTAAGAATTTATTAGATAAGCCCAGCAGCTTTTTTACGCAAGTTGTATTGTACGTACAATGCATTTTTCTGTTTTTGTATAACTGTAAAATTTTGTATGCAACACAATATATATTGGCAAGTAAAGAAAAATCACTTGGGCTGAATTGAATTATTTGTAGAATTATTACTGGAAAGAGAAGACGAATATTCGCGGTATAATAGTAATAGACTTTTAACATATTCCGTGACTGAATTTCTAGCATATTTCGAAAACTTACTTCCCGTTTCTATATACATTCTCGTACAGGAATAAAACTATTAATGCAATAACAAATATTCGTAACTGTAAATAACTCGTAAGGACTGCATTTAATGTATTGTATGAAATTTTTATAACGTTTATTCTATAGGCGAAACTTTAGGTTAATATATTCGTGAATATATACTATATATCAAGTCAAATATATATGTTTATAAAAGAGCATGCAATTGTTACGTACACTGTTTGCATCTGCAGTACTTATTAGTGTTTTAACATAGCCGGATTATTCGACAATTACTAAATGTCTTCCACAGATACCACGTACATTTCCATTCCAAAAATTCAGTTACGAAACAACATTATCAATCATATACTGCACTACAGTCCGTTGTATTTCATTAATTTTTAATTGTATTGAATTTCACTCCGACAACTTCTCAGCATTCCTCGAAAAATGAAATATATTTTTGCAGACAATTTTATGTTTACTTACACGAAACTTCTACATACGTTACTCGAAGTGGTGAAACACTTGTAAAACTGACTGCCTAATAAACTTATTAAGTCGTACCTGCATGTTTTGTTTCCAAAAAATCACGCCATTTCATGTTTTCTGTTCTGAATATAAAAGAAGAATAAAACCGAACGCATATGTACGATATTACCCTATCTTCATAATTGGCGCCATGTTGAATCAATATCCATACTCATTTCCGTGAAAATATTTGAGAATAATTTTACGAAATGCTCTCCCAGCACAGCGATATTAATACTATTGATTTATTTTCTACTATAACCAAGTAATTACGAATACATAATTCTACTTTCTGAATAAATGTTATAAATCGATTTGGTGGATCGGAAGTGACGCTCTCAGAAATCATTCAATTTTAGACTGCCAACGTTGATAAAGAACGGCATTTGATTTTATTTCGAATGTCTCAATGATTATTCGGTGAAATCGATATGTGTTGTTTGTTTTTGAATGTTATATGCTTGTAATTCACACGAGACAAATAAAATTGGATTGGGAAAGTCCAAGATTATACAGAGGCGCGCATGCGTGGGAAGGAGAAATCGAAATCGGAACTGCTCGTCTCTACGCAGTAACACCAAGCAACAGCAAGTAACACGAGGGACGCGTGGTAATCTTAACCTCACGATTTCATCCACGACCACGTTTGAGGCGGCTTGCTAATACAATTTTTATAAAACTAGTAAGTATCAATTTGTTTGACTTTTAAATCGTCTTAGACGAAGCAATTATTAAGCGGCAATTTACTGATCAGCTAGATAAGCATACTTTTAATTCAAATTAATATAAAAAGCAGAAATATCGACCTGCAATAATAACCTTGGTTTCGGTTGGAAGCAGTGTGTTCAAATTTTTTTCGAATATTGACTCGTACCGTCGAAATAAGGAGAGCGTGTATCATAAAGTACAGTTTTAACTGCAGAAATGTAAAATATAAATTTTGCTTCACCTTCTAAGATGTGATTCAGTTAACACCTGGGGGCGTGTAGATTTAAAACGAAAACGTGCTACCGGTTCTCTCCGTTCCTCGAATCTGTTTCGTAAATTGGTTCTTTTATTCGCGATACGCTTGTATGTAGTTATTTTTCCATCGAAATTAATAAAATAAAAGAAATTTGGATATGAAATTGCTATTCTTTAACGTAAAACTTTTTTCAAATAATTCGTTATTGCTCTGTACCTAGATTTCTGTATCGATCGTTCAATCATGGTTAAGAACGGAAAGAAACGTACCGTAAGCGAAAGCGAGGTAGCTGTAAAGGTGGAACAAGAATCGAATAATGTGAATAAGGCGCAGAAGAAGAAGAAGGTAGACAACGCAGCTGCTCAAAATGGACAGACAGTTAAACAAATTAAAACAGAAAAGAAGAACGTGCAAAGTAGCCCAGACAGCGACAAGAAAGCGCAGCAGGCGAAACAGAGAGAGATATTCCGCGAGAAGCGTAAATTGTCCAGGAAGAACAAGACCTCCCACGGTTTGAAGGCTGACTTATCCGCCGAGGTTATAAACGAGAAGATCAAAGCGATAGAGGCGCGAGCGGAAATCACAAAAACTGCTAAGAGGAAATTAGCGATGCTTAGAAAGTTATTACACGTAAAAGCGGGAACGGTCATAGTGACTGAAAAAGTTGCGAAGAAACAGCCGGCTAAAGTAAAGAATGAGACATCAGCGGAGGCTGCGAAGAAGAAGCAAGTCCAAACTAACGAGGGGCAGAAGAAGAAGTCGCCTGAGAAAGGAGACGCCAAGTCGAATAAAAAGAAAGACGCTAAGCAGGGTAGTCTCCTTCTTCTGAAGCCGAAGATCGAAGCTGAAGAGGAAGAAGACGACGAGGATAGCGACGAGGACGAAGTCGACGTGGACGATGATGTGAGCGAAGACGAAGACGACAGTGAATTGGAAGGAGAGGAGGACGAGGATGATGATGATGACGAAGAGGAGGATGAGGAGGAAGAGGAAGATGATGATGACGAAGACGAGGAGGAAGAAGAGGAAGAGGAGGATGACAAAGTTAAAGTAAATACTGCTCAAAGTCAAAAGGCAACGGGAAAGCCTCAACAGAATAAAGAACAGGAGCCGAAGAAAAAGAGATACGTTCTTTTCGTAGGAAATCTGCCATTCAGGTAAGAATATACCCTACTAACTTTAGTCCGGTCGACTATTCGTTATTAGATGCGATAAATAAACCTTTGAATTTTAGCATTACTGAAGAGGAGCTCAAGAAACACTTCTTGACCAAAGCTAGTCAAATAGTCGACATTAGGATACCTAAAAAGGACAACACAAATTTATCACGTGGATTTGCTTACGTGGAGCTCGGCAATAACACAGATTACGAGGTGAGCGTTCGCTAACGACATTGTTGTTTTCATCGTTTAAAGTTAACACGCGTCTAAATATACTTGTATTTATTTGTTAACAGAAAGCACTATCACTGAACCATTCGTTCGTCAAGGGGCGAAGGATAAATGTGCAATACTCCGGCAGCAACGATAAGAAGGAAGCTGTCGCGAAGAATCAGAAATTGCAAGCCCTCCAGAAGGCTGGAAAGTTGGCAGGCGGACAAAACAAGAAGTTCCAGAGACCCGCTGGAAAGCAAGGAGGGAAGCCATACATGCAAAAGACGAAAACATAATTGTTGAATCTGTACGGTTGACGTAATCTAAGTTTTTAAATGTCATCCTCATATTGTTTCTCTATTTCGACATCTAGAATTAAGCCCTTTTTTTTTATGTAATGGAGATATTGTAAAGGTTTATGTGCGGAATGATATAGATAAACCATCTATCTATTAAACGGTGTAAAATTTATTCAACTGGCATTCTGACCAGACACTTCTCCCAAATATTCGGAGACAACGCTACAGAATTTTTAGCAATAATAACCATCGTACGTTGCAACATAACAAAGCGTTATGTAACCCGTAAATTTTCGACAATCCCGACAACGTTCAAGGCATAGATAGATTCCAATTCCACGATATGTCACGAGCGAAGTAGCAACTCCGATTCGTAATTCGGAGCAGGTTAGCCAATCAACTTTAATGACTTGCTCCGAGAAATGTCTAAATTAGGAATCGCGCGCGTAACGGCACAAAACGAGGCGAATGATTCCTTAGACTTTGAAGCGACAGTTTCGTGGGCGAACGAACTGTCAGAGGTACAAGATTAAAAAAAATAATAAAACAAGCGTAAAGTAATTAGCCTGCTTGAAAGTATCACGAATGGAACTTGCATATTTTCACGTGCCCTAGGATAAGCTACCCGATCACATTGTATTCCCCAAAGAATTGAATCTATTTTTACGGAATCGAATCCAGGTGAGCGGTTCGTAGAACTAAATAAACCGATTCTGTACAATGGAATTCTATTACGGAGAAAATAAATTGTAGGACCTGACTGCTGAAAATGGTTGCTTGCGCCGGGCGCTCGAAGAAGCGGAAGAGAAGATGCAGAAGAGGCAGAGCGGGGCGGAAACGATTCAATCGGCAACGATATTAGGAAAGCCGAGCGAGATGGCCGCTGCGAAAATCATCGAGCTTAGCAAAAGATGCAGGGAGCAAACGGCCGAGATCGAGGTTCTCAAATCGAAATGTAAAAGTCTCGAGATCCATGCGGCGAGCAAAGAGGCCGAGCTGGAGAACGAGAGGCGCGAGAGGGTTGGCTCGAAAGCTCTCGACTCCTCTCAGGAGAGTGAGTTACATCGAACGTTTCTAATTAAAGAGAAAGAAGGCAGTCGCGAAGCCTGGCTCGCTATTTAATTTATCCCAATACTTGTAAATATCGTGATCGAGATCCAGGCTAGTATCCTTGACAAAGGTGGCGAGAGCGGCCAGGCGAAAGAGGACGAGGATCGGGTGAAATGTTTAACCGAGAAGCTGCAGCAATCGCAGACTAAATTGTACGAATCGAAGAACACCTGCGCCAGCCTTAAGCAGGAAATTAACAAACTGCACAAGGTATTATTTCCTTTAGTAAGGCATTTTCCATCTCCCTGAAATTTTCGAGATTCGGTGTTAAGAGTCTTACGGCGGAGTGCTTCAAATGCGAGAAATGGGGCAGCTTTTAAAGGGTACAAACGTAGTTACTGTGCAGCGAAGTGGGCGAGAACGTGAGCACCAGCAGCCTATCGAGCCAACCGGGTGGGTGGCGAGGCAGGGCCGAGCAGATTCACCTGTTGCATCAGAAGGTCGCCGAATTGCAAGCTAAACTGTCGGACTACGAAGGGACTCAGGGGTCGTCCATCGGTACTGAGCCAGAATTCGTAAATGCTTAGATCCTCGTGGCTGAAAGCTACCCACGTCTTTCTCAGCGTCTATCGAGAAGAAGAATCTGTCGAATCTTCGGAACATCGAGAAGGAGAGGCGACAGCAGATCGAGAACTCGGCGAGGCAGCTCCGACAAGCTGAGGTCGCGATCGAGAGCTACAAGAGGAAGCTGGAGGCCTCCAAGGCGAGGATAAAAGTGCTGGAGCATGAATTGAACTTGACCAGAGGGAACGTCGCGGTGCTGAATGAGAAAAGGTCTCACGACGATCACTTGATCGAAACCCTGAACGTGAGTACGCGATATCCCTGGATTCGTTCATCCGCTGAAAGTTAACGGGCGGCGAATCGGGAACTTAGGGTCGGTTGAAAATCATGGAGCTGAAGCAGCAGGAACGCGAGGCGGATACGAGGAACAGAGAGGAGAGGAGCGAACGCGAGTGTACGAACGTGAAGAACGACTTGGAGTCCGCTCAGCTGCAGATTGATCGTTTACGGAGGAGACTGGAGGAACGAGAGATCGAGATCGATAAGCTGAGGTATATACTTTCGATGATTAAATTCATTAGCAGGCTCCCTAACACTTTATCTGCCGATCTTAATCAGTGACTAGTGCACCGAGACGCGTGGCCAATAAAGTGTTTTGCACGATGAATGGGGGGATACCTCTAAACGTGCGTGAACTTGATTTTAGAAATGGAACAGTTCCGAATTTAGGGCCAATAAAATCCCAGAGGACCGCCCAGCCGGAGATGTATTTAAATAGTTTCGTTCATGCCAGCCCCCCGCAAAGTTTCCGAAGCTCCAACGAACCCAACGAATACGTGACGTTGGCCCTGGCTGCCGAGGCTGAAAGGGAGAGGCTGCTGGAATTAGTAACAGTATTGAACAGGCGATTGGACAAAGAGAGAAGTGACGCCGACATTCTCTCCGTAAGTAAATCAACATTCCGTTTCGAAAACCTAGGGTGACTGGGACTCTTCCTCCTCAGAACTGTTTGCGCAGCGAGAGGAACAAATCGGCGAAGCTGGAGTCGAAGCTTCGAAAATTGGAGACGGAAAGAGTCGGGATCGCGAGGATCGATACTGGCTACAGAGGGAGGTTCTTGCCGAAATCATTGAAGGCTAACGACCAGCTCCTCGACTCGGAACAGGCGCGGCTCAGGCAAGTGCCAAAAGATTGCCCGAAGTAGTTGTTAGATCTGAGAAAATGGAATTTCAATACGAGTGTATCTTTAATCACTTTAATATCCCCACTTCGTCCTGTAGAATGGAGTTGCTCCAAGAAGAATGCCTCGCGTTAAAGGCCAGACTGGACACGGTTCAACAGGACAAAGCTTCGGACCTAGCCGCGTACAAGCAGACGCTCGATCACGTTAGGAAAATCTTTCAAGACGCGTGCAGGTGATTTTGTACGATAAACGGGAAAGGCTGTTCGCCACAGCGCGATGCTTCTGTTTCAGAGGCAAATGCACCATTGGCAGCCGTTCCACAATTACGGTATAACTGCGATCTAAAGCGAACACGTTGCCGAGCGAAGAGATGAAAGAAATCTAGGATATGCCACGTTCGTTCGATGATCCTATCCGAACGAAACACGGGAGACTTGACATCATTGGACGGAGTAACAAGTTGGTCGACGGCTTCGTTAGTTAGTCCCTTCCGATCGAAATTGTGCAAGAAGTACAAAACTCCGTGCACGGTGATGTAAATGGGACACGAGATAAGGTGCAACGGCTCCACGTAAACGCGCGTGACACCGTCGCAGCGACGGTGTTTCCGTTTCTATCGCTCGTTCTGTGCTTCCTCCTCCCGTTCACGTAACCCATGTTTACCCCGAACCACCGCGTTTGCTCTTGCTATTGATATCGCCCCGTAGGCCAGTTCTACGGGGCCGTAGATTCATCCTGTTTCCTAAGATTCTTAGAAAAACCGCTTCGACGACTGTAACTCGTCCCCTCGGCCCACCACCCACGGTGCAATTGGAAATTCCCGAGTTAATCGCCGCCGAAGCTTCAATGTAACCCCAATTAAAATGAGAATCCTTAAAACGAAACTTTCAAACGCGAGTCCTTCATGGAAGTTGACGAAGAGGGACTAGATTGCCCTAAGCTTCTCCTTCCGTTCTACAAACTCCGAAACGGTTGTAGAAAATCTCCCGCTTACGCTCCAACGGTAGTTCCCCGTGGTGGCCTACGCAGGGGGATAGATTTTCAATCGAACGAGCTCCGTATCAAGGGAGGAAGGGGCTTATTCTATCGGAGCTTCCGCGAAAGCTTCTCGCAGGCAAGAACATTCAGTCAGCCCAGGGCGTTCCCATCGGCGCTAAGCTTTGCCGCACAGGTGCGAGCTTACAGGTGTTGGTGCTCCTGCCTGATAAGAAGCGTACCCGTGACGTCAGATCGGCGCAGGTAGAGTATATGAGTCGGCCCCGCGGAGACATCCACGTCACTCGTTCTTGAACCTCCTCCGTCACGTTTGTTCCGCAAAGGTTGCTCGTCAGTTTGCCCATACTTATCGTCCCCGCACCCTCGCGTGTCCCCAGTTTCCAGCGGTTTAGTCCTCGGCTTCGACCACGGATCGCGCGACCAGCTAGCCAGGCGGAATTGCACGTCCATCCGGAAGTCCGTCCGGACCGCAGACGTGCTTGCTATTCCGGGGGATACTGTGACCAGGTAAGTCGCCGGGGACCACGGGGACACCTTGCCTCGATCAGGGATCACGTTCCCCGCCGTCCAGAGAGAGAGAAATCCGAGAGAAGCCGGAACGGTGCCCGGAGCGAGGCGCGCGCCTCTCGGAGCTTTCATCAGGAAAAATCGGTAAATGTTTGCTCGCCCCGGCGACGCGGCGCCTCGCGAACGCGACCGTCCCCGCGTCCTCGAGCCACGCACACCTGCAATTCCGCGCGCCGAGGCCTTTTCATGTGTAAATTCAAGGGACATAATTGCTGCCAGAGAAACACACGCGTGGCGTTCGCGCTAGAAACGACGATTATGTAACCGTACGGGCACCGGCAATGAAACTTTTACAGCCGGCCGCGATAACAATGTTGAAATTTTCCTGGCGACGGAGGTGCCTCGCTGCGCGCCGCTAGCTCCACAGGTATATCTTTCCGATATATAAAGAAACTGTATTTAACGCGATCCTTTCTATACGGAATTATCGAATGGTAGATATCCAAGCCCACGGACACGGCGTCGACCTTCCGGCGGGCCTTTGTTCGGTTAATTGCGCCGCTTTCAATTAGCAAACGTGCCGAGAAACGCGAGGTCTCCGAGATTAAAAATTCTTACGAGCAACGGCGATAACGAAGTCAGATGTGTATCTCGGGTGTTCGAATCGTTGCGATTTTAGGATCGGCGGGGAGGTGGGGGATCTCGCGACGATTCTGTTTCTCAGCTCCCTTTCGTTACAATAGAAACTGTGCCGAGAATGTATCGGGTTGATATTTGGAAAAGAACCGAGTATCCATTTGCAAAGAGCCGCGTAATTAAGCTGATAAGGCCGAAGTCGTTAAAGTCGGTAAATAGAGGAACGAAACGAAAAGGATCAGTGGATTGTTTGACTTTATTCGCTTTTATCTTGCTCGAGACAGTTTTACGGTCTCTCTGTGCGAGGTGCCTCGAAGCAGCTACCCGTGGAATCGAGCTGAAGCTCCCGAAATTCGTTTGACCGTGGGGATCGGCTGGAAGCCAGGCAGAAAAATTCTACCCATTACAGATGGATTTTCAGTAATACCGGCGCGGAGTCGGTTCGTTATCGCGTTATCGCATCGTTTACTGATAAGGACGCGTAATCGCTGGGCTCCTCTCTCTCTCCCGAAGACGATACTCGATATTTGTCCTCGGGTTTAACAAACGTGTGTGTTCTTATTGATCCTTCGGGAACGCGACGGAGGAGCGTGGAGACTCGCGATATTCATCGAGTCATCGCGAAGGACGACGTTACATTGTGTAACTCTGAAAAGTTTATCTTTGCCCCGCTAAGAAAAGGCATAAACTTCGTCGGCACGTTACGCAAATGTGATTTATAGCGTGGCTGGGCGATTCTTAAATGCATTTCGCGGGAGGAGAGCGATTTCCATTGGTAATACTTTACTATTTCAATGGCTGTAATACGAAGCTCCTCGTTCAATTCTAACCCCGATTGTCACTGGATTCGTTTCGGCGTAATTGCGCGAGATAGGCGAGGTGTTGCGGGAGTCGCGGCAATCGCGATCTGGAGACTATCGTTCGGGCGATAAGAAGATGAAAAGAAAGATACTGGAGAGGAATATGTAAATACCAACTGAGCTGCCCCGGTGCTTGCCAAATGTTTGCCTGTTTAAGCAGTTGCTCGTAAACCGGTAAAAATGTCAACTGAACAAATAGCGCCGCTCTGCGCCCGTGTCAACGAGAAACTTTCCAGAGTTCGGTTTATTCGGAAATTAGATGATACCCGTTAATTGCGATCCATCCGAATACAGTCGGCCGCCTAATGATAATTGGCCGATCGTTCGCGATACGAGCGTACTCTATGTACTTTTCAATTTATCGTCGGTATTAGAAACTCTCTCGCTTCATTCCAATATCTCCTCGGTCGCAGGGACTCCTCGAATTAATCTTCACGATTCCTTTTACCGACCAGCGGTATCAGATAACCGTTATCGACGAAACGAATTATTCGAATTTATCTCTTCTATCGATAGAATTATCGGTCGCAGCCCGACCATTCGAATCGGTCATTCGACTGCCAGAAATTTCCTGTGTCGTAATCAGTGCCCCGTATCGGTAACGCTGCCCTCCCCCTCCCACTGATCGAATCTAGATCCGACGTGTTCGTTGTGCTTTCCAGGCTCGAAAGGGAGGTGTGCTGGGGCGACGGGGAAGACGGAAGTGTTAACGACACCGTGGCACGAGCTAACGCACCGGAGGTTATGTTTACCGCGCAATCAGGTGGCGGCGCTAAAGAGGAAGAGGCTGCTCGCACCTTCCCGATAACGAGCAAACCTGCTACGCTCCACCACGGGCGACAATTTTTACCTCTCTGTACACATATCCTCTCGAACGACCGATCTGGTTCGGTTAACGCCCGACAAGCGTTCCAAACAAATTGAATCCTCCAATGAAACCGTTAATTCGGAGATTCACTAGCGCCAAGTTCCCCGCGACTAGTAGAATAAAAATCTAGCTTCTCTTTGGGATGTAAATGGAATACTAGGACTGTCGGTATAGTCGTAATCTGTTCATTAGTATGTCTGTAAAGGATGTTGTTATGAAAGGTGATAGCTTTGGTCGGGAACACGGGGAACGTGGCATGTGGGGAGGACATGGAAAGAAGATAACGACAAAAGGCGCGCGCTATGAAGAGAGCTATCCATCGACAGTATGGTGATAATAGACACTGTCATGGAGTTGCTCTCTTTGTGGACGCCGCTAGATCCAACATTTCTCTCGACCCTGCACGTTTTCGAAAACATCTTTTCTACGGAATAACGTGATTCGTATTGGACGATGAAAGGTGAGGAATTACCGACTGGGTGACTAGAATGCGAGGTGATGCTTGTTCTCAATTTATATACGACACAGGGGCGACAATAAGGGGCGTCCGAAGACCTTTTTCCAGGGGGGGGGGGGCAACTTTGGGATGCTGTTAAAGAAAAATATACCCCTCTTGCTTCTTTTAACCCATTTTATAGTGCCAATTTAATTAGAAATTTAAAAATATTCCCTTTTTTAGAATAAACTTAATAAAGATCAGTTTTGAAAAATATTATTAAATATTTCGTTTGGGCTTACCAATTCGAGTCCATTCGCTCCTTGCACATGTTCCAGAGAATCTACTCGTATCCGTAGCAACCGTGAAACTCTGCGCTGGACAGCTTTCTCTGCAGCATGGAATTAAAATTGTTCGTTATTCAAAAGATACCGTTGCTTTTCAATAAAGTGTTTAAGTACCCTTTCTCCTTCTCTCTTTGCATTTTTAAGACTCACCGTTTCCTCGTTATTTCGCGCGGCTAAAGAATAACCGTCGCACTTTCGCAACGACCTGCGCAGCACTGCGTTTTGGCGCGCATTTTTTTAGTGAAAACTTGGCAATTCAAATCACTGCTTGGTCGCAGGAACTTTTTAAGAACGCGATTAGTAGTTCTTTTAAATATACGAATTCTAAGTAATATAATAATATATATTCTAATAATATTTAAATGTATTATAAAATATATATATATTCCAAGTAATATAGTAATATAATATTACTTCATCATTGCGAGAGATTTAGAAGGAGAACACGAGAGAGTAAACAAAAGTCTCTAAACCTGTGATCTATTAATCCTGATAACGTGTAAAGTAATATAATGCAAAGTCGTACGGCCTTCGAAGATGTTCATGCGGCATCGTAAATGACTTTACCTAATTACTTCGGAAATACTGCCAGCTTGCTATATTTAGTTTTAATTTGTACCATTAATTGCTTTGTTATCCGTTCTATTCTGAACCAATAATGTCCGTTACGAAAATGATAAGAACACCCAATAAAAAGTCTATTGAATACTGCATTTTATATCGTTCGTGAGACATAAAGCATAAGATATTTACCCATAATGCCTGCTAATTAAAACTCATATTACGCGCGCTTACTGCGCGAAGCGAACAACATTTGTATTACAAAAAATTTCTAAGTACGAACATTTATTAATTCCCTTACTTTCTAACTGATGAGAGTTATTTACTAATAATAAGTTATTTAAAGCTATCCTGGTTGATCAAGACATTAAAAGTACCGTTTATTATTCATCGCTATCTCTTGCCGCCTTCTGAGGCGCCCCCAGTAAGAGATTTGTGATATTTGTTGTCAGTTTTATCGTAGGAGTAATAACGAGAATGATAAACTCGGTCGGTAATACGAACTTTCCATTGCGAACATAGCCATAAATTGATAGCACTATAATATTGCTGCCAATATTACTAGAAACAAACTATATCTTTGGTTTCCTGAGAAACTGACGCTGCGCAATTTCATTTCTAGAATCTTGAGAAGCATCCGAAAGCGAGATCGGTATCGGATGCGATAAATTATAAGCTATCCTTGAATTTAACGTGATCAAGGGCAATTAGTTTTCTATCTAGGAAGCTTTTCTACCGCGATCAATCGGTGGCAGCATCGGAATTCCAACGGACCGAGTGAAGTTGGCACAAAATGGATGCTGCTTGCAAATACATCAGTTTAAACTAGACATCAATTTACAAAATGGGAAACCAATTAGTGGGTATTGCCCCTAGTCAAATATTTCCGGTAGAACATTACTTGACGGACCATAGCGATTTATTATTCGATGTGAAGTAAGTATCTTCGTCCAGTATCACGCGAATGAAGTCTCGGTTCTTGCGCCAACCTAAGTTCTGTCAAACTTTCACTAAACATACTAAACGTAAATTAAACGTATCAAGGACTGTTTTCCATTGGAAAGGAGTGTCACGCTGTCCCTCGTTTTGTACGCATCCAAATTACTCTGTATCGGTAGTAAATTATACGAGACACATGTCATCCAACCGTACAATTTTCATGGACCTCTGTTTTTAACAATCAACCTTTAAAACGTCCGCAGCTTAGGAAGTACGAGATTTTTTAAAGTGGCTCGAGCCAGGAGCCAAGAGGGTCTGATAGTAGTTAAGGTTTTTGTTATTCACGATCCGACGCTACCATTATCTGCTTATAAAGATAAACTCGAGGACATTAGGTCTAAATTAGCATCCGCCGTGAATTGCCTACCTTTTCAGAGAATGATCGTAAGTATCTCTATTCAAAGTATGACTTACAGTCGCGTTACGGATCGTCGTATAATTAGAAATATTTATACCTTCGCATTAGCTGACAGAAAAGTCTGGATCGATAATGAGGGAATACGTAAAATGTTCTCTTTACGACAGAATTAGTACCAGACCATTTCTAACGAGTATAGAAAAGAAATGGATCACCTTTCAAGTTTTATACGCGTTGCACCAAGCTCATAAGGTGAGATAATATTTAAGTTATTATTAAGTAACGGGTTATATCTCGCAAACGAATTAGTCGCGTAGGATCGCAGTTATTCGTGTCTTGAAAACAAAGTCTTTGCTGTTAAAGGAAGCATTGGAATGCATTTCGCAGCATAATTTTGAAAGATAGATTACTATCTAGAGTAGATGAAGAGAGGATTTTGATAGATTCCATCGAGGTAGTTTCACAAAAGAGGATTATAATATCGCTTCCCCTTTGGTTGTAGTTCGGAGTCTGCCATGGCGACATAAAGCTAGAAAACATAATGATAACCAGTTGGAACTGGATTTTACTCACAGACTTCGCAAGTTTCAAGCCAACTTATTTGCCCGAGGACAACCCTGCCGATTTTTCGTACTTCTTTGACACGTCTAGGAGAAGGTACGCGATACAGTTTACGAGTATCGTCATTCAGTTATTATGTAAAACTGTTCTTCCCTCGACCATTCCAGGACTTGCTACATAGCCCCCGAACGGTTCGTGAAGACATTATCTTCGGAATTGAGCAACACGCTATTGTTATCGGAGCAAGAGCTAAAGACGGGTGATCTGCACCCAATGATGGACATTTTCTCCGCAGGCTGTGCTTTAACGGAATTATATAACGAAGGACACCCGCCATTTGACTTTTCTCAACTATTAGGTGCGTGTAGTATATAAAAAGATCGTCTGTATTACAGTGAACGAACATTTAAAAATGATTTTGTTGTGATATATCAAGCATACAGAAACAACGAGTATTCGGTAAGCAAGCATTTGGATACGATAGAGGATCCAGGAATACGCGAACTGCTCGCATCTATGTTAGAAAGGAATCCAGCGAATAGGAAGAGCGCTGAAATTTACTTGGCACAGGCTCGTGGGACACTATTCCCAGAATACTTTTACTCGTTTCTACAATCGTACATGCTTATCTTCTCCGCTGCCCCGATCTTGTCGCCAGATGAGAAAATAAATAGACTGAAGAAGGATATCGGTAATATTATCAATATTCTGAAAGCAGAAGAGGCTGATAAAATGAAGAGAGCTGCGAAGACCACGAAAAGAAGTCAATATGAAAATAACATAGAGTCGAGTAAGGATGACTCTGCTCATAGCGACGAGAACACAATCGTAGAAGGGGACAGCGATCAAAGTTTCGATAAAAGTGATTTGAATCAGCTCGACGCGAAAACTGCTTCGACGGAGCACGGTAAATCTGATAGCCAGACGTATCAGCGATCGGAGAATGGGTCACCGGAAGAACAGAAACACGGCTTGGACGTAGAAAGTGATAGAAAGTTCTCATCCCCAGAACCACTCGAAGGACTGGTTAGTATTACTCAGCTTGTTACCTCGTGTATACGAGGTCTACATCATTCTCAATCCAAGTTACAAAGTTTAGAAATATTACTCGAGTTAGCCGAGAACACGTCAGATGAAACGATATTGGATCGAATTCTGCCTTACATCGTAAGTATTCTAATTAATAGCGCTAACACTGCCGGCGTGAAATTAATGTAAGGCTTTTCAACAGTTTCATTTAGTCCACGATCTCGCCCCGCGAGTGAGGGTATCGGCCATACACACTTTGACGAAATGCTTGCATCTCGTAAAATTAATTCCACCATCAGACGTGAACATCTTCCCGGAATACATTCTGCCAGGTTTAGCGCATATCACGCAGGACGAGGCAGTGATCGTCAGAGCTGCTTACGCGGAGAATATCGCGCATTTAGCGCACATCGCGCTGCGCTACTTGGAGAATGCCCATTTGTCTAACTTAGGTAATAAAGAAGGTCCAAAGCCAAGTTACGACAGCGAGCTTCAAACGCTGCACGAAATGGTAATTGACTAAATGACTTTATAACCGATTGACATTTGCTACATACTAAATCGCGTGATATTGTTAGGTACAACAATCTGTGTCCATGTTATTGACAGATCCACAAAATTTAGTAAAGCAAACATTAATGGAAAGTGGGATAAATAAGCTCTGCGTGTTTTTCGGCAAACAGAAGGCCAATGACATTCTGCTCAGTCACGTTATTACGTTTTTAAATGATAAAGAAGACAAAGAATTGAGAGGCTCGTTCTTCGAGTGTATCGTCGGGGTGGCTGCTTACGTTGGTTGGCACAGTAGCCCCATACTTATGCCGCTCCTCCAGCAAGGACTAGCGGATCCCGAGGAATTTGTGACGACAAAGGCTATTAACGCAATGGCGACTCTCACTGAATTAGGACTGTTGCATAAGTCCGCGCTCTATCAACTTTTATTCGAGACTATGGTCTTTTTAGTAAGTCACGCTCTGGCAGCATTTGATGATTAAAGAATCTGATTTAACGCCAAATGTCTTAAGCGTAAATCCTTCACTTAGGTGCATCCAAATTTGTGGGTAAGGCACGCAACCGTCGGTTTCATATCCGCGGCTGCGAGAACGCTTAACTTGGTTGACGTTCAATGCAAAGTCCAGTCGATGATACAGCCGTACCTAAAGCACCCCCTGATACAGATAGAGAAAGAAATTTTATTGCTAGAAGCCTTGGTATCCCCGATACCAAGAATCGTTTACGACTCTGTCGTCAAGTACAGCGATATGGAAGAGCTGTTTCAAATTCTGGAGCAGAGGCAAACGGCTCGAGCTAAAGCGGTGACAGGGATAGTGCCTCAGTACAGCGAAATGAGCACGTCGTTGCGAAACGTAAGTTGCAAGACCCTCTGTAAGCTATCTCCCATAGATTTCGAGAGGGGTAAACGATATGTTTTCAGCTTTTCAGACGATTAAGCTCAGAATCGATGACCGAGACGGTCGAAGACCAGTTGCTAATAATGAAGCCTCATTTAATGAAGATTAATAAATACCGTAACTCGGCAGACGCGGTACAAAACACATTCAAGTCTGTCGATGGGAAATTAGAATTAAGTTCTATGAAAGACAGGATACGGCATCATACAGTGATATTGTATTCCGATACAAAAGGCGATCTAGGTCTTCCACCGTTTAAACGATTAGATCGCAGGACCTCGGACAGCGTTGGCACGTACGCGGCAATGAACCAAGAATGGCGTACGATGTTTGCAGCTCAGGACAATGTTCCAGTAATCTCCGAAATAACTATAATCGCCGGTTAAGTTTTACGTAATACTAATCGAGCTTCTCTGCACCCGTAGCACACTATTAAGATGTCGGATATGACTGGAAGCAGCGGGAGTCCCAGCCAAAGTTTACACGGAGGAGAGATACATTTGTCGCCGCAGCACAGTCTGTCTGACATGAACAGTATAAACGACCATTCTCTCCACGAACGTTCGTACATTCAATGTACGTTCATCTAAAAATACTTTTCAACGTTAACCGAAATTCTCCGCCGTAGCCGGTGTAACTGTTTGTAATTTTTCAGATAGGTGCGCTCCTTGTAGATTAGAAGTGAGACAATTGACGTATAGGAAGCAGGAGCAGCACGCTGCAGCGTTAAGGGCGCAGCATTGGGCCGATGACATCGCATGGCAAACGGGTAATTATCGGTAATGGCGTCCTGGGTACAATGCCAGCATCCGTTATAAAACGTTCGTGTTCTGTGAAAGGGTCGCGATTGCTGCCGAGCGGATGGAGACCCCGAGGAGTTCCAGTAGCGTATCTTCACGAGCACAGGGCTGCCGTGAATAGGCTAGTTTCTATACCGGATAGTAGCCTATTCGCAAGTAGCTCTGCGGATGGATGTATCAAGATATGGGACGCCAGTAAGATGGAAGGTCGAAACATAGCTAATCGCTCTAGGTAGAGTCTTCTTCGAGCTTCAGCAACCCATTACTTACCCAACAGCCGAGCCATTCTATCTAACAATTCTTTTAATTGCATCAGGCAAACTTACATGCACAGAGGCGATCCTTTAGTCGGCCTGGCTGTTTGCGATCAGGGGCAATCGTTGGCGAGTTCTGCGAGCCAATCAGGCACGGTGTTCGTTTTGCGAATTGAATCGAATTCGAGTAAGATGAGCGTTATTGCAAGCAGACAGTTGGATCTTCAGGTAACTATGCACGCCGCAATATCGTTCCACGCCTTCTTTGTGTTCTAGCACTGATATAAAGTGATATTACGTGTCTGAATATGCAGGAGGAAGGGTGCGCGGTTGATCTGCAGTACTTGGACTCCGGATCGCAATCGGTTCTCGTGTACGCTTCATTGTACGGCTCGCTGGTCGGCTGGGACTTGCGATGCCCCGGTACTACGTGGCGCCTGGAGAACGATTTGAAGCACGGTGTGATCACCTCGTTCTGTGTAAATAATTACCAACAATGGTTGACCCTTGGTACAAGCTCGGGCGTGCACACGTGCTGGGACTTGCGGTTTCAGTTGCCAATAACCAGTATCAAGCATCCCACGGGTAAATTTCTAAACGAACAATGCCCCGCAAGTAGAAGCTACGTATTCGAAATCGATGTGAAACTTTGAAACCATGTTTGGTAGTAGGTGCGAGAGTAAGAAAGGTAATCACCCATCCGACGGAGCACTCGTGGATAATTTCGGCCGTACAGGGTAACAACGAAATCTCGATGTGGAACCTCGAGACTGATTTCCGACAAATGGTTCTTTGGGCATCCAGTGCGCCGCCTCTTAGTCATTCCCAAGGCGGCCACAGTGTATGCGCCATGTATTCCGGGTGCATAGATCGCTCGGGCTTTCTGCTGGCTGGCGGTACCGACATGAGACTGCGCTTCTGGGACTTGAATACGCCGAACGAGTCGTACGTCGCGCTGCCTGCAGCCAACGACGTCACCGCTCCGAATTCATTAGCATACGAGTTAGTAATTGTGTATCGAACAAAGGCTGCCATTCGCGATGCATTTATAAACACCTTATTTATTCTAAATGCTTTATATACACGCTCTATTTACATTCTGTCCAATGACCAGTGCTTTTGCCACCGGCAGTACAACATTTCTGATGTTCCTCAGGCAACGCTTGATAGATGGAACGAACGTGGTGCAAGAGGTGTTAGCCGGCGGCGGTCCCACCCCGTCGTCCGGCGGAGGCATAGGCGTTCGAACTAGAAATTCCGAGGAAGGCGGCCAGGGTCCTGAAACACCGTCGTCCGGTCATCACGATACTATTTCAGCCGTGGCGATGTCGAACACGTGCATCCTCACCGGTAGCACAGACGGACTGATACAAGTGTGGAAATGATTGTTTTCTTTCTCGTCCTGTCACGTTCCGCAGCTGCGCGCGGTGTACAAATTTCTCTAACACGTCGCAGATGTTGCTCGAGGGGAACGACTCGATATCGGGCTTCGAGAGATTTTGTTTTTTATGAACGAACTGGCGTGCTACTACAGTCATTCTGTGATTTTTTTTTATTTGTATATAATGTGTAATATATACGGTATTTATTAAGACCATCGACAGTCGTAACGACGATAACGATAACATGCATTTTTTTAACGGAACGTGTATAACTTGAACCTTGTGTAGTATAAATGATTTATTTTTCTACGTGAAAAAGAAATGAGAAGGGAACGAGAAAGAGCTTGCTGTACTGTAATACGAGGTGTTCCAGAACTGTAGGTGCGATCTTGATTACTACAGAGAAGTCGCGTAGAGATACGGGAAACTTGCAATGGACACGGGATGCGTAGAATAATAGTTTCCGAGGTATTCGGCTTTCGTCGGTTAAAAGTGAAGATAGTTTCCTTCGTACGACATTCCGACTGATAGTCCGAACGAACAGTTTCCTAATCCCTGTTAATTTAAAGCGACCGTTATCTTTTTTTCCCCACCAAAACTACGTATCTCGTAAATAATTCACGGCCGTAGGCTTATCAAGGCTTTCTTATTCCCTGAAATGTGTTCTATGAGCCAGTTAAGCTTACACCTACAGTTTGAGAACACCCTATACGTTAAGAAATCTTTAAGGTAATTGACGATACTTAGGGCTTAGATTAGCGTGACGGCAACGACTAATTGGGCGGATATAATACGCTAGAGAAGTCGTGTACAATCAGTGTATAAAAGAAAACGCCGCGAGAAATGTTGGTCCCCGGTACCGTAATTTATACTCTTGGTACACAGGACCCCGTACTTTCGTATCGTTATTTACTCGAGCAGTAAAGTTGTATACCGACTGAAATACTCATAACCAGTGGATATATTCGTACCCCCTGATATTGTTACAATAAATTCATATTTTCAACGCACCTGTACGATCCGTTCGCTTCGGCCGCAAGCTCGGATCATCACCAAGGGCAGACCGGCCCAGCAGGATAAGGAGCACGGCCTGGGAAGGCGTAGGGATCGGTGTTGATCGTCTTGCAGATCTCCTTCCATCGTTCTTTCCCACCTTTCCCTTGTCGACGCCCGAACTGTTGATTTTTATACTCGGCTACCCCGTAATTGTAGCCGGGCTGCCCGCCGAAAAGAATGTTAAGCCACGGCGCCGCGGCTACAGCGACGATTAACAACAGGAACGCGACTAATATTCTCATTTCGAGCACACTCTTCTTTCTTCGGTTCCGCTAAGCCTCGGCGCTAACAACCGACAAAAGCCTGAAACGAAGTTTGTCAGAGTGAACGTAAGTGCCAGCGCAGGAATAATTGTACGATGTTAAGTGAAGCGTGACGGACTTTCATGTTAGAACGCCGGATGACAAGCGGTTGCGACATGTACATTTTAACGATTTCTTTGTCTTTACTTTCGAAATTCACACTTTCTGAACAGAGCGATCAGCGACGAGTGTCCTTCCAGGTCCCCTGGCACTTTTGTAGCGGTTCACTCGACTGACAACAGTTTGCTTCTTTCTTATTTTTCTTCAAATCGTTTAGAGTTAACTCTCACTTTCGCGCTTCCCTCTCTTTGTTGCTCTTCTCTGTTCCTTTTCCGGGCTTTCGAAGGAAGCTGGAGCTGTACTCGCGCGGCAAGTACACTCTCCCAATGGAGAGATGCTGGATGCTTACTGCTGTTTTATACACTAAGACTTCCCTACCGCTCGGGGGAAAAACGCGTTGCGAGGACTTGTAAATACGCGTACGCTTGTAACGGTTCAGCGTCTTCCTCGACGACAGCGCGAACTTGAGTGCGCCGATGATTAAGGATGATAGCTTTGACCTCTGACCGGTCTGTTTATGATCGCTTTAAGTTATGCCCTCTTACGACGCTTTCACCTCGAGGAAGACTCTAAACGTTCGACATTATCTTTAATTTCACATGTTAACTTATTTCGTTTATCCGAGGAAGCCTATCGCGAGCGCGAAACTTGTATATACACCAAAGCGATCTTACTGTATCGGGGATTATCAGCGAATTCAGTTTAACCGAGCACCCCACATTATTTTTGGATGTTAGCGCGCGCAGATTATCGGGGCACGCATTATTTCCGGTCACATTGAACTTGGGGGAACACCCTATCTGTTCATTGTCTGCTGCGAACCGCGGCGTAATTTTTTATTCAGCCGGCGTGCTGCCTATTTTTGTATTCTAAGCGTGCGCGGATTCTATATATCTCAAGAAAAATATACGATAACAGTGGGTGTGCTGACTTAATCGTAGCTACTCATTTGATCGGCATTTCGATACGCAGAAACTGCGCTTCTGTTTCTTCCTTAATCGTCGCCGAACAAAAGAGGAGTCAGTAGTATTTCTATCGCCTCGTTCTTTCTCGACATTTAGTTACGATTATCCCATAAGAGTGACATAGAGTCGCGTCGATTCATTCACGAGCCGTCATTAAATTCGCGTCTCTTGCCGCCGATAACGAACTTGATTACTGTCCTACTTTGCGCTGCCCTACGTGTCAAGGCTCGTGCCTCCAATTACATCCACAGAAAGTTATCAATATTTTCGTACGTATCGTCGCAAATGTACTCCTCGACGAGGAATAACCGAGATATTTCTCTTAGATTTTGTATTCCTTTCAGAAGAACGAAGGAAGATTGAATCCGTGATCTTGCGTATTCAAAAATAATTTCAGATCGATCAATCGTGTCTTCCAGGAAATGTCGATCGCTCCCGATAAACCTCGAGCTATTCTGTAAATAGAAAACTGTTGGGCTAACGCGTAATCGTTCTCGTTACGGTTCACCATGACTAGGCGGTTACCATTTCCTATTACCGTAATAGCCGGTTTCCAGGCTCTCGGCGGCTATTAATAGCGTTTGGCAGAGAAAGTGCGATCCGCCGTTTTCCGCTAAGGGGTTTCGCGATCCTCCAATGATTTTCTCATGCCTCTGTAAATCCGGTCCACCGTGGTGCACGCCATAAATGTCTGAAATCTAAGCGAGTGTCATGATCGAGCGATAAGGGATATTCGTGTCACGGTGAGCTGGATTCAATTTGCGTCAATTGCAATTTTGATAACGGTCGGGTGGACGATGGTACGAGGGGTCGCTCTGTGTTTTTCTCGTTGAAATAAGAAAGGAATCCCCGATCTACGGAAACTGGTTAATCCCAACGCGAACGGATGAATCACGCGGTCAGACGAATTTGCGTATGTTTGCCTAATTGGTATTCCTCGGGAGACGCGCGCGCGGGGATACGCGGATATAATGAATAAGTGTGGCTTCTATAATAAGAAGTTCGGCCGATGCATAGGACGCGTCGAGGGATACTTTACAAACGTAATGCTCTTTTTAATTATGCAAAATGGGAGCAACTTTTTAGGCATCCGGAGTAATAGTAATCGTTAGTTTCTAGTTCTGGAAATGGATAGAGAAGAGCGTATCAGGATTCATATAGATTCGTGATTTCGTACGAGGAACGAAACGTTTGATTTTTAAACGTATTTGCGGCAAGCTCGTCCTTCGGGTTTACGGACACTGGCCATGGCAAATCGTCTAAATATTTTGAGTAGCAGTTTCCTCGAAGCCGCTCTTCGAACCCGGCTGCACCACGTGCGTCAGTTCCGTTTCACTTGCGATTGAGGGAGCTTCTGCATCTCGCTCGTCCCCCCGGCAGCTTCTTCGTTCGTCGCGGAGTTTCTCTGGTATCCTGGCGATCGAGGATGGCGGTACCGAAGTAACCTTCCTTTTCTTTCCCCTTTGGTACACTATGATAAAGGAAGTACCGCTTCCTCTCCGTTACAAACGACACGCTTTTGCATGCCAGAAATTGTTAACAATGTCCAACAGTCTCAATGCGGACGACAAGGGAAGCCAGCAGATCAGAAGCCGAGCGAGCCTCTCGTTGAAGATGCAACGGAGCTTCAGGAAGATGAAGCGAAGCATTCAGAAGATAGCTGGTACGTTGCTACTGAAACTAACAACAGATCCCTCCCCCCACCTGGAAACACCGTTGAATTACTGCCCTGATATTTCTTGTAAATCAAGACCGTAACACGCTTCAACGAGATTCCCACGCGAGCGCTCTTGTCTACAGTAACGATACCATACCGAGGCGATTAGCCATTGATAAATCATTGACCGTCGCAAGGGATAGAGAGATAATCGTACAAGATGATTTTCAATACTTTTAGAACCTTCGACGACTGTTCAACCTCACTGCGTTTTCGTAGAGAACATTCAAGACGATGAGAGGCAACCGCCGTACGTATTTCCGGAGCGGCTCTCCTCTCTAACGTGCCAAACTGGCTTCTCGAAGGACGAGATTCGAAAGCTCTACCGTGCTTTTAAGCAGCATTGCCCGCGAGGATCGGTGACCACGAACGATCTGAAACCGGCGTACGCGAAATTATTCCCACTGGGAGACCCGGCCAAGTACGCGCAGATCCTCTTCAACACCATCGACAGGGATGGGGACGGTATAGTCAGCTTCGGGGATCTCCTCGCCGAGATAGCTTTGATCACCAACGGGGATATAGACCAGAAGCTCTCCTGGATCTTCAGGTGATCCTCCAGGACCGTGCAGATATCGCGGATCGTTACCACCGATCGCTTAACGTTACTTTCTATTCTTGCCTCTCGTTAGGTTTTACGACTTAAACGGGGACGGTTACATCACCAGAAAGGAAATGCTGGTGATAATGTCCGCGATTTACGAGATGCTCCACAACGGTCGGACGATTCAGCGAATGGTCGACAGGCACGTGGACAAGGTTTTCGAGAAGATGGATGTCGATAAGGACGGGGTCATATCGCGGGAGGAATTTCTGAACAGTTGTAAAAATGTACAGTAAATTTTCGATCAGAATTTTAAAGCTGGTGTGCAGCAACTTGTGGAGTACTTAACTATTTAACGATGTTAATGATGCGGTGGCGTAACGGCAATCTTAGGTATTTATATGTTTCTTCTTTATTTCAGGATTCTGTAATTCAAAATCAGCTGGCAATGTTCAATCGGTTCTGGTGACGAGATGTACGAGCGTATCTTGACCTCTAAACTACATTATTCTTTAAAAAACGCGATCTTGGAATCCTCTCATTTCTCTAACGCTCTTAATTCTATCGTAAAATAGTATTGCCAAGAAACGGGGGCTTCTGCTAAAAGTTAAATAACAAGTAACAATGGGAGAAAAATTATTCGTAATTCCACTGGTGGCTCGGGAAACGTGCCTTCTTCCATGCAAATTATCGCTCGCACGCGAACGATTCGTTGTACTTTTAAAACAGTCTCTTCTGCAAGATGTAGAAGACACAGGCGAAGAAAAATGCAAATGCCAGGGCTAGTAAAACTTTGTCGGTAACTTCTCTTCTGCCGTATTTGCCTAGAAGTTTTCCAGATTGAACTATAACTTGTTGCTGATGTTCCAACTCGCCTTTGGTGCTAGTAACCTTATCGGACGAGGTCACTGAAACATTTCAGAGCGTTAGATGTCGTGGCTTGTTGTTTAGAGAAATGCTTGTAAAATACAAAATATGTACTTAGATTATCCAAGGTGTTCGCGCTTCTCTGAGTCGTTTCGGCTAGATGTCTGGATATGCTTAACAGCTTATCCGACAGCTGACTCGATGTATTCGCTAGGCTTTGCTTGTTGCGCCTCTTACGAACGGCAGCTTGATGCTCTTCTGGCATCGATAGTAGCTCTTCCTTAGCAAGTCTGTCTATTACGCACACGCTGACAACATTGGCTGTACGAAACGCAGCTAACGAAGTATTAAGCTGCTGCTTGTAGGTATCTACTTCCGCTAGCAACTCCGCTTTCTTCTTCTCGGGCGGCTCCCTTTCCGCTGCGGACGCTAAATTATCTATGGATGATTTTAACGCCGCTAGCTTCGCTCTGCCTTCTCCGTTCAGTTCGTTGAGTAACTCTAGAGGACCGGTACATTGCTGTATATCCTAGAACACGTATATCAGCTGATAAAGAAACGCTGGAATAAAGTGACAATTGTTCGTCTTACATTTTCGCCTTAGGTTAGAATTATTGTTATAATAAAATTGTTGTTGAAACGAAATGATTCTGCAATTGAGCGAGTGGTAATCGCATGCAAACACAGTGATTATATCAGCAGTACATTTCATTCGGAGCGTATTTCTCGTAATGCATCCATTTTTTCCAATACCGCTCTGAATTTGAGGTTATGCTGTATTTTGTTATAAAAAATGTAGTTGCCCATAATATTTACTTGTATTAGAGCCGTGACGTGAAGGTGGTTCTTTACAATGTCTTGGCGTATTAACTCCAGTTCCAAATCTCCGGTGTCCATCGGGTTATGTGCTTCTTGACAGTTCGCTTATGTATCTTATGCTATTGCATGTAAAGTGGAATGTCTCTTTAATGCTAATTGGTATATACATGCATATGTACGTTGCATCCAAGTCAGGAGTGAAGTTTCCGAATATCGATAAATATTTACGCGAGTTTCTGTTAAACCGAAACTTTCGAATGACAGTCCTTTCGTTACCGTATTTTAGTCAAATATTCGCGAAGATCGACGTCAGTTTCGTGCAAAGCAGCATAGAGGTTTTGTAAGCAGTTTTTTCAAACTTGCTTTTATAATTACAAACAGATTATACGCGGTAGTAACTTACAAGAACTCATTGCGACGAGGTTATGTCATCGAACGTAAATAAAT